>WAAB01020722.1:111523-179444 GCA_013389865.1 Piaya cayana | reverse complement strand
TTCACAAGTAACATTTCAGTTTGGACTAGTCCCCACTTAGTACCCAAATGCTCCTGTTTGACAAACCACTTTGCCTCCTGCACATGCAGCCAAAGCAGAGCACACACCAGCTGGGAAGTGAGTGGGACAAGCAGAGGGTCCCAGCTGAGAAGAGCTCCCATGCTGTCAGCCCACACAACACCACCTACTTTTCCTACCCAACAGCATCCTGCTACCACTGGGGATTTTATTGCTGGGAATCGAGGTGTATTTGTGCTGAATTCTCCTCAAAGATGGAGAATGAAAGCCACTGGTTTGGCACAGGTAACCTTGAGCTACCTCAGAATAAGCTGAATTACAACTCGCCTTAGGGTCATGTCCCCATTTACCTTGAACCCTGATGGCCCTGTGGTTCACATGAACGCTGATGCTCTTCTACCACTGCACCACAGCACTGGCCGAGCAAACAGGACAGAGATCCAGTCCACAAAGTTCCTACACACACAAAAAAAAAATATCGATTTTCCTTAAAGAGGAATATCTGGATGCCTGTTCTATGACTGCAGTAACCAAGAAGGAGCATGGCCCAGCATATTTGGATCATGTCACATGGGACAAGTTAAAAACTCAGCAATAGGCTTAGGAATTGCCAAAATGTCATAGAGGTAGTGGAAGAAGTAAAAGTCTTGCCAGCTCTCACATGAATGTGTGTTGGCTCTAGCTTTCATGTTGGAAGTCTTTATGTGGCAACTTGAATTTCCTTATTTCACTCCTCTTGTTTCAGTTATCCGGTAGTGGAGTGAAAAAGCGAATCAAAACAAAAGCACCCACCGTACATGATTAATCACTCACCCTGCATAACTCACAGTAAATAGCCAAAACCAAGTCACGGCAAATAATTCACAGAGATTCTGCAAGCCGAAATGAACTCGTAGGGAGTGTTCAGCCAGTTCTGACTGGCAGACTCTTAGAAATGGGTATGTCCAGGAAAACCTCCAACAGAAAAAATATGGTATTTGTTCCTGGTTCTATTTTTTGCCTAAATATGGCAAAAAAAATGGTAAGGATGAAGCAAGAGATGCACACAATCCATGATACGCTCACCAGAAAACCAGCTGGGTAGGAGGGTCCCATACCACCTGGAAGGACACTTGACTCTATTGCCATGCAGGATTCAGACCTCTTGGAAACCACAGGTGAGGCACGATTTTCACAGTATCATAAAATAATTCAGGTTGGAAGGGACCTCAAAGCCCAGCCAGTCCCACCTCCTGCCATGGGCAGGGACACCTCCCACTGCATCAGGGGCTCCAAGCCCCATCCAGCCTGGCCTTGAACTCCTCCAGGGATGGGGCAGCCACTACTGCTCTGGGCAACCTGAGCCAGGACCTCCCCACCCTCACAGAAATAAAGGTCTTCCTAAGAACTCGGCTAAACCTCCACTCTTTCAGCTTATAAATATTCCCAGTTTCTAAAGCGTTGCTTAAATTCAGCCCCGTACATGGCTCAGATTATCAAAAGCCCACGATACCAGATGTACAGAGCCCTTTTGACAACCCCACCATGGAACTTGGTCCCAAACCGAGGGCTGGACTCCGTTGCATTCAAAGCTAATAATCTGGCTTCAGCCTTCCTGTTGTCTCACAGTGGTCATCAGATGCCGGAGAAAAATAAAACCTTGAGGGTGAAACATCTTATCCAATATTATCAGTTGAAACGCATTGCTCTGTGACCTTGTTTTCTAAGTGGGCTCCCCTCCCAGCATACCCCAAGCGGCACGTGGCCTGGAGCACAGATGGATCGGCACCAGCACATGTACAGCTGTAAATAGATCATATATAATGGTGTTTCATTTTGTATTCCCAGCTTGCCAACAGATATTAGGCCATGTGTCTGGTCGTGAGAGAGAGAACTTAAGTCCTGGAATAATAGCTACAAAATTTTCCTTTCTATATGGTCGTGGGCCCCTAAGCGAGATGAAGGTCGTCTTGTGGCCAACGGAAATGATTCATGTGAAGTTATCAACAAGCAGATGAGTGTCTGGACCACGCCAGAGCCCGCATCTCCGAATGAGGGGTGGTTACTCGTGCTCGCCCTCACTTCTCAGAGACTCCACTCCAGCTCCAGCACCTCTCATGGCTGGGGTGTAGATCCCACCACTTCGACTGTCGTCTGAGACAGTGTCACGACAGAGCTTAGACCAAGGAAATAATCCAACAAAAGCAGAATTAGTAAATCTTTTACCCGTAGAAAGATACAGCGCCCCATGGAACACTCCAGACCACTATTCGTGACGCAAAAATACATTTCAGATGCATGGCAGCTGGAAAATGAGCAAAATATGACATTAAAAATCACAAAGTGTAAGGAAGTTTTGGTCTAAGTCTGCTCTCAGCCATTGTTCCCAAGAAACGAGGCTGCTTTAAGGTTAATTAGCCAAATACAGTACCTATGTTTGCCTTCCTTCTTGCACCCCTGCAAAATAACTGAGAATTCCAAAGGAACCACGGAGAAAAATCCCAAACCAGCTGCACAGGCGGGTCCTTGTTGTATTTATCTGATGGTACGTTTGTCACTGTCAGCCAAGGAAGGACACGGAGCTGTTGGAGCGAGTCCAGAGGAGGTCATGGAGATGATCTGAGGGCTGGAGAACCTCCTGTACGAGGCCAGGCTGAGAGAGCTGGGGTGGTTCAGCCTGGAGAAGAGAAGACTGCAGGGAGGACATAGAGCAGCTTCCAGCACTGAAAGGAGCTCTGGGATAGCTGGGGAGGGGCTCTGGATCAGGGAGGGCAGGGACTGGATGAGGGGAAGAGTTTGAATCAGAAAGAGGAAGGATTTACACTCATATTAGGACAATTACCCTCAAGGGTGGGGAAGCCCCGGTCCAGGTTTCCCAGAGCAGTGGTGGCTGCCCCATCCCTGGAGGTGTTCAAGGCCAGGCTGGATGGGGCTTGAAGCCCCTGATGCAGTGGGAGGTGTCCCTGCCCATTTTGTTCACACCTTTACACCCTGTGGTTGTGATAAATAGGGCCCTGTCATACCTTAATTACATTTCTAGTACAAACGCCTGCAGGCTTACTATTTTCCCCAAGGATTATACAAAGTGAAAGGACAAGAAATCAGTTTGAAAATACAGGGTCAAAACTGTAAATATCCATGTTTAGAAACTGTGCATATCCCAGCAAATATACCAAGAGCAACATTCAAGGGGTCATCTTGTCTATTTTCTTCCTCAGAAACAGGACCAAGAATATTTCTCTTGCAGAGAAACACCAGGATGCTTAATTCTTCTGCCCTGCAAGACCCACATTCTGCTCGCTGAAAGCTCCCAAAGTATCTTCAAAGAGCAAGGTGCTGTGAGGGGGCACATGCTCGCATTTGACAGCATTACAATGCTCATCAAGGTGTGCAAATTAGCTCAAGCACCTGCCAACCCTCCTCCCCACCTGCTACAGTCTCTCTGCAGTGAACCAGCCCCTGGAAGCCTGGCTTTGAGAGAAAAGTCAATTCACTCTTCAGCATCACTATTTGCCTTACTCATCACACAGGGCTAATATTAGTGTTGCTTTCACTGCTCTTCTTGCCCTAAACGCATGATTTTTCTCCCTCCATTCCAATATTCTTTCCAGCCCTGTCAAGGCAACCAGTGCAGGCATTTACAGCCTTTCCATTTGCTGAAATATGACCTTTAGCAAAGCCAAGTTTGCCCTCTCTTGCCTTTTGGCCAGTACCGCTTTCTCTTAAGGCATCACTGGCAGCTTTTTCACAGAGTGATAAGGATGCTGTTAGTGAAAACACAATATTTTTTCAAGATGAACAACACGCACTCCCACATGTCGCAGACCTGTCACATATCCAGAAGGAGTGCTAGGTGAGATGCTAAATCGAACGTGTGAAGAAGTGAGGACCAGTGTACCTCCAGCAAGTGAAGGCTCTCCTCCTTTTTTCAACAAATAAAGACATGGATGTCTCAGTACCAGGATACAGCCCAGCATGCTGCTTAGCACACACTTGCATTTAAAAACCTCCCATGGAAATGCAACTTCCACATCAAGCTTTTCCCAAGTCCTGCTGATAGTTAAACCCCCTAGCACAGCACCACCATTGCCTAAGGTCCTCCCACAGCCTCTTAGTCCAGCAGCTGTCCCCATGCATTTGGCAAACGCACGTGGTGATGGAGCTAACCCAGTGACTTGGCAGGTGGCGGCTGCTGTGCTCCACCATTTGAGCCGGTCTGTATTCCCACTAAGCCTTTCTGATGCTTGAGAAGATGCTCCATGGCTGTTGCTGTCACAGGCAGCCATGGAACACGCTATGCAGTCATAGAATCATGGAAGGGTTTGGGTTGGAAGGGACCTAGAAGTCCATCCAGTCCCACCCCCTGCCCTGGGCAGGGACACCTCCCACTGGATCAGGGGCTCCAAGCCCCATCCAACCTGGCCTTGAACCCCTCCAGGGATGGGGCAGCCACCTCTGCTCTGGGAAACCTGGGCCAGGGCCTCCCCACCCTCCCCCCAGCAAAACATTTCTCCCTAAGATCTCATCTCAATCTCTCCTCTTGCAGCTGAAAACCATTCCCCTCGTCTTATCCCCACACTCCCTGATCAAGGGTCCCTCCCCAGCTTTCCTGTAGTCCTTGTATAAGTCCTGTCCATTGATCTATTCTCTCCCCAAGTCCAGCAGTTAGTCTCTCCACACCATTACTAGAATGTACCTGATCAGGAAGCAGGTCTGTGTGGCAGCATCTCCTCCCTCATCAGCCTGCCCAGGCTCCCCTCTCCTTTTGACGTGTGAATTTGGGCCTTGCAGTTGTGACTTGGCTAATTTATGCCACTTTTTGAAACCAGCAGCATGAAGAGACAAAACCAGATGGAGATAACATGAGGGTTCATGTAGAACACATCAGCTTTGCTTTAAACACATGGTTCAAACACCCGGTAACTCCAGCCTAAAATGATCATGCCCAGTCATAGGCTTTATCCAAGATATTAATTGCTTTTCCTTCTGTGCCACAGCATCTTAGCAATGAACAGAGAGAATACCTCCTTCACCCATCTTCTTCTTGGCATATCTGCTCAGAAAAATCTGCTCATTCAGGTATGCGCACACCCAAAGCAGTGGGACCAGCAATGAAAGGGAAGGGATTCTGCCCCTCTGCTCCACTCTGGTGAGACCCACCTGGAATCCTGCATCCAGCTCTGGATTCCTGAGCACAGGAAGGACCTGGAGCTGTTGGAATGAGTCCAGAGGAGGCCATGGAGACGGAGAATATCCCATACAAGTCCAGGCTGAGAGAGTTGGGGTTCTTCAGCCTGGAGAAGAGAAGGCTATGGGGAGGCCTTAGAGGAGCTTCCAGTATGGAAAGGGGCTCCAGGAAAGCTGGGGGGGGAGAGGGGGTGTGGGCTCTGGATCAGGGAGGGCAGGGACAGAAAAAGAAGAATGGTTTTCATCTGACAGAAAGGAGATTGAGATGAGATCTTAGGGAGAAATGTTTTCCTTTGAGGGTGGGGAGGCCCTGGCCCAGGTTTGTCCAGAGCAGTGGTGGCTGCCCCATCCCTGGAGGGGTTCAAGGGCAGGTTGGATGGGGCTTGGAACCCCTGATCCCATGGGAGGTGTCCCTGCCCATGGCAGAGGTGGGACTGGATGGGCTTTGAGGTCCCGTCCAACCCAAACCCTTCAACGATTCATTCTATGATTCATTTGCTCCATTTTCAAGAGGACACATTTTTTTTCTAAGGTAAAAGATTTGGAGTCCACAGCTTTGTTAAGCTAGATCAGAAAGCAAATTAAATCCAATCTGGACCAAACTCACCAGCCGGAACTCTGTCAGCCAGCACATCAAGACAGCTTTGGGAGGGTGGTCAAATCAAGTTTTTCCCAAGCAAAACATTTTTATTAGTTTGATAACCACCAGCGTTTTATTTTGACATTAAGATTCTAGTCTGGATAATGGGAAATGGCAGCTTTCTGTGAAAAGCTGAGGGAATTGTTCTTGTCGTGATTTTTTTTCTAACAGCACCACTTGAACAGCTCCTGCCGGGGAGGTTCACCTATAAGCAACATACACTGGGATGTGTTTGAAAAAAAAATCTTTCCATATGCTAAAGGAATGCAAAGGGTTGCCAAGGAAAGTGGCTGTTACAGCAGCAGGCTGGGGCTGTTTTTAAAGGCAAAACTGCTGCAGAAAGGAGGTATCCACAGAGGTGCACTAAAGCAACACTAACTGCAGTGACCTTGAGATGACCTAGACCTCCTCATATTACAAAAATGAAAAGGGAGTTAGAAAATCTGAGGGCAATTAGGCGATTTTTTTTTTTCCTTTTTTTTTTCTTTTTTTTTTTTTTTTTTTTTTCCTGGAGACATGATGAAATTTCCTGAAACAAAAACTTTCGCAAATTCTATAAAATACTTCGAGCTTTGGTGGAAAAATAAATTATTGCCTTTTTATCTCCTCATTCCTGAGGCACAGAACTGGCCCGCTTCTGTTTGTGCAGATGGATTGGAGGGAAAACACCCAAGGAAGGGCCAAGTGGTGAGATTCTTGGCACGAGAAATTAAGTGTGAAGTTATTCTCAGGGCTGCCTATTTGTTATTGCAGCAGGAATCATTAAGATTATATGGAAAGATATTGTCTGGGAAAAAGTGTGAAGTCAGGATTATATGTCCTGAAATGCGATTAGCAAGGAAAGCATCGTCCGTCCTTGACAGGGTCTCTCTGGGCTGGCGGAACAGGGGTGGCTGCACTCAGATGGCTCCCAGGCTTCTTGGTTTTTGGTCTGAACTTCTCTTCTGAAGCACCAGGGACAGGGGCAAGAGCTATTGTCAAAGAGAAGCTTCACAGAATCACCGAAAAATTTGGACTGGAAGGGACCTTAAGGCCCATCCAGTTCCACTCCTGCCATGGGCAGTGACAACTCACACTGCATCAGGGGCTCCAAGCCCCATCCAGCCTGGACTTGAACCCCTCCAGGGATGGGGCAGCCACCACTGCTCTGGGCAACCTGGGCCAGGGCCTCCCCACCCTCACAGCAAAACATTTCTCCCTCAGATCTCATCTCAATCTCCCCTCTTTCAGATGAAAATGATTCCCCTCATCCTATCCCTGCCCTCCCAGATCCAGAGGCACCCCCCTCCAACTTTTCTGGAGCCCCTTTCCATACTGGAAGCTGCTCTAAGGTCTCATTTTGTCTGCAAGCCAGGTCTAGGCCAGGATGACATGGAGAGGGGCTGCAAAGTGAAGTGGGCTGCCTTGTCAGAATCATAGAATCACCAGGCTGGAAGAGACCCACCAGATCATCAAGTCCAACCATTCCCATCAAACACTAAACCATGGCCCTCAGCACCTCACCCACCTGCACCTTAAACCCCTCCAGGGAAGGTGAATCAACCCCCTCCCTGGGCAGCCTCTGCCAGAGCCCAATCACCCTTTCTGGGAAAAATTTTTCCTAATGTCCCACCTGAACCTCCCCTGGTGGAGCTTGAGGCCATCCCCTCTTGTCCTGTCCCCTNACACAGGATTTGAGGAGCGGTCTCACCAGTGCTGAGTCCAGAGGGAGAAGAACCTCCCTGGACCTGCTGGTCACGCCATTTCTGGAGCAGCAGGGTGGGGATTAGGGAGTATGAAGGGTCCTTGACAAAACTCAGGCCCATCTACACCTACATCTCTCCCTAAAACCAGGAGCCTGCATGCAAAGTCATTTCCTCTCCCACCCAAAGGGAATCAGAGGTTTAGGGCAACATCACCCTGGCCACTTCCCCATCCCTCTCTTCCTCACTCAGCACAAGAGGGAAATGTTTGCACTTCAATCCAACTGCTAGTGGTTTGGACTTTTCCTTTCACAGCTTGAGTCTCGTGGCATCTGCTGTAAACGGTGACAAGGCTTTGCGAGCTCGCCAGGAGCATGTGCCGATGAAATGGATGCCTACAAGCGCTGGGGAGGAGCCGGCAGGATGTCTTCGCGTAGGGCTTGCCAAACCAACCCGGGGGATTTGGAGTCAACGATGAGCATGTGGAGGACTCCAAGCGCCTTTTCTCAATCAATTCCTCCACAGCACCTCCCAGGAGACACCACAACGCCGACAGGCACGCTGCAGGGTGAGGAGGGCAGACACATGCGAAACTCATCAGAGACGCCGTGTTTAGACAGGAAAGACCTGCAAGATCATCAGGTTCATCTGCTGGCGAGGAGCTTCGTTGTGCCGATACCAGAAATTCCACAGACAAGAAGAACCCGCATTCCTCCGACAGTGCTGGATTTACCCGACCACGAGGGCTGTTCCGGGTTTACAGCCGCAATCAGACAGTAGGAAAGACGATACGAGGAGAGAGGGTGGTCGACTCCAAACCTTTCCAGATGCAGCCGTAACTAAATACTGTTCCCACAGCGTTGATGGTGCTCAGGCAAGGCAGTTGAGCAGTGTTAGCTCGTTATCAAAGGCAAAAAGCAGTCAATTTAATGCCTAATTAGACACATCCAGTTCTGTGGTGCATCGATGCATAAACCACGGTGACAATTCTGCGGAATTCCTCTTGGGTTCCATTGTAATTTTGACTTGTTAAACTACCGTTTAGAACAGTGAAAAAAATCTAAATGCTAAAATAAAAGGAAAAATCTTCTAAGGATCAAAAATAACTATTTTAGTCAGTGCTAACAGCTTTATGTAAGCCCATATCATGTATTTATCAATAGTGGAAACGCCCAGGAAAACTGAACGAGCTTCAACCACTCGTCAAGAGACGTCTACATTCAAATAAGTCCTTCATCCTGATAAAGTACCTGGACTCAGCTACAACTATAGGATCTTATCTACAGATTTGGGTAATTATTGATGACTTTTGTCATGTTTTGTCCTGAATTCCAGCTTCTTGTCGATAAAATCCTTTGCTGGAAAATAAAAACATTGCTGTAGAAGGAGTAGAGCCTCTCACAGCAATATTCTTTCCTGGTATGTAAGCAATTAACAACTGGCTTCTGTCCTGTTTCAGTACCACAGAACACAGCACAAATGCTTTTAAAGGATCCAAGGAAAAGCTGGGGTTTGGAAAAGTCCATGAGTGTTCCTGCACCCGGCTGCACGGTGGAGCCGCGGGACACGGGGTCCAACATGGTGCAAGGGCCTGGGGGAGGGGGTCATAAAACCTGCCATTGACATAGAGCACGGCCGCTCGCTCGGCAGCCTGGAGCTCAAGGAAAACCCATCAAGCCATAGCACAGCAACCAAAATGCAATTTTAGTGTCCCCAAGGGTGGGCTTCAGACCGCACTGATGGTCACAGCCTGGTTCAACGGTGCTGGAAGCAACGCAGCTCGTGTCCCGCACATGGTACTTCTCTCCTCCTCTGCAGGTGGAGCAGCATCTTCAAGGAGGTTTGTGCCCCCATAGATTTGGTCTGGCCTGGGATTTTTTAGGAGAAGCATTGTTAGGGATGGGGAGAAGAAGAGATTCTTTCCCAAGTTTATTTTTTTGCATTGTTGAGGCTCTGTGTCCACACAAGAGCAATGAAGCTGGTGAAGGGGCTGGAGAACAGACCTGATGAGGAACGGCTGAGAGAGCTGGGGGTGTTTAGCCTGGAGAAGAGGAGGCTGAGGGGAGACCTCATTGCTCTCTGCAACTACCTGAGAGGAGGTTGTAGAGAGGAGGGAGCTGGGCTCTTCTTCCAAGTGACAGGGGACAGGACAAGAGGGAATGGCCTCAAGCTCCACCAGGGGAGGTTCAGGCTGGACATTAGAAAAAAAAATTGCAGAAAGGGTCATTGGGCTCTGGCAGAGGCTGCTCAGGGAGGTGGTTGATTCACCTTCCTTGTAGGGATTTAAGACACGGGTGGACAAGGTGCTGAGGGACATGGTTTAGTGATTGATGGGAATGGTTTGACTTAATGATCTGGTGGATCTTTTCCAACCTGGTGATTCTATGATTATTCCTGTGCATTTTCTTTAGGAGAATTTGGCTCTGAGGCTCCTCATGGCCCTCTGGAAGGATGGAGTGGTACCTGCAATGTCCCTCTGCTCCTGGGCATCCCCCAGGCTCTGCACAGCCCCCCAGGCTCATGCACTGCACAGATGATGTGCTTTACTCACCCACATAGCCAGCGATGTCGTGCTGTTCAATTCAGGCTGGAAGCTTTCAGCTGTCAGAAATCCACAGCCCAGACTGTTACGCACCTTGAAAATAAGGACGGAGGCTTTGATCTTCATCGAGTAGGATACTGTGGTTGGTGCTGTAAAAATACAGGTGCTAAAGCCATGAATCCGGACTCACTCTTTTGGAAAAGTGCTGAGAACTCAATCCTGCAACTCACTTCCCACATTAAGCGGGTGGATCCCGTGGGAAACTCAGCCTCCCCCGGGATGTGGCTCAAACGTGCAGCAAGTGGAGCTGCACGAAGGCACTGGCTCTACCCACCTCAGGATTTCCTTCCAGCCCAAGGATTCCCATCCTGAAATCTCTCTACAGCTTTTGTTTGACTTTTGTTTGCTTGGGTTTATTTACAAAATAATTTAAGATTTCACCAGCCATGTGAGGGAAATACGTTTCCCATAAGTTAACTTTCTTAGCAACACTAAAGCTACTAAAAAACTATAAGAAAAAAACCCCAGAAGACCTCATTTTGGATCCTTTCATCTCCCCTACTACTCTTCAGCTGCAGGAAACAACTGAGCAGCACAGGGAACACGGGGAGGATCAGGCTACAACTGAAGGAGCATCTTCCCATGGATGCAGGTAAGATGGGGCCCAGGCCAACAGGATCAGCTTCTCCAGCTGAGATGCAGGTGATGAGAACAGCGTGCATGAGCCTTTCCCCAGAGAATTAGAGAATCACCAGATTGGAAAAGACTCATCAGATCATCGAGTCCAACCATTCCTATCAAAAGGCAACAAACAGCCCGAGGGTCAAACCCCTTTAGACCTCCCAGCCCCAGTGGGTGCTTGGTGGGAAGGAATTGCTGCAAGGATTCACTCTGATGAGATCTAGGAAGGAGAACAACAGCTTTCCCCAAAGAAATCACATCACAAAACTAACAGCCATGTGGGACTCCGTAAACAGACTGTTCTGTCATTAGAAAACAAAGCTGAGTGTTCACAGCAGCTTCTTTCCCACTTCCTGAGCTCACTCAGTCTAAAAGCAAACAAGTGCACGTGCTCCTGAAAGCCGTGGGGACAGAATTGCTCGTGAAACCCTGAGAAGCTGAACTACTGTAGTCTTTCCTCTTTCTTTTTTTTAAAATCATGAACACATCCATGCTTTTCAAACATTCCCATTTGCAAGATTTAAAGAACCAGCGCCATGGACCCCTCCCTGAGTCCCAGAGTCAAGCAGATGTGTGATGCCTCCAAGAGCCAGGGTAAGTCCACAGCCAACCCCATTAAGACCAAGACCCAGTGCTGCTTGGAAGAACTGTTGCTCAGAGCATCCCAAAACCTTGAGTCTAACACGGCTCCATCGAACTTGGGCCTGCTCACCACCTGCAAAACTCCCAGGCTGGGTGCTGAGTGTCCCACAGCTCCACACCTGCTTTCCAGAGACGCTCTACAGCACCTCACCTTTCTAAGGAGAAAGCTAAGGATTCAAGGTGAAAGAGTATTCTTAGTTGAACAGAAAGAAGGTAAATGTGATGGCAGTAGGAGAGAGAAACCTGAAAAACATACCACAGCCGAGCACAATGCTCCTCTCTTTCATTTGCAGCTCTAGCAAGACTCCAGGGCTGTCCCCAGACCAGGTGAGCACATATCTCAGTAACTATCTGAGGGGCATCAAAGGCTGTGTTGCAGACCAGGGCTGTGCCACTAAAGCCATGAGCCACCTCCAGCAGGAAGAAACTGAGCGTTCCCCTGCTCCACACATCCCAAAGCACGGCTGGTTGTGGCTGTAGAAGCCCAGTGCCTCAGTTTACCTTTGGTCTCTTCTCTAGAAATCAAAACTTTGGCCCTGGGGGAGGGACCTTTTATAGAGTCATCAGGTTGGAAGAGACCCACTGGAGTCCAACCATTCCCATCAATCTCTAAATTATGTCCCTCAGCACCTCGTTCACCCGTCCCTTAAACACTTCCAGGGAAGGTGACTCAACCACCTCCCTGTGCCGCCCGTTCCAGTGCCCAATGACACTTCCTGTGAAAAGTTTTTCCTAATGTTCAGCCTTTCAGCAGAGGCTCTGCTGGAGGGATGCTCCAGCTCAGGAGCAGCCTTTGCTACCGTGGTGGCTCCCTGGGCACCCCAGGGTCACCTTCATCTGAAAGAGAAGGTGTCACCTCTGCCCATCGCCCTTCAGGACAAGAGGATCATCCAGTAGAGTCAAAGCCGCTGCTCCCTGGCTCGGCGGCTCCTCCAGCATGGAAGAGTCAGCCCATCTTGGTGGAAGACCTACAGGAAAAAAAAGCAAAGCATTTTCTTCAAAGCATCATGTGTTGGGAAATTAAAAATAAACCTTCAAAGGGGAAAAAAAAAAGAGGAAAAGGAAATAGAAAATTTTTGACTCTGGAAAAAATAATAGTCAGGAGATACAAATGCATCTCCCTCTATTTGCATTGGCCTGTGCCAAGGAAAAGATGAAATTGGGATTTTTCTACTCATGCACACAAGGAAAGATGTTCCTACTTCAGCCCAAGACCCATCTCCAATACCAAAGGGGCCACCCAGCTGCCCCGCTGGGTGCAAGGGAGGCTGATCCTGCAGCGACACATCTTGCACGAGTGTGCGGGAGCAGAGCAACAGCCGCCTGCACTGCAGATCCATAAACATGTAGTGAGAACGTTTCACAGCTTGTTCTCCACCTCTAGAGGGAAAACGTTTATCTGGAGCGGGCACTCACCTCCATCCATCTTCTCCTCTTGGCACACGCAGCCACTGCTGTTCATGGAGCATTTCCAGCAAGTACCAAGAATAAACCTCCACAAATATCCACCCCTCGTGCTTCTCCAGAAGGGAAAGTTGCTGTTTCCGATCCTGCTGGAGGCTTTTGACTTGTGCAAGCAGTGGCCCCGTGTTGCTGCTGAGCAGCTCTTGGAAGGGTTTAGCAGCAGCAGCCTCCTGTGGGCAGGGAGGATTCTGGGGTGAAGGAGCTCAGAAAGACACAGGGAAACCCTGGCCATGGGGACAAAAGGGACATCCCATGGAAAAGAGTGTAGAGAAGCTCCTGCCTTGGAGATGGGGGAAGGGGCCAGGATCACAGAATCGCCAGGTAGGAAAAGACCTTTGGGATCATCCACTCCAACCATTCCTGTCAACGAACAAACCATGCCCCTCAGCACTTCATCCACCTATCTTTTAAATACCTNTTTCTAGCCAGAACCTCCCCTGGTGGACCTTGAGGCCATTCCCTCTCGCCCTTTCACTTGGGAGAAGAGCCCAGCTCCCTCCTCTCCACAACCTCCTTTCAGGTAGTTGTACAGAGCAATATGGGCCCCCTCAGCCTCCTCCTCTCAAGGCTAAACAATCCCAGTTCCCTTAGCCCTTCCTCATATCACTTGGTCTCCAAAGATGATCTATGACATGATTAACAGCCCCATGTACCTGGCAGGGAGCACCCATACTTGGAAACCTGCTCAAAGAACAGCCTCTGCAACACGTGGCTGGGTGGGTTTGGAGGTGGAGAGTCAGAACATCCTTTCTTGGTGCCCAACAGCCTGAGTCCCCCTCCCAGCAGCCCCCAGGGAGCCAGAGACTCCAGCACTGGGCACCAGCACTCAATGTTTTGCAGCAGATGCTGGGCCAGACCCTGGAATCACGCTGCCTGCAGCCCAGCCCTGGCCACCATGTGCAGCCTTTTTCCCTAACTTCTAAACCTCCCCTGACACAACTCTTCCCATCCCTTGTTCCTTGGGAGCAGATCCCAGCAGTCACCTCACAACAACCTTCTTTCAGGAGATGCAGAGACTCTCCCCTCAGCCGCCTCTTCTCCAGGCTAAACAGCACCAGATCCTTCAGCTGCTCCTCGTGAGACTTGTGCTCCAGACCCTTCCTCAGCTCTGTTCCCTTCTCCAAGCATGCTCCAGCCCCTCAATGTCCTTCTTGGAGTGAGGAGCCCAGAACTGAACCCAGGATTCGAGCTGCAGCCTCACCAATACTGAGAACGGAGGACAATCCCTTCCCTGCTCCTGCTGGCCACCCCATGGCTGATCCATGCCAAGATGTTGGTGGCCTCCTTGCCCACCTGAGCCGCTGCTGATGAGTCCTTCCTCTGTACACAGGATGCCCATCACTGTGCCAAGGTCAGAAAACCCACCACTGCCTGGAGAACAAACCGACACACAGTGGAAATCAGGGCAGGGACGCAGCTGGCTGCCAAAAGCATCCTTGCTCCCACCACAGAGCAGAGGGACCTTGCATCCCCATCAACCTGATCTAAAGTGCAAATGAAGCTGGTTACAAAGATGGTGAAGGGGCTGGAGAACAGGCCTTATGACAAACGGCTGAGAGAGCTGGGGGTGTTTAGCCTGGAGAAGAGGAGGCTGAGGGGAGACCTCATTGCTCTCTACAGCTACCTGAAAGGAGGTTGTGGAGAGGAGGGAGCTGGGCTCTTCTCCCAAGTGACAGGGGACAGGACAAGAGGGAATGGCCTCAAGCTCCATCAGGGGAGGTTGGCTCATTGGGCACTGGCAGAGGCTGCCTAGGGAGGGGGTTGATTCACCTTCCCTGGAGGTGTTTAAGGGATGGGTATACAAGGTGCAAAGGTAAATGGTTTAGTGTTTGATAGGAATGGTTGGACTCAATGATCCGGTGGGTCTCTTCCAACCTGGTGATTCTATGATCCTATGACTGTGCAGCCCAGGGTCTCCCAGCCCCCAAGAGCACCAAGTAACACCACACAGGGAGCTGCCGCACTGCAGCAAGGCAACCAGCGGGGTCGACCCCAACCCACCGCATGGTTCACAGCCAGGTCCACCTCCTACCTTGCAACCCGAGAGCACTCCATGGCCTCTCCTTAACCAGGGCCAGATGGTCCCCAGATCCACCCTCCCTGCCCGCACACCCTCGGGGCGTTTCCCAGCATCGCGCCCAGGGCAGCGCGTCGCTCCCAGCCTTCAAGTGGGTGGGAAGAGTCAAAAGGGGCCCCAAACCACAGCAGGAGGGGTGGGAGCACCTGGTAGAAGTGCCTCCACGGCTTCACTGTGAAGTTTTCCAGTGGGAATCAACAGATGAGTGTTAAACAGCCTCCAACTGCAAGGGGAAAACCCAACAAACCAACCACAACCAAAGGCCACCCAGGTAAGATGGAATTTTAAAGTTTGACCTCAAAGTTTATACTCCACATCTATCGCAGAGCTTTTATGGCTTATTTGGGTAATGATATCCAGCAAGACATTCACAGCCCCTTTAGTTCAGCTTCATGTTTTACAATGCACTTTGAGCACAAAACATGGGAGTTTACTGGTTTTCCTCTCTGTGAATTGGAGCTCCAAGCAGAGCAGCAGCAACATTGCTTTGAAAATTACTATCCAGTGTCAGGTTGGGCCAAGAAGAATAAAAAGTGATCTACACCAGAGAGACATTTTGAAGAGTGAATTTGCCGATACTTAGCCAGAACTTTGTTCACATGCTTAGCACAGAGTTTTACAGCACTTTTAAAAACATTTCATAGAATCATTAAGGTTGGAAAAGCCCTCTAAGCTCATCCAGTCCAACCATCAGCCCAACCCCACCGTGCCTACTGAACCATGGCCTGAAGTGCCACGGCCACAGGCTTTCTGAACCCCTCCAGGGATGGAGACTCCATCTCTGCCCTGGGCAGCCCCTGCTAGGGCTTCACCACTCTGTCAGTAAAGACATTTTTCTTAATATCCAATCTAAACCTCCCCTGGCACAACTTGAGGCCATTCCCTCTTGTCCTGTCACTTGTTACTTGGGAGAAGAGACCAACACCCACCTCAGCACAACCTCCTTTCAGGAGCTGCAGAGAGGGATGAGGTCTCCCTCAGCCTCCTCTTCTCCAGGTTAGCCCTTCCCGTGCACCCCTCACCAAAACCAACATTCTCAAGAGAGGGTCACCAGTGAGCCTGGTGGTCAGCACAGAGCCAGCTCATCTGCCACAGGGACACCAAAGCAATGAGATTTAACGAGACCTTTCCAGCCCTCACATCCAGGCACGGACAAGGTCCTAGTCAGTCCTGCAGTGCTAATGGCATGAGACAGCAGCGGAGGAACCCCACCTGGTCCAAGCATGCAAAAATGAACTGGAGCAACTCATTAACTACACAGCAGCAACCCCCCACTTGTTTAAAAGCCAAATTAACTCAGAAACCAAACTACTGACAGCAGACCAGGAGATAGCAGGCAAAGCTGAGGACGCTGAATCACTCTCACCAGGCACTGCACATCAGTTAAAGAAAATCCAATAAAACGTCTTGCTTGAGACAGAGCAAGCACTGGAAGCCTCCATCTCTGCACAGGGCTCAGTGCATGGACACAGACTTCAGCCAAGGACATAGAATTGCTAAGATATTATCGTCTGCATTCTTGATAAAGTAAGAAAAACTCTTCTTGTGATGTTTCTGCCGATGCACAACACAAACATGCTGCAGCAAAGCAGAGCCCAGCTCCTCTGAGATGGGTGAACCAGCTCAGCTCTGTCCTCACCACCTCCTCCCAATGCGCTGGCATCACCCAACACCCCATGCCGAGGCTCGGTTCGACGGTGTTACTGATCCAGTCTTTTAATTAAGTTCAAACCTTTCTTTTTTATTATTAAGCACATTCCACAGTACAAAGCTTTAGATCATGAACGATATCTGTACAATTTAACAGTTTCAAGAAGCTGTTCATACACCAACTTTCCAAACATAATTGGCAAACATAATTACAAGTTAGAATTAGACTATCCCAGTGCTTTGAAACATTAATATAGCAGTAATGTACAGTTGCTCAATTATGGTTAGCAAAATAAAGTCCAGAGTGCAGCCAGGATCACTACCATGAATCCCAGGAGTGGAGTTCCTTGGGTGCCAATCACAAAAGTCCACTGCTATGTTACACAAAGCACAAAGAAGTTCAGACTGCATGTTCAAATATCATTATCTCCCAAGGAAAAACAGGAATTTAAATCTTACACATGCATTAAAAACAAAACAAAACAAAAAAAAACCCAACAAAAAGAGGACTCCGATCTTCAGAAACAAATACATTTTTCTTCAGGGCTGTGAGAGATTTCTCGTTTTAAACATTTTAATATTAAAGCCGTTAGATGAGAAGGGTAACATAAGACACTTTCACGAACTACTGTCAAAGCTTACCAAGAAGTAATCTTAGGGACGCTTAGGAGCCTGTTTGTAACCCTCTAATTCATCACTTTCGGTCACCTTGATGAAATAAAAATCATTGTAGTAACATGTAACCGGGTGCTTAACTTAAAGGCTGATCCCAACACCTCTCTCATCGTGAAGGGTGAGGAGGACAAAACCTTAAGTTGCGCTTCTGTAACAGTTTGGTAACACCTTGACGTGTGCTAGCTCGTAAACAATGGCTGTAACACCAGAGCAGCCCCTCGGCTATCGGACCTTTCTGATTGGAAAAGGGAAAAATGGAAAAACGCAAACACTGCCAGAGGACAAACAATACAGGGCGTACAAAGAACCAAAGGAACGACAGTACATTTCTGTGACAGCACACAGCATCTCCGGGAAAACAGGTGGATTTCACACAGAGCTTGACTGAAGCACGGAAGAAAAGCCATCGACAGGCGTAGTCACACACGGCTAATGCAGATGAAACGGTCACACCTGCCTGTACCCATGTCTTATTCTGAGAAAAGAAAAACACGGTAGCGCTTATATGACCACATAAATTAGAGGGGAGACTATGACAATGTAAGAAGAAACTCCTGAGACTTCCCAATTTGAGCACGCTAACGAAGAGGAACCATCAGCAGGACATCGTGACAGCTGACAGCTACGGAAAAGAAAACCAGCATGGCGATCAGCTCGGTAACCAGACTCGGAGGGACCTCCACTGCACCGTAAGGAAGTGTCACATATCACACAAAAATTAATTTAAACTTTGGCCCATGGCGCCTTCTCCACTGAGCAGCCAAACTAATGCTAAGGAAGGACGTCAGCAGGCATTGGTGAGAACCTGCTGGCATTAAAAGAAAGACACCGGTAAATACTGCGGCACAAAAATATAAGATACAGAACATAAATTAAACTTTTTTTTTTTTTAATTTTTCAAAAGTTTCGAAATTACATTTTAAAATATGTAGTTCCCATTAAAAAAAAAAACAAACAAATATCCTAACGAATACTGAAAACCTCCTTTCGCAGAGAAAATGTCTCGGTAACTCCTGTCAACCCCTACAGTGCCAGTAGTTGGAACATCCTGCTGCCAAGTGCTACCCCGGTTTGCGTTAGTGTGTAGTGTCAGGAGATCCCGACTCCCGGCACCCAGAGGCGACGCTGTTATGTACATTATATCTACATGCTTATACAGTATTTGAAATGAGGCAAGCACACATGGAAAGGTTTTACTCTACCAAACATTAGGAAGCGTGGGACGGCTGTAATACAGAGCACAGTTAAAAGGAAAAAAAGACAGTGCTATACAACTAGTAGAGATAACCTAGCCTGAATTACAGGTAATCTTTAATTTAAAAGAAATTATTGGTGCAGAAACAAGTAAACTGTAATTCAAAAATATTACTGAGCCATTCAGAAATATTTCTAAGAGTCCAACGTACACTCCTATCAAACGAAACAGGCTCTGGATCTGTCATGAGAGTAAAGGCTAAAGGACAATGGTGACTCGGAACGCAAAGCTCTGTACATTCTGGGCATGTGTTTGGCACCCAAATTTCATTGGAGAATGTTTTTTTTCTTTTTCTTTAAAGTCAGACAAAAGTGCAAAGCAATATAAATTAGGCCAAGTCCTTTCTTGACTTCTGATTTATTTCTGAAAAACAACCCATCAGAGTTCAGTTTCTACAGACAATTTACATGTGAAGCTTTGGATTTCTCATTGCAGGGAAGGACAGGCTTCTGAAATTCATCTACTCGGAGTCAGTGACTTTGCAGTAAATTCAAAGATGACCACTGAGAGCAGGAAAGATTAAGAAATTTAGATATAGACTTGTGCTGCTTTGCATCTACACAGCATCTAGAACCAATTCTGACTTTAGCTGTCGATCGACGTCTTCAGGCATGTAGTAGCCAAAAATCCAGTAGTTCAAGACTGTGGAACCCTGAAAGAGATAAAAGTCAAGGTGAACCAACAACAGATACAAATCCAAAAGCCATGAGAGACAGCTGGAGGAGGGCAGGCCCACACCACTGTTTGCACCACAGTCTGAAAGTAAATGGGCAAGAAAACCCGTGAGGAACACAAGTTACACAGCACGCTCAGGGCATGCTTGTCATTAAACACTTCCCTCCGTGCTACCAATCTTTCCTTTCAGGAGAGAGGTACCTCTGCAGCCACTGCCTTCACTGTAGAACATGCTCTGAATTCAGCTGAGGAAGAACAAGACTCACTTGCAGCAGCCCTTGAGGGGTCACTGAAACGTTGGCAGTTTTCTAAGACCCAGACCCCTTCTTGAGGATGAAGGAGTGACCCCAGCGAGGCTGTTACGTGCTGAGCGCTATTTACTGGAACAGCAACCTGCACGCAATTGTGAGAGAACGTTCCTTTCTTCTCCACACTGCAGAGGAGCAAACTCTCTGCACAGGATGCAAGTTCAGCTGCTTTAATACACAAGTTTTAAGGAAACAGACAAAACATTCAAGTAGGTTTATATTTTGGTTATTTTTTCCACCCACGACTCTATGATCAGTGTGGAGCCAGTGTAAGTTGTTAGTGTAATTAAACCTGAACTTTGATCTTACCTGCCACTTCCTAACCCATTTTTTACGGGCTACAGACAGCCACCCTCTCCTCCGATATGAAATTCCCATGGAAGGTTAAACATCTTCCCCTTGACTTCCCTTCCCCCAGCCCAAGCGCTGGTGCTTCATATAAGAATATTAGACTATCATATGGTAACAATTTTTATCATGTTACAAAAAAACAACAGGAATTCAACAGAAAGCAATAAAACTCTCGCAGCCAACTGCCAGGGCTGTCAAAAACGATCGGCTTTGAAGAGGCAGAACATTGCAAGCCTTGTAAAAAAGTGTACGGGGCTGCTTCAAAATTCAGAAAGCTATAATGTTTGAACGCACGTAAAACTGTTTCATTAAACGTCTCAATGAAATATTAGCTGTTTGACCGTAATTTTATGTAGATTTATGTGGTCTGGATGCTGAAGTCAGACAAACCTGTCAAAGTGACATCACAGCATCTCTCCTCCATGGGAAATAATTCTTAAGGGACTGTCGTTACAGCTCCCAAGATATGGAGGGCTGCGTGGTTTTGGTTGTGCATCATGGGACAAGTCAGGCATGAGATGTGCAAGACTGTCAAGCGTACAGAATTTGAATAGAAGAACACACTGCCAAAGGCATTTCAGAGTTTGCTGACAAATCGCAGTGACGCTGGGTCTCATGGGTTGCGTGTGGCAAGAGGGGAAAGCAAGACCTCAGCATCTTGCTGGTTAAACAAACAGAAATTTTAGTCAACTCCTAGTTTCTTTTGTGCTTAAGACGCACTATGTAATGCTTTTCTGTGAATAAAAGCTAATGAAAGAGGCCTGCAAAGCATAATTTAAAAAAAAAACCAAAACAAAAAGAAACAAAAAAAAGAACTTGTCAATCTCAAATTGTCTTATCAGTTAAGAGTAGAAAGTGCTCATGTATGACCTGGAAGACAGATGGGAGATTGTTCCAAAACTAATGATGTTTTCTCCCACAGCCTATTCTACCTGCCTGAAAAGGCAAGGGAAAAAACAGAATTACTCAGAAAAGAAGTAAAAAAAAGTTTTCCATAGAGAGGGAAACCCACTCAACTTCCACAAGGCTTGGAGCTCCCAGAGCAGCAGTTCATCCAGTATGTCTACAGGTGGCACAGAAGCCAATGCCAGTACCTCTGTCTTAAAAGGATCAGGACAAAGTCCCTAGGGACATTAGCATCCACAGCAGCACTAAATTTTCCAAACTTTCCACAAGGATGCAAGTGTGTCATCTGGCATGGTTCTGAAGTGGAAGTCAGAGATAAGCTGCGCTGGAAGATCTGGCTCTTGGGGTAGTTGCAGGATTTGTCTCCCAGCAAGTTGTTCTTCCCACCCTGCACAAACTCTAGACTCTGCAGTTTAGCCTCTCTGATCCTTTTGTCCTGCTGCAGCAGGATGAGGAACTCCATGACTTTTACCGAATTACCCTTGCAGCACTGTACTGAAAACATGGTTTTAAGGGAAGGCTCTGTTAATTGCTGATTCTGCACACTAGCTCATCTTCATAGCGTAAGACTTCTTCTGTAATCCTAGGCCTAATTACATTAAGTAGTCACAGGTTCAGAAAGGCAGCTCGGTCTGGCAGCAGACAGCTTTTTGCTTTGACCCTCTGAGAAATGTAACAAGCCGACAGATCCAAGTGTCAGATCCAGAGAAGACATTATCTTGGCTTCGAATTCAGTTAGCATGCGAGGCAGCCAACAGTTGCCTGAGGAGTGCTTACAGGTGAGACAAAGCTGACTTTTAAGAACCAGCATCTCAAAGAAGGTATTTCCTAGCCAGAAGCAGAGATGCCACAGGAGTGGGAAAACCTGCGGAACTCTCTGCCATAGCTGGGATAAACACATACAGATAACTAATGAAAAACCATGCTTACATGAAGACAGGGAAAGCCTATCCCACAATGTTTAAGCAGACTATTAATTATCTACTTTAACTAAAATAAATCCTTCCTGTTGGGGCAATGTTACGTCTCCACTTCCTTGGAATCATCCAGTCTCAGTGCTGGCAGAGCCGGGGCACTGGAGAACAGGGCTCCACTCAGCTTTGGTAAGGCAGCTTCTCTGTTCCCAAGTCCCAGTGTTCACAGCTGTTTGTAGTCTGCAGTGCAATTGTTGGCAGCAATAAAGATGACATAAGGAAAAGGATCGACTGTCCTAACAAACAGATCTACAGCGGAGCTTTTACCCACCGTACTTTGAGACTGAAATAAAGCTGACTTGCAGAAACATGGAAACAAAATAGGCAAGTTCATGTGCACAGTCTCTGACAGCTCCAGAGCTGTCACGTTGCCTAGCACGATGTAATTCTCAGCTCTGAAAGCCCTCCCCGCTATTTGTGGTCATCACCAAACTGCTCCTTTCTGATGAGCCTTTCTCCAAAGATCACACCCACGCTCAGTTTACTGGAGAGACGTTACAGTGCTCGTTACAAAGCTTCGCACAGCGAGCAGATGCATCAGGAGCTCTAAAAGGCTCTTATTTCACAGGATGTCTGCAACACTTGTGCCACACACCAAGTCTCCTCAGTTTCCAAGGATGCTATGAATACATAACAACTTTCCATAAAACATCTAAGTATCCAGTTAGGAACGGGAGGAATTATAGAAGGGGGTAAGTTTTATAAGTTGAGGCTTCATAAGCCAAAGCATGACCACACAAACACTAGATGGAGAAAGAAGTGGCACGAAGATGTATTAGGAAAATATAAGTTTGTTTTGACTAAGCCAACCTGCATGCAGAGTGGTAATTTCAAATATTTATAATACACCCAAGAAAAGAGAGTAGTTCCTTACCTTCTGAGGGCAGTAAAGTGCAGACTGTTATCTGGAGATGTAAGTGTATGTTCTAGACGGAGAGCGGGTCTCATTCTGGGCACTGGGTGGCACATTTAAGAAATCCCAAATCAGAATTGTATCGTCGTGGGAACTACTAATGATCTGAAATTCGTCAAACTGGAGTCTAAAGACACGTCCTGAATGTTCCTGTGAGCAATACAGAATGAGTTAGCAAAGCAAGGAGAGGGTAACATTTCATTGCATGTGTACCCACACATGGATCTGGACACAGAATGTTATGTTCAAACTCCGGGTGCAGGTTAAAAAACCCTTAATTATAATTGCACTTGAGTCTAGAAAAGCTGATTCTGTGTGTAAACTGTTTTTCAGCAGTACATATAGCTTCCAAATCTAGTGCTTGTACACCCTGAGCCTCCCTGGAGGGGCCAGTCATAGAGGTCATGATTATTAATGAGAAAATCAGTCTAATGCTGCAAGGATCACTGCAGCTCATCCACTAGCCAAGATGACTGTGTTCAAACACTGCCTTAGGACAGGGAGGCAGAACAGTACATAGAATCACAGAAAGGGCTGGGTTGGAAAGTACCTTAAAGCCCATCCAGTCCCACCCCTGTCATGGCCAGGGACACCTCCCGTTGGATCCGGTTGCTTTAAGCCCCATCCAACCTGGCCTTGAACACCTCCCGGGATGAGGCAGCCACCATTTCCCTGGGCAACCTGGGCTGCTGCCTCACCACCCTCACTGTGAGGGTTTTCTTCCTAATGTCTAAACTAAATCTTCTCCCTTCCAATTTAAAGCCATTCCCTCTTGTTCTATCACTACATGCCCCTGTAAAAAGTGCCCCCGCAGCTTTCTTGTACATCCCCTTCAGATTCTGGAAGGCCACTATAATATCATGCTCTGTCAGCTCTTCCAAGACATCTCAAAATGGCACTAAGAGGCCCAGAAAGGGTTATTTGGCTTGTCATATATTTAAAGCAGGCACACTACCTTTATTAGAGAACTACCTGGCGCTGTCAGGCTGATCCCCAGACAGTAACCTGAGCTACAGTGCACCCAGAAGGGAGAGAACTAACTTCTTCAGTAAAACTAAACGCACTGCATTCATGTGGGATAAAAGAAGAGTTAAATCTCATCTCTGTGCAAGGACTACCGAGTAGAAAGGAAAAAGAGAAACACTTCTGGCCATGTAATCATTTGTTTAGGTGTTGGGAAGGCAAGCACACACTGAATAAGCCAGTTACCATCACATACTGACAACAACTTTGGGTTGTGGCTGTTACAGCTTGGTAAACTGATTCCTGAAGTAAAATTTCATGCACATTTTGGTGAAAAGAAGTTATTTCCTCAATCTATTTTTAATTAAGTCTGCTGTAATAAACCAAAACCCTCATTACGAAGAATAACATAGCTCAAGCAACAGCTTGATAGTCCTCTGATAGTCCTCTGAAGCAATCAGAGTTCCTGTGGTAATCCATTTGACTCAGCCACCCTTCCCTCTTCACATATCTACCTTCCAAACTGAAGGGTCAGGAGGAAGGTTTAAGAAAGGCTCACAAGATTAATCCCCTTTTTTAATAAGAAGAAATGGCAATCCAGCCCTACAATGATATTATGGAAACGTACCAATTACTGCAATGATGTGATACGGTGTCATGGTCATGGTTTTTTTTCAAGACTATCTGAGAATCTCAAACTGGAAAAACTTGTTCTTTCTTTTAAGCTCAGATCCAAATCACTCAGGATATAACAATTTGTTCCTTGTTCTTGGAATAAGCAGCAGTCTAGGCTTGATAAAACATCCCGAGTTCCTCACCTATCCCACCATAATGTAATAAAATGACACTGCCAACTAAGATTTCAGATAACCCCAGATGAATTAAGTTTACATACCACTAACGTACGCAAGCATAATGTACTTGCTGGGGCACGAGGGTCAAGAGCAGCTTGCAAGTCCCAGACTTTAATTTTGCTGTAAGGGAAAACAAGAAGGTTATTATGAAAGCGTCATTTCAAGTATAAGCATGGAAGAAACATCTAAAGTAATGGAAAGCACACCAGATTTTCCCTACAGTGAGTTCATCAGGATCAAGCAAATTGTGAGAATCTCTCTTCACTAAAATACTAACACTAAATCCCATAAACATACGGTTTTGTATTTTTTTTAGCAGTGATGTTTGTGGTGGTCCAGGCAGGTTGGTCATACATATGCACAAGCCCCTTTAGAACCACAGATCTCGGCTCACAGCACTACTGATGAAGTGCAAGGTTCCCGTGGTTCCATAACTAAACTGGAAATGCCAGCCCAAGTGAGACACTAAATGCAAATAAAAGGCTAGAGATAAACTCAGTTCAAGAATTGTGTTCAGTAACACAATTCAGTGTGTTCCCTTAAAGCACGTAAGCTGCCGTGGATGCACTGTGCACTTAAAACACCAACCAAAGCATAACAGTTAACAGCAAGGCTCCTGTCCTCAACCCAAAAGAAATGGTTAAAGACTTCCAAGAGCCCCACAAGACGTATTTACACTCGCAATAAACATCTCCAGTGCTGCTGTCCTATAAACATAGGAAGCCTAACCTCATCTAAGCACACCAGCCCTGACAAGGAAGGGAAGAAACAAAGGAAAACCACTTCAATCAGACAAAAGTTTACTTACTACAGAAAGTCAAAGTTGAGTACTAACACAATTCAGGAGTGTGATAAAGTGCATCAGAAAAGGAATTCCTTGCTACTTAAAACTGCAGCCTGCTGTGTTGAAATGATCTCACAGAAGCCACTCAGTTAAATATTGGTCCATTAATCAAATGAGATTCCTTACACCAGGGAACACCAGTCTCAATAGCTTTCAGAAGACGCTTTACTAAGAAAGGCAAAACTTTCTGAAATTGCTTTCAAAAACATACCCATCGTAGGCTCCACTGACAATCCTCTTATTGTCGAACCTGATGCATCGAACAAGTTCTTCATGGCCTTCTAATACTCTTAAACAGGCACCACATTCAATGTCCCATAGCCTTAAAAGAATAGAGGAGAAAGGCTGAATACTTAATGGAATCATCACAGAATCACTGAATGGGTTGGGCTAGAAGAAATCTTAAAGCCCATCCAGTCCCATCTCCTGCCATGGGCAGGGACACCTCCCACTGGATCCAGTTGCTCCAAGCCCCATCCAACCTGGCCTTGAACCCCTCCAGGGATGGGGCAGCAACCACTGCTCTGGGCAACCTGGGCCAGGGCCTCCCCACCCTCACAGCAAAACATTTCTTCCTAAGATCTCATCTCAATCTTCCCCCTTGAAAACCGTTACCCCTCACCCTGTCCCTGCACTCCCTGATCAAGAGCCCCTCCCCAGCTTTCAGGCTGAGCACTGCCCCACAGCCTCTACAGCAATAGAGACCTCATTGCTCTCTACAACTACCTGAGGGGAGGTTGTAGAGAGGAGGGAGCTGGGCTCTTCTCTCAAGGGACAGGGGACAACACAAGAGGGAATGGCCTCAAGCTCCATCAGGGGAGGACATTAGGCTGGACATTAGGGAAATATTTTTCATGGGAAGGGTCACTGGGCACTGGCAGAGGCTGCCCAGGGATGGGGTTGATTTACCTTCCCTGGAGGTGTTTAAGGGATGAGTGGACAAGGTGCTGACGGACATGGTTTAGTGTTTGATAGGAATGGTTGGACTCGATAATCTGATGGGTCTTCTCCAACCTGGTGATTCTATGATTCTATGAACAAAAGTTCTGCTGGCATTTGATATAAAACCTCACTATCCCACTTTCGCACAGGAACACAATATGTTTACTTTCACACCACATTAACTTTCACTCTTAAATCTTCTGCTCCAACAGCAAGACACACCAAGAATCTTTTGCACACGTGGCAGTGCAGGACAGCATCGAAGGTCAGGGGAAATCCTGCTTTCACACCTGCAAACATACACTGTCACACACCGACAGAAGCTCGCAGGCACCCACCTAATGGTATTGTCTGAAGATCCACTGACAACTAGTCGATCCCTGTACTGCAGGCAGGCGATGCCACGCTTGTGTCCATTGAGAGTACGGACAAACTCGCATGTACTCGTGCTCCAGACCTGTGAAACACAAGATAAGAGTTCCTCTAAGAACTCCACCCAAACAAGGCCTCTGAATTTCAGTAGAAGCCATTATGAATTCATAAATGGAAGTGGTATGAGGCTGAGATTTGATGCACAGTGGAATGAAGACTTGCATGGTATTTTTCTGGGCAAAAAGCGGTACCTGGTATTAATGGAAGACTGCAGTGACAAGAGCGATAGGCACTGCTGTTGCATGTCAGGTATATAAGAAAAGTTCCAGGGGCCATATACAAATATTTTCAGGTGGTAGAGACTGTCCCAAATGATTTAAAACACTGGATTACACTTGAATCTTGATAAGTCAGTAATCATTTTTTAGAAGCTGAAGTAACCACATACACAACCCCCCCCATTTTTTTATCAAAGACATTGCTAGCAACCTACTGGTAAGAGAACACCAAAACTGTGGGCCTATAAAAGTTTAGTGGCTGCTTCTCTCTTAAATGATTCAATCAACTTTGCCCACTTAATGAACTGTAATTGAAGTTATAACAATGCAGTGTATTCAGTGGCTCATTTTCCAACAAAGAGAGAAGCAGGATCTCTGGCAGATATCTGGACATTAAATCGCCAAGAGCTTTTTGGCGCAGTCTAAGGCAGCTCTGGTTCTAGAGAGGGAAGGGTGGAAACGCCTTTGTTGTATTAATACACTCCGGGTAACTCAAATCTGCTGGTATGCAACAGTCTTCAAATACAGCCTCTTAATTCTTCAAACAGAGTGAAGTGGAGTTGAGCTGTTGGGAAGGCGTAGTGAGGAAAGGCAACTGCTGATAAATTTCATGTCTGGAACAGGATTGCCAACTGAAATAAAAAGTACCGCTTGGAAAAAGGCACAGAATGTGCCACATTTAACAAACAAACCGATCCTGGAACTAGAGTTCAAACAGAAAACGGGCTTCACTTTTTTGCAACTGTACAACAGAAGCCACAAAAATGTTACAAGTCTAGTTATGCGCATAAAGACATTAACAGCTAGCAAGAGGAAGCAGCAAGCTCCACGGTAAGGAAAAAGGCACAGAACTGCTACGAACACCCTGGTTGTTCAGAGTTGAATAACACTCCGCAGCTTTTCTGGCTTGGTAGGCACGCAAAGCTACATCAGAGCTCTGCCAACTTACTTTAATGGTCCTATCCCCTGACGCTGACACAATATACTTGTCATCGAAGTCTACGACGTTAACAGCAGCACGATGGCCAACTAAGACACGGCGCAGGGTGATGTCAGTAGGTGATGCCATATCCCAAACAGCAATCGATCTGTCCTTGGAGCATGTCACCATTAAGCCGTTACTGAACCTCAAGTGAAGCACTGCCTCGTTGTGATGAATCAACGTGTTGAGAACTTCACCCGTATGCACATCCCAAACTCTGCAAAAGAGGAGAGCTTTACTGCCAATGAAGGATGATGGCTACACATGGTATAAATGGCAAACACGCACACTGCTGCTGTCTCCAACTGCTAAAGACTTCTTATGGCCTGAGANGGTATAAATGGCAAACACGCACACATCTGCTGCTGTCTCCAACGGAGAGCTCTCTGACTGCTAAAGACTTCTTATGGCCCAAGGAAGGCAGGAAGATGGGTGCTAGGGACATATCCTAGTTCAAGTCTCAGACTCATAGCAACAAATTAACAACGAGGCTAGGAAATAGCTAAACTGGGACAACTGCTAAGAGAAAATGCTGCTACAACTCATTCCAGGATGACTAAAACTTGTATGATTAAACGCCTTCCCTGGAGGTGTTTAAGGTGCGGGTGGATGAGGTACTGAGGGGTATGGTTTAGAGATTGATGGGAATGGTTGGACTCGATGATCCAGTGGGTCTCTTCCAAGCTGGTGACTCTATGATTCTATGGTATATAAACTGATGGAACGNTCAGATTTAGCACCCTCCAGGGCTACCTACTAACTTAGGTGAAGTGAGAAACTCTAAACGCATAGGAAATGAAGGGTCCTTAGATCAGTTCTTAAAACTCCTAGAGACTGGCACTGGTTCAGCAATGCCAGACACCAAGAGGAGACAAGGTTCTTCCACTGAACCGTACCTGAGTGCCCTCACATTGGACATTGTTGAATGTGATGCTTTGCCCAGTATGAATTCCTTGCTCATGGGACAGAGTATCACATTCATGTTAGGGATGTTTACTGATATTTGGATAGCACTACGTTTTCCCAGCCCTGACACTCTAATTTTTGTGCAAAAACTTCACACTCACCTAACTGTAGAATCTGAAGATCCAGTTACAATGACTCTCTCATCATACTGCAGACAGAGAACTGAACCAGTATGTCCTGTTAATACTTTCAAACATTCCAAGCTTGTTTTGTCCCAGATCTGTTAAAAATGAGAAGCATAAACGGCTTATCAAGAACGTGGATCCAAGACTGGAATGTTACCGCAACAGAGAAGGAATTAAAAAAATGCAGATAGCTGGAAGACTCCATGGGTCGTTAGCCTGTCCACTCAGGGGGCTTGTCCTCACTTTTAGTTTGAGGAAATCTCAGTGCAAGTTTCTGACAGAACAGTGAAATAACCAGTGACCACAAAAAGCTAAAAGCCATGGATGATTAGCATGAAAGCAACCTATTAACAGGAAAGCAAACTACTAGCAATGACAAAGAGACACAGTTGAGGACAGTGGTGAATGCAGTCTTAATTCCTGCTCTGTGAACTCCGGTGTCACCAGCATGTCTGTGCTGTCAGTATCAATCTCCCAGCTGTCAGTCCCCAAAGCTTCCGGAGCAAAGTGCAGGTAAGAACTTAGCTCAGCTACAGAAGACACTGCATCCTCACAATCACTGTACAGATCAACGCTGTCCCATAAAGAGACAAGAGAAACCATCAAGGTGACACAAGCAGACAAGGTAGAATCACCCCTTTAGCTCCATGGAAAAGACTGAAGGAAGTGCTTACCTTAATGGAGTTATCTCGTAGGCCACTGATAATCTTTTCATCGTCGTACTGTAAACAGTAAACACCTTTGCTGTTTTCGGAGCGGCACTGAATCCTTTGCAAATTGTGTCGCCCGCATCGCCAGTTAGATTCTATAGTCTGACAAGAGGGGAAACACCCAGGAGTTAGGCACGAGGCTGCATCTCGAGCATGCACGCGCCAACACACACACTGCAAGCTTCCCACTTCAGCATACACCATCTTTAAATTGGAAGTACCTAATACTTAAATGGGTCTTTTCTCCGCCTCTAATAAAATTACACAAAACACAATGAATTAGAATTAGGACTTTTATAATTCGTCATGACAATGTCTGTGTTCAGTAGTGAAAATCATGGTCAATTAGCCTTAATGAGAATCTCCAAAGGAGCCATTAGCGAGTGACCTGTTATAACAGTTCAGTTCCCCCCCATATTTACACAACCATCTGACAGAAGCAAAGATTAAACCAGAGGCTCATACGGTGGCATGTTCAGCCTCACTTGAGAAACCAACATTACAGAACCACTGAGTCCCACAGGAAGGTTATGGGAGTTCCTAGAACTTTCCTTCCACTACCCAGTCACTTCACTTATTAACTGATGTTACACACCTCAGAAAGGGATTTTGAGATAAAAAATTCTCCTCTAAGCACTTTAAAGCCGGATAAAAATAAAACTGAACAGCAACTATGAAATTTCAAGTAACCCAAACCTACATATATTTCCTCTTAAAACCTGCAGAAATCTAATTCTTGACATTTTCATTCGGAGAGATATTTTTAAGGAAAGAGACCTGACACATCTTAAGAAGTTGTGAATTAATTCATAGTGGAAGCAGGATGATTGCTATGTCTTAATCAGCTTTTTGCTTTTAAGACACACACAATGGTTTCAAAGAAACGTGGCATTTTGGATAGAACATTCGTACCAACAATCATAAGAGAATCCACGCACAGAACTCCAGGTCAACACCTGCAGTACCCAGACAGGCTGGGATGCTTTCTGTCTTCCAGCACAGGCACCAAAATGGCCATTTATTTGGCTGTTTCCCTGGGATCCCCCTGCCCAAATATTGCATGGAAACCTAGGGAGAAGCTGATTGACTGCCAGTTTGCTTGGAAAAGCATATTCATAACCAAATCCTAACTTTCAATGTAACAGCAGGCACCACTGCAGCTCCTCCAGGACTGGAAAACAACTGAAATGCGTATTAAAGACAAAAGTGCAGCACAACTATGACATCCCAATTCCAGGAAAATGCAACTGCTCCAAGGGAAAACTAACATACCACTTCATTTTTTTTAAGCATTTGCTCCTTCAATTGTCTCCCATTATGCAATTTGGAGTGTATTATCCATAGCCATAACACAAACCTGAAGGGGGACAGGAATTCATCTAAATCAGAAGTACCAAGAGATGCTTCTAGAGGAGCACGATGATGAGCTACTTATCTGCTCTTGTTCCTTTGCAATTTGGTGAGGAAACTAATGGAATTAAGGCAGGCAGTCATCTGTCAGTTTGGCATCAGCTTTTCCAGCCAGCCAGGGCAGTGTTGATTGTCAGACTGGGAACTGGGCTTAAAACATTCAGAGCTGAAGCTGCTGGTTCAGCCCTGGCCTCCAGCTTCCAAGGCAGCAAACTGCACATCAGGCTCCTCGTTCAGCACGGGATGGAGGTTCAGAGGAGGAAGGACAGGCAATTCTCAAGCTTTATCTGAAGATTTATCACCTGTGCTAGGAGGGCAGAGCTGCAACTCATTAATCCCTTTGCTGCTACAGAGATGACCCTCAGAAACAGGAGAGGATTTTAGACATTAGTAGCATGAACCGATGTAATTAAAGATCTGAAGGCAAGATGTTTAAAAATACAACACTAACACTGACTGCGCAGGAGATAAAGCATCAGAGATTTGAGTTGGCCAATTTAAATACTTGTAGAAACCACATACATTCAGACATTCATTTCTAAGAAGTCGAAGGGAGTTTCCCTAAAGCAACGTTCTTGGAAAGCTCTGAACTAAGCAGTTGTATGCAACACGCGCTGGATTACTCAAGTTGCTGAGTGCTCTAACACCATTCGAGCACTTTCACACTTCAGCTTCCTGCGACGGTGATTTCCAACAGCTACAGAATACATTAAGAACATAGAAAATGAGAAATTTTGTCTATAACGGCTTCCCAAATGAACCAGAAGCAAGTAGAGGTACACCCACTGGACCATCCAGACACTGGCTGCTTTAATCCTCACATATTCGCTATAGGAATTGACTTTAGAATCCCATAAGAAAATGTTGGCCTCAAATAAAACAATTGAGAGATTATTTATCTCTTACAAAGGCACAATGAAGCAGTAAGTCACACGCAGGTGCACGCTTTAGTTCTGTGAAGAGATGTCATTTCGTTTCGACGTTATACGGCGTGGCTACTGTGGGAAAATACTTCATGTTTTTCGAGAACTTGTAAAATCCCTTTACACCGCGTAAATTTTCAATACGCTGGGAAAATGGCCACAATACACAGAGAATATACAGCAGCGTTTCAATTGGCAATAGAGTGAAAACAGATGTGTATGTATAGAGAAATAACATTATTTTAGATGACTAAATACGGCTGAGTGGGTGGGCAACCTGGAGGACCCTCTGAAAGGGAACATGTTCAATATAATACTGGCAACCGCATTAAAGCTTCTGGCTATAGGAAATGTCTGGTTGTTACTGGATAGCACAGTCAGTAAAATCTTCATCTGCAGCCTCCGTCCAGGAGATATCTTAATAAATGGTGTCTACGCCAAACAGGCGGGTACGTACGAGGGGTGAGAAAGGAACTGCTGGTTTATGGACTGTTACCGAGTCAATTATGAAGAGACCCACGGTTTATTTGCATATTTATGCTACCAAACCCAACACTAATGTTTGCAACACCCACTGCTGCGTTTTCCAGATTCCCCTCCAAGTCTCCAAGACAACTACCTCTAAACTGGGACTTCATAACTAAGACTAAGATCTTGTAGAACACTATCTCCTCATCACACATGCAGAGCAGAAAAGGTTTCTCACCCTCTTCTAAATGCTCACTAGGGAAAAGCATCAAGTAGCTGACAAACGCTGTGCAACCAACAAAACCTGGACATACAAGGGATAAAGAACAAGCGCTGGAGCCAAAGCATCTGCCCCAGCAGGAGAGCCATTTGGCAGCTGCAGGAATGCACAAATGGATCAAAAAGGCGTTTAGAGGGAAAAGTACACATCGAAATGAGCCCAAGATGCAGAGGCAAAGCCAAGCCTTGACCGTGCCAGAATATGTTCGCTGGTACAAAGATGCACAGTAAAAAGAGATGGAGTTCATTTGGATGAATAGTTGGAACATTAACTATACATTGGAAGTGTTAAGGATGATCTACCAGGAACACATTTTCTTCCCTTTGATAATGTACATGATGTTCAGCTCCTTGGCTAAAAATTGCATTTTTATCCCTGTGGATGTTATTGCAGAGTAAGTAGGTTTATCTTAATCCCATAGACCAGGGAATTGCTGTTCCTTCTGAACACACAATTTTCCTGCAGGACAAAAGAGGAAGAACAAATGAAAAAGGAACCTGTACATTCATTACATGTGGAGGGATTTCTCTTGAAGCATTAGGCACTGAGACTAGGGGCAGTTAAAAATCAGAAACTCTTGTTCTTCATGTGCTTTATTCTACAGGAAAAAAGAAAATTCCCCCTGACTGTGGCAGAGGAATGGCAGAAGCAAATGAACTTATGACATCAGGCTTAACATTTCATTCATTTAGGTTGGAAATGACATTTAAAATCTTTGAGTACAAAGTTAAGAGGGTTTGATAAGCAAAGACAAAGTGACAGCTTGGTCATGGTACCAAGTTCCCCACATCTGTGAGGTCTTTCCTCTCTAGGACTCTCTGAAGAGGCTGCAATCATTAGAGAGGGGATTAAAAAAAAAGCATCAAGCCCTGAAGAAGGATACCGATTCCTTTGATCACAGCTAGAGCCCTGAACTCACTGTTGGGTCTCCAAGTTGCTGTTAGTGTGGGCAAAAGAGCTTTTATAGTCTGTACATCAGGCTGAAAAGGAAATGCTAAATGATGCAAACTACCTAAAAGGCTTGAGCTGGTCCTCAAGAGGAACCCACAGAAAGTGAGCTGTCCTGTCATTACAACAACCGCCTGAGCCACAAGATTTCTGACCACACACGGATGACTGTCTCACAGCCACAGATGACAAAACGTGCCAGGAGCAAAGCTTTCTTCCAGAGCAGCCCACTGAGGGACAAAACCCCTGCAAGTAAAGAGCATTACCATCTTTCTTGTTAACATCACTTCTAAATACTGCTGTTAAGAAGCTAAGGGCTGGCAGTAGGCACGCAACGGCAAAGACAGCTGAAATCTCCCACAGGAGAGCACAGGAACTGGATCAGCACTGGGGCAGGAACTGCACACAGAGAGCAGCAATTAAAATCTCTGCACCATGGCAGTAGGAGGCACTTGTGCTGTATCCAACATCCCCTTCACCAAACATCCCTCATCCAAACCAGCTGCATAATGGAAGTGATGAACAAGAAAATTACATGGCCACTAAGTTCTACAGAGCTTACGCCTCAGCAGAGAAGGAGACGACTTTTGGCTGCAGGCATGATATACCTGATGATACCTTCACCAAGACTGGAGGGCACTGTCACCTGAGCCAGTAAACATCTTCAGAAGCAAGCAGGAGGGGATACAGGTGTCCATACCAACGCCCTGAATGTGAACTGGCACTGCTGTTAGAAGAAAGAACACCAAGTGCTGCAAGCCACTCACCACCACGTCTTGCCATTTATCATCCTACTTCTAGCCTTTACCTATTAATTCTCTTACACTATTCCATGAAAAAAAGCTTAATCAAACTGATTAATGCTACACTGCAGGGCTGAGAGTGATTACATTTGGGTTTTACTCTCAAAATACTTTGAAATGTGGAAGGAAGATGCTGTACAACTCGGAGCTGTGTAACACTGTCTCTTATACGAGAACTGTTCAGTGTTCAAGTCAAAACTTACAACACTGATCTGAAAATACAGGCACAACTGCTCATCAAAAGAATCTGTCGTTCATTCTTCTTACTTTAGATTATTCACAATTGAAAATAAAGAAAACCCTTCACTAACTAAAACAAGTCTAACAAACAGAGAATAGCGATCCACTATATAACACTCAAATATAACATACATCAATTTTTATGCATATGTATGTATATATTTGAAGTTCAGCCTGGAGAAGAGAAGGCTGTGAGTAGATCTTAGAGCAGCTTCCACGACTGAAAGGGGCTCCAGAAAAGAAGGGAGAGGCTCTGGATCAGGGTGTGCAGGGTAAGGGTTACAGCTGAAAGAGCAGAGATTGAGATGAGATCTTAGGAAGAAAGGTTTGGCTGTGAGGGAGGGGAGGCCCTGGCCCAGGTTGTCCAGAGCAGTGGTGACTGCCCCATCCCTGGAGGGGTTTAAGGCCAGGTTGGATGGGGCTTGGAGCAACTGGATCCAGTGGGAGGTGTCCCTGCCCAGGGCAGGGGGTGAATGGGCTTTGAGGTCCCTGCCAACCCAAACTATTCTGCGATTCAGTGTGCATTTGTTCACTACAAGCAGAAAGCCCCACTTCCACAAGAGAAAGGTTAAAAACTTCCAATAACTCAGAAGTGGGCTCCTGGTTTGATTTATAAAAACCTCAGGCTACTCAGGCTATGTTTTGAAGTACAGCCTGAAATTAAAGCGAGGCCAAAAATATAGCAGCGTCCTACCAAGAGCCACTCCATGTCTGAACACTGCATTGACTCTCAGAGAAGTTTATGGTAAGATATCATTTTTAGTATGAATTCCAAGACCAGAAAAGCCAGAAATGATTAAAAAAACTCTAAACAATACTAGAGAAAAAGGAATGGGAAGCTTTTCCTAGCAAGTGTTACAATGAAATCATGATTTCTTGGCAGAACTCAAGACATAAAAATTAAGTTCCTCATGTTTACAGCTGCTTAGATAAGATCCAAATGTGGACAATATAAACTGATGAAGTGTTGTCTCTTTCTGCATGTGATTGATCCAATATGTGAGAAGCTGCTCAAAGGTCCACCAAGCAAAGCTATTACCAAGCCTCATTGCTGCTCTGCTGAACCCTTTTTAGAGCCACATTTAAAGGAAAAGATTGGACTTGTGATGCCAAGCGAGATAAATCTGGACAGAGGAATATGCTGAGGAAGAGGAGAAGAAATTCTGAACCTCAGGAACAGTAATTCAACATCAGGACTATGGTACTGCCCAGGACAGTGGTAGTGATGTATCAGTTAAGGGAGACAGAAGATGAGGCAGGACATGAAAGAAAGGCTTTGGTAACTCCCGTGTAAGTGATGTGCAGCTGCATCACATTCCTGGGCTCTGCCTCACGCATCTGTTACTGGATGCTGTCCAGAGATGGGATGCTCCACTAGACGTTCTTCAATCTGATCATACAATTGTTCTGTTTCCCCAGGGAGGGAGGAAAGAACCCCCTCAACTCCTGCCCAGGAGAATCTCTAACAGGAGGATGCAGGTGAACAAAGCAGTCCCTCTTCCCTGAAATGTCTATCAAGCACCTCTGCAAACACAGCTACAAAGCATGACATCCTAAAAGGGATTCCAAGGCAGCATCCGATGAACAAAACCTTTTTCAACTCTGCAGCTGCAAGCAGCAATGATCACAGTAACACCCATGGATGGGTTGTGCTGGTTTTCTCTCCCATTTCCACCACTTCCACCAGCTGGGTGTTCAAGGCCAGGTTGGATGGGGCCTTGGGCAGCCTGATCCAGTGGGACGTGTCCCTGCCCATGGCAGGGGGTTAGAACTGGATGATCTTTAAGGGCCCTTCCTACACTCATTCTAGGTATAACACACTTCAGAGACAGTGAAATGTCGGGTTACAGATGCACCATCAAACTATACTAACTTGAACTGGACTCCAGCTTACAGCAAAGTGACAGAGAAATACTGCTGTAAATTGCAGATCTGGAGGGGAAATGTTAAAAGCACAAGCCAATAGCAATGAAAACAGAGCGTGGTCCTCCGAGGCACTTCAATGACAACACATCAGGGCTGTACACAACACCTGACAAAGAACAGGGCTGCTGAACAACAAAGTTATTGCACCTTTTAGTTTCCATTGGAGACAATAACTAAGTGTACATGTAGCAGCATAAAAATACAAGGTTATATTTGAATAGGTACTTATCAGGCCCTATTAGAGCATGGGGCATTCAAAGAACTCTAGTAGGCACAGTGAATCCTTTTTTCAACCTGCAGAAGAAAAACTGCAGCCTTTTCTGCCTGTTTGTGAAAAATAGTAGGTGTGATGCAGGTAAAGTGAATGAAAACACCAAATCCAGGATCCATCCCATACTAGGGGTATCCAAAAAGGAGTCTTCTGCCCTATACAGACATGAGTTGGAACCTGTGCCTTGCAGCACAAGAGTTTGGCCCCTGCGGCTTAACAGCCTCCTCTCTCCTTGACTGCTTTCTTTTTTTGAGAAACATCTTTTGGAAAGTGCCTGTGGCACAGGGACTTCAAAGGCTGGCTGATTTCTAGGCATATAATGCTGACCAGATTCTCCCCATACACACACATAAAATTTCTCCAGCACCATAATTAGAACAGCACTAAACAAACTGATTTCCTCAGAACTTATACACTGCAACTTCCGCAATGACCTCCTGGTGCCAGCAGGGATTGGGGCGAGAGCTGACTTTCTCCCCTTTTCACATTTAAAGTTTCAGTTGTAGTCCTTAACTCTGAACTTGCTCAAAATTCAGAAGGCGGCACAGTGTTTATCCAGTGACCTGACATCACGTGTTACTAAAGTCTTCAGCAAATTCACATTTTAATTCTCATCATGATTAGGTGGACCTAACTCTCTGTGGAAACAAGATAAGGGCACCTGCCATGTGCCTAAAGATGAGGGGTACACGAGTCTTCTCAATTCATCACAAGAAACAGATACTAGCGCTGACCCTGAGGGGAAAACAGAACAGTTGGCCAAGCTTCACAAACAACAGAGAAAACATCCAGGGACTTGGGGTTCTGGAACCAGCAGTAATAAACTTTCCACCCTGGCAATGTGCTGACTGACACAATCCCATCAAAAGGACTGACCTTCACCGTGCCTGGAGACTGCACCAGAGCACAGGGTACTCCACACCAACCGGGTCATCTCCATAAATAAGGTCTTGCAAACCCAGGTTCAGTTTTCTAGGATAAGCCCTAAATCGGGGGGGGGGGGCTCCTTTAAAAAGGCTCCTAAAGAAGCCTGGCAATTCATCATCTGACTTGGAAGCATTTAAAATTACTGGACCACCTCTGGTGAAATGGAACCTAATTAAATATTTGGCTTCGCAGTAGAGGTGGAGAATAATGACCTCTTTCCAAGAACTTGGTTTCAGATCTCTAAATGTCCTGTTATTTTCAAATCAAACGATTTCAGAAGTGACACTGTGTTCCTAAATGTGTTTGGCATGAACTAAACAGATACCGGCACTAATAGATTCTCAGGGAGGTGAGTGAACCTCCCTTTGCGAAGTCATAGCCTGTATTACCTTGCAGCTAATGACACTTTGTGGCTGCATGAACTTCTGACCCAAAATGCCAAAAGGGAAAGGATTCCAATTTACAGTTTATCATCCCTCAGTTTTCCTTCCAATTGTTAATTTAGGTTTTGAGTTACTTTTCTAATTCTGTCAGTCAATCCAAAGGAAAGGGACCATTCTCCTTTGAGTTTATCTCTACGCGCAGCCCAATTTAGTACGAGCTGCAGCAAGTTATTAATAACTTCTCGTATCGTTAGAAACAGTCTAGCAGAATTTGGTTAATCATTGTGCTCCACAGGTAAAATACTGAATGGCAGGATTTGTGTTACATCAAATATATTTTACTACATTTTAAAAAAAAATCAAGCCCTTCAGACACAAAATAATAATCTTATAAAAATACTTACATAATGATATAAATGCTAATATGGTAGCCTTTGGCTCATCACTAGCTCCCCAAACTCCAACCCTCTGACAGAAACATGAAGATATTATTGAAGTTCCAGGCAAATATTTGAAGAAAAAACATTTTGGTATTCAGAGATACAAGATTCTTCTTCACAGCTAGGATGGAAGTCTTATTTAAGAGCTTCTGCACATTGCTCTGAGAAAAATGAAGGCATGGGAAAAGTATGAAACTGAGGGAGAGCATGACTTTAGGCTTAAAAACAGAATAAGGAGAGAAAAAGTTTAAGTGCTCCTGGATGCATAGCTAAGTTTTGATGCTATTGTTGCCATCTCCATTTTTAAATACTGTTCAAAGCTTCTTTTGACAGTCCTTTAGGAAAGTGATTTGGAAAAAGTGATTTATTAGAGGGAGATTTATTAGAAAAATTATAATAGAGTTTGGGAAGTGGAAAAATTATCGTACCCTTGACTATCAGCAAAAACTCCAGCTCCAGGAAGGAGAACAGCAGACTATCAACTCCACTCCAGGTAGGGCAACAGCAGCATTTCAGAAAGCTTGAAGGAAATACTTAAAGCAGGGAAACATTTCAGGTGGCACAAAACCCCTGTCCTCTGCCTTCCCCCTCCAGGTCAGCAGTTTCAAAGAACCAGGAGCAGGAAATGCATCCCCTGTATAAACTGAGCAGTGAGGATTCTTGTCGCAGTCATTGTGTTTGGAAGTCAGACTTCACCCCAGAAAGCAGACGAAGATACGTTTGTTTCCTGAATTAGGATAGAGGCTTACACTTAGTGAGAGGTAAGAGCTGACTGGGCCTGGCTCCTCTCAAGCTTTCTTGCTCTAGCAAAGTATCCACAGGACCATCGACAGAGCCGGGGTTGGTTGCCAACACTTTAAATTTGCCCCAAGTGACTGACAGCCACTCACAACCAAAGGTATTTCATATATTTGTAGACACAAGCATGGACTGGGAAGTCCAAGATTTTCCCCGTGCAGCCCTAACTCTGCTTCTCTATTCTGCCTCCCTCCGAGTTTGAGACAGAGGGGAGTTTCCCGCATGCCCTAGTAATATTTAACATCGGGAAGGATAAAAGCATTAGATAGAAACCAGAGAAACGATATGTAAAAGTAGCTGGATTGCGCCAGGCAGTTTGGAACAGGCAGAAACTATGGCAACAGCTTACAGTTTACTCTTTGAAAAGCTACCCCTTTTTCCCACGCTCATTACTCACATTCCTATTTTTAAGTCCTAGTGGCACGGTGCGTTTCACATACAGCACGTTCTCCCCTCAGCTCCAGCCCAGAGCCTGACACAGGATAACCCCTTACTCTGCACATTCTACATTTATCACATCATCCACCTGAGCATTACATAAGGGAAAAATAACAGCTTAGGAGTGGAAACTGTGGAAAAAAAGTGTGGGTTCAAAAGGAGTTATAAATCTGGGTTTCTTGACTTCAATCATCAATGTGTTTTTCATCCACACTGAACACTTGAGCCCTTACTTTTCAGGGCGTGCACATTTTTCTCCCAGTTTGAAGGTTTAATGTATTTACAGCTATCTTAATGAAATTTAGTTTTTCATAAACACATCCATTACTATGATCTATTTGCAGTGCCATACTTGTTTCCGCACTCCCAGACACTCAAGAGACTGAACAATTTTACATTTAATATATTAGCAACTAGCAAAGCCTGAAGAAAGGTTTGGTTTGTTCCTGATTATTGCATACTAGCAAAATCTGTCCAACTCAGGAGCTGTTTCATTGCAGGTATTTGCACATCCACAGCAACTAAAGAAGAAAGTACCAAATAGCAGATTTTGGCAGTTCAAAGGCCCTAGAACAGCTCCAAGGAACACTCCCTTCTCTAACAATAAGAATTCCTATGCAAATATTCCACTTAAACCTAAGCAAATGAGTTTCAGAAAAAGAACTTGAAAAATCTGATTTATAACAAAACTGGTTTGGGGTTATTCATCATCACAAGGGTCATCTTTTCACACCACATTTCACCCATTTTTGTTACTGAACGTTTCCAGAATTTTGCAGAACACAAGAAAACATCACATTAAACTCTCCTTAATCCCCTGTGTTTATCAGTGCAGCATCCCTCTGTCATTCCTTACTGAGGGCAGACAGCTCCCTTTGGATAATAAAACGTTTCATTCAGCTCACAAGTCAATACCAAATTTGATCTTATTTTGCCTAGACTACATCTCATGCTTAGTTCTTCATCTTTAAGTGTTTATAAATCACATAGCAAGGGTTATATCTGAAAATTGGATTTTGTTTCCAGCAGATACATTTTACAGATAGGTTAAGAGTTCTGAAAAAGGTTGTTTAGTGAGTGCCAAGCAACAAACTCACATTTGCCATAGCAGAATGATTCCATTAATTCATATTTGTCTTAAACATCAAAACACATTTCCTCACTGATGAATTTCAGACCACATCCATTACGTAGCTGAAATACATCTATTACAGTCTGTGGTTAAGCTTAAGAGTTTGTGGCGGGTACACAGCAAACTGAACAAGGCAGATTTTCTGCTGGTAGACAGAGCACCAAGATGATCCCAAGTTATCAGAAATGTTTAAAGGAATGAGCCCAACTTCGAAACTCTTGAATAAGACAAGAAAATTGTATACCAAAGAAAGCGATTGTTTCTACAGCCTCTTTACCACCAATACCCCTACTCTGTTCCTCATTGTAGGACTGATTGTTCTCAGCAAACCCTGAAGTAGGAAGAAGAATCCCACATGCTGGAGAAAGCGCTGCTTGCAACACAGACTGCTTTAGAAATCTAAAATACTAAAATGAGCCACAGTTTAAATGACTGGTGATGAAGGGATTATCTTAATTCTTTTCTAAGGAAGCATCATCAATACATGGAAACACTCAGCAATACATGGAGCTGTCTTTGGAGTAGCAAGTCTCCCAGAACAGCTGTTTTATTAAAATCCATCGTCCCAGAAGAGCTCCAAAAATGTCTGAATGCCAAAAAGATGGCATTAACTCTTAAAGTAACACTGTCATGCATGTACAGCAGCAGCAAATTACTGAGGCTATTTTTGACACTGTCTGAAGAGCCAGAGGTCACAAGCAGCAGTGACAGACACACAGGCTTTGTCACTCCAACACGCACCATTTCTGAAACACTAACAATACGCAACATGACTGCTCCTGCAGATATGATATAGCAGAAAACGTACCTCTATATCCTGTATTATCTTTGGGTATAAGGACCTGTAAAATGAATTTGGGGGGCCATCTGTTGGTCTGTTTTTAAACAGGTACTGATCCCTAGAAAGAACCAGAAACATATTTTTCAATGTATTGCGAAGAATCCAAACTTCAAAGGAATTCAAAGCCTGCATAGAACTAAACCTTATGACATGTTCTCACAAAATACTCCTAAGACTAATTAGTGCAACCCCTGCGGCTTTACAATTTGACAGCTGTATTTAAGACGCTCAAGACCAAAAAAGGTTTTTCTTAAGGTTTTCCAAATTAGGGTTCACTGCTTCACAAGGCTCTTAGCCAACAGGTTGCTGTCCTCTTGCTCTTAACCTTATGCCTTGCATTTTCTTAGGCACACCACTAGAGAGCACAGAAAAGCAGGTTTCTAAAGCAGAACACCTCAGCTGTTCAGATACTCCACTGCCACAAACATAAATGATTTCTCTTTGAGAGCGGCTTCTTCAGCCCAAGCTGCTGTTTTATATTTTAAGCAAAAAAAACGTTGAATTGGAAACACTTCACTCAAGAAAAAACCCTGCAAAACACGTTGTTGTTCATTCATGAGATGATAATACGTGCTTGTTCTCCCTGCAGACACACCCCAAGGAAGCAACCGTTGAAAAAACTGGTGCACAGAAGGGCAGGGAATAAAGCCTAAGTAGCAGTGGGAGCTGCCAGTTTTCACAGCGGCTGCCCCTACTAGTCCAGGGCAGAGGGGAGCATCTCCGTGATATGAGTTTACTATGAACTTACTTTTTGAGCTTATAATTAGGGACATTTGTAAAGGAGAACACTGTAAAAGATGAATTTGGTTATTATCAAGGTACTTACCAACCCCTTCTTTCTGACAGTCCCTTCCATAGCGGATCTGTGCGTACCATTCTTTCAATCAGTTTTTTCCATAGCATTCCCTCAGAGATGACTCTCTGCCATTCCTTACACACCAGCTCTGCTGCACAGAGTGATCTGGCATCAAGATAGGAAAGGATGTTTTCTGCTATGTGATCTAAGCCTTGCTCTACGAAGAAATAAAGGAAATCAAGATGTCAATCACTGCAGAGTAAACTGCTAAACAAGCATTGCAGTACATTCAGAGCACGCCAACACTGCTTTAGGGCACTGGAGCAATGTCATAATTAAGTTATCATATGTAGAAGCATCAGTTACAAATCAATCCAAATCGATACACTGAAATAACCCTAACACTTGATTCCTTTTCTACTACAGTCTGCCTGCTGCACAAACCACAATCCACCACAAAACAGCCTTTATGTCCCCTCCTTGCAGGTGTCCAAGTCCAGGCTGGATGGGGCCTTGAGCAGCCGGTTCCAGTTGGAGGTGTCCCTGCCCATGGCAGGGGGCTGGAACTGGATGGACTTCGAGGTCCTTTCCAACTCAAACCATTCTATGATTCTACATAAGCAGCAGAAAGCGTTTTGCTGCTTCTGGGCACAGAATCCTGGACTTTTTGAGCATGTAATGCACTAGGCTACATGATCCAAAGAGAAGATAAGCTTCAAGCAGGTGCTTTGCTAAGCAGCAGTAATAAAAATATAAAATATAGATTCTTTTACTACTCCTTTACATATAATAACAAATAATTCAGCACAGCAGAAGACAGGGCTCCACAGGCATAGCCAGAAGACACAGAAGGAAAGATTCTGCTGTGCTTCTCTTGCATTAAATGCATGGACATGATTTGTATTTCAGTTTAATCCATAAACCACAGGTGTTAAACCCACTCCTGAATTTGGTTCAGCAGAGACACACTGCCCTGCAGCCTGGTGTAGGGACAGAAAATCCATGAGAATGAAATGAATGGTAATGCTTTAATGGCAAATGGTGGTTATCCCAAGGCAGTTATCCTGATTCACAGTTTACTGTCACTAGACTCCACACTTAGAGACTGTTACTGAATGACTTATGCCAGAAGCTAGGGGCTTTGAGGTCTCTCTTCAGCTATGGAAAAACTCGAGAGAGACAAGTGTTTTGTAACAGCTTCAAGCTCAGTAAATCAGACTGGAACACTCAACACAGAATTTATTTGGTGGGGGAATTGATGCGATTGTTTCTGGTATGAGCATCAGCTAAGGAACCTCAGGATCAGCAGTAGTCAAGTAGCTCAAATAATGTGAGGTGACAGCCCAGCTTCTGCATGCAAATCCCAGCAAAAAGTAAATTCAGTTTAGCAGCACAAAGACTTCCCAATGTATTTACAACAGCCATATGGACAGGTACTCCCACAGCATCTTTCCCACACCTGCTGCTCCCCCACCCTCGGAGCACACTCCCTTCCTTCCGTGCACGGGGTGTGTGAGTTTGCACACTGCTGACCTGACACCACAGCTCTACTGCATCACAGGATGAGCACAGCCATGTACCACACAAGCTCCCAAGTGAAATAACATCACCTCAAACGAAAGCCCTCTGGCAGTACTTAAGTCATCCCAGAAACAACATCTGCCTGGGTGACCCCCTACACCCTGATTTCACTTGCAGCATGAGGAGTGCTGGTCAACAAGCAACAGTTATTGGTGCACTAGGGAAACATGGACTTTCATAGAAGCATGGAAGGGTTTGGGTTGGAAGGGACCTCAAAGCCTGCCCATCCATCCAGTTCCAATCCCCTGCCATGGGGATCTAACTCACTGGATCAGATTGCTCCAAGCCCCATCCAACTTGGCCTTGAACTCCTCCAGGGATGGGGCAGCCATANATTCTCCACCCCTTATTCCATACTATTTTCTATGCAACACCTATATCTCGCGTTCGCCTACATCCCGTTCTTATATAAGGAAAGGCCCTTTGAGGAAAGGACCTCAAAGCCCATCCATCCAGTTCCAACCCCCCGCCATGGGGACCCAACTCACTGGCTCACGTTGCTCCAAGCCCCATCCAACCCGCCCCTGAGCACCTCCAGGGAAGGGGCAGCCACCACCGCTCCNCCCCTGATCCAGGTCTATGCAAGGCAAAGTGTTGAAAAATATTATTTCATAACTATCGAATTCCAAAAGCACTGGGAAGTGCTTTTGGAATTTGATATTTATGAAATAATATTTTATGAATTTATTTATGAAATAATATTTCTACCAGCTGAAGATGACAAATACAGTAAGCTGCCACCACAGAGCCATTCAGACAAACCAGGTAGAACGCTGCATGTGTTTTCTTACGGCCTTTGCCAAGATCTTCTCTCCTGCCGCAGGTGCTAGATTTAAAAATGTGACTGCCCTTGCATGGGGGTATGTACACAGAAACACCCCTTATAAAACAGACTTGCACTAAATTTAAAATAGCAATCAAACTCTTCTTGTTCATTTTCCAACTATAGTGTCACTGGTCCCATAAAATCTCACTGTTAATTCTGTTAGTTATTTCCAAGGCCCTGCAATTTTGCTTTTTCAAAAACTCCACTAAATCAGAGACCCAGAAGAACTTCAGTTTTGTGAATAACGGATGCCAGTTGGCCAAGCATGAAGAAAATCTTTCAAGCTAGGAGATGACGACCTTATTCATTTTCCGCTTTATCTCACGACAGCCTACTTGAGGCTTCAAACAGTCCCGAAAAATCAAAAGAACTGCTGCTAATTCTTTTAAGAATTCAGAAAGGTTGTTCATATAGTCCCCCACTGCACACTAAACTTGGCATGGCCTTTAGAAAAATGAACGGAAAGAAAGGGGAAGCCAACAAATGGAGGTGAGGTGCGCTTATTCATTTCTTCTATTAATTTAGAGAACTACAAAAAGGCTTTAAAGACCAGTAAAAGCTCCAACATACATGTACGTGGGTTTTATATGAATTTTTCAATACCAGTCATAATGGATTTAAATAACTGAAACGAAACAAGGTCCAAATGAGTGCTGCGTCTCAAACCCAACCATTTTCACCCCAGCTAATTCCCTCCTAACAATACTGTGTCTCAGAACAGCTCTCAGCTGCCCCATCTCCTTGCAGCAGCAGTTCGAAGACACTGTAAAAGTGGTCTTCCAGTGTGCTGCCTTCTAATCTTTCTAGTAAATAACAACTTCTAAGTAAATTCTAAGTAAACAGCATTTAGGATATATTTATCTTATGGTAATGATATGCAATTTGAAGAGTTCTCAAGCTTTTTCTGGGAAACAATCATTGTAAGGTTATTTTCAAGAGTTCGTTTCAGATCACGAATCCTTGGCTATCCAGAAGACAAGCTAATTCAGCAAAGTGGAGGGGCCAGCTAGATAAAATAAAGAAAACAAACAGGTCTGCTGAGTAAGCATGTCTCGGATTTTGAAGGTTACAGGTGTGATCAACAGGGCACACCCTGTGTTTCAGCAGAAACGGATCTAAAGGTTATTGTAGACTTCAGTATAAAATAGTCGCGTTCAACAGACGAGCCTGTACAGAGTTAGCGACTGTCCAGTACATCTGGATGGCTGCAATCATACTAAGTCTTCTATGTGTCTATGTAACACTTTACATTTTGAAGAGAAAGAAGAATTACCTGCACAAAGCACTGCACTTCCCAAAGCAAACAGAGCAGAATGAACCGCCATAAACTGCAAGCTCTGTAGCTGAGCAATCAGACAAACACCACTAAGCAACGTCCTCAGAGGAAGGTTCCAATCAGCCTTGCCAGCATGTGAATATATTGTTAACACCTCGGTGTTGTGATTAGTTTTTGAAATATAAAGATCATGATCACATCAGATGGGAGACGAGCAATTCCCAAAGGAGACAGTGCAGACAAACAGAAGATGTTCGAGTGATATTCACGCACAAAATAACATCTTAAAATTTTATCTGTTACTGCCATCTCCTGGCAACAAGCTAAATAATTCTCCTCCACCGAAAAAGAACTCTAAGGAGCAGTGAAGTTCCCAGTGAACGCTCTAATAAAAAGGTCGTGGTTCAAAGTATCCATGGAACTTAACAAGGGCACAGTCTGTGGTTTTCTGGTGGCAGTGGTGATGGCGTTCTCTCCCTTTTCTACAATACCTGTACCATCATTTCAAAGAGGTCAGCATGAAACCAGAACTCGAAACGCCTTTCAGATTTCAGACTACTGCATTTTATAAGGAATGGCTGAGAGAGCTGGGGGTGTTTAGCCTGGAGGAGGCTGAGGGGAGACCTCATTGCTTTCTATAACTACCTGAAAGGAGGTTGTGGAGAGGAGGGAGCTGGGCTCTTCTCCCAAGTGACAGGGGACAGGACAAGAGGGAATGGCCTCAAGCTCTGCCAGGGGAGATTTAGGCTGGACATTAGGAAAAAAATTTTCACAGAAAAGGTCATTGGGCACTGGCAGAGGCTGCCCAGGGAGGTGGTTGATTCACCTTCCCTTGAGGGGTTTAAGGGACTGGTGGACAAGGTGCTGTGGGGCATGGTTTAGTGTTTGATAGGAACTGTTGGACTTGATAATCCGGTGGGTCTCTTCCAACCTGGTTGTTCTGTGATTCTATGATTACTGTTTTTTCCACAACAGGCAAGAGTTTCTGAATCAAGCACAAATACCCACGCAGAGCATATTCCACAATTAGAAATCCACAGGTTGCACGTTAAACCCTTTATGAAAGTCAGAAAGTACATGTCCTTTAACTAGTTTCAGAATAATTTAATTTCTGTTACAATTTTAACACCACTACAAAAGTATTTGGCCCACAATCAGGCTAGCAGACAGCACACACCAGGGCTGGTTTTCTACCCTAGCACCTTTTAGCATGAGGCTGATACAGGATTCCTGAAGTCCAGCATAAATGAGTGGGTATTACAGGGTGTCTGCTGCCTTTCTCTGGCCTGTGCAGAACTCGAAGGTACCAGGTCAAGACCCAGGCCCTTCTCATGGAGGGGTTCTTTTTAAGAACTCCATTTCACTGTTACAAACATAACCAAGCATTTTGAGACAGGGTTAGAACAGGGTTCCTAAGGAGAGTAAATCTCAAAAAAACCTCAGAGTACAAGAAAACCTCCCACCCTAAGGTGACTTTGGTTTAACACAGGCTAGGAATGTTCTCCAGAAGCTTTAGCATTGAGAAGAAATGGCCTCAAGCTGCACCACGAGAGGTTTAGGTTGGATATTAGGACAAATTTCTTGGCTGAAAGAGTAGTGAAGCCCTGGCAGAGGCTGCCTAGAGCAGCAATGGAGTCTCCAACCCTGGAGGGGACATGATTTAGTAGGCATTGTGGGGCTGGGATGCTGGTTGGACTGGATGAGCTTAGAGGTCTTTTCCAATCTTAATGATTCCATGATTCTAAGAGTGCTTGCCTGGAGAAGGATGTGTTATGGAATGAGCACATCAAGTCTTTGGAATGACAAGTGCTCAGCATGCTTTTATTCCCTCCACTAACCCAAGGCTTTCTCAGACTCTTACTTGCACTGAAACCCTAGCAAAAAATGCTCGTTAATGTTTAGTTGATTAAGCCATGGTTGTCAGCAGAAGTGAACTGTGATCAGGTACTGCATCTCCACAGTAGACACACATGTGCACCCCAAATCCAGCACTTCTAACACCACCAAGCTGTTCATTAAGAAGACAATATTCCCTGGTATTTTAAGGATCAGAAGCCCTTTATTACGATGAATAATTTTTCCAATTCTGTATAATATCAGACACAGTTAAAACCAGATTTTTAAAATGTCAGAAGCTCAAGTAAGTAAAAATCCACCCATCGCCTCCAAAAGTGAAATTCCTCCAGGTTTTGTGGAAACACAGCAGCAGTTAAGGGAAGAGAAATCCGTAACATGCCCCAGGGCAGCCCATATCCACAGGACACCTGAGCACAGCAACAGCTACAAAACCTTCAGGGTTGTAATATGACCAAACTTTAAAGGAACTTCACTTCAGTGGACTCTGTGCTCAAAAAATGACCGGGTATCAAATCCTTCTACAATTTGTAATCCCTCCTTACCCGCCCTCAGCATCCACTGTCATGTCTTGGCACTGTTGGGATGACATCCCCCCAGTACGAACTCAATGCAGGTAGGAATCTGTGCTATTACACTGCTGGTGGCAAACAGAACACGATGATCACTTATTTCCCACTCTGGAAACAATGTCCATGCATCGACTTTTCAAGGAATCGAACAAATCATTCTCCCCAGCAGTAAAAACCCAGGGATACAATTCCTTCCAGAAATTAATGGAAAAACTAGACAGCTTGCCAGGAGATTGAATGCTAAAGACTCTACACACCTTGTTCTTACTGCTCCATGTTTTAAGAAATGCATACAGCAAGTGTAAGAACAATTTCCTCTTGGAGTTCTTGAAAAAGGTTCCCACTGATGAGCAGCAGAAGAGGTTGTGAGCAATGGAAGGAAGGAATTGTGGCTGGACTATACAATAATCCACAAGTGCTTTTGCTCTTGAGTCAGTGACAAAATCAGGCAAACAAGATTCACTCCCCTAAGCAGGCAGCTTTTTACTTAAGATTCAGAAAATTTAGAACATATCTAGAATGTAACAAGGACATCAAACAAAAACACGTTTACAGCATTTTCTACACTCATGAGGTTCATACAAAGAAGGAAGTCAGACCAGAGCTTCCACAGATACAACTTTTATGACCACTTAGTTCCAATTTAAACAAAAAAATATTCTTCAGGATATGCTACTCAACCTACTTTTACATGGAACAACACTGGCATCCAGTGGCCAATTCAATTAATCACAGAAGTGACTGACTTCAGCCACCTTCCCACATTTCTTTTGACAAGGAAGCATCACTTTACTTATACACAACACAATAAATGAAGAGGCTGTTTTGCAAAGTTTGCAAACATCTGAAGTATGAAACAGAAAAAATATTTACAAAAGCCCCTCCTGCAAAATAAATATTAATTTACCTGGTAACGCAGTGATGAAGTCCCGTTGTAACATGGGCTTCAAGTAAGAGTTAATATGTCCATGCTGATAGTGACACATTCGTGAAATAAGGTGTTCCACAAATTCAACCTGATCTGATTCAGACCACTGGTCAAAATATTTAATACACAAGTCTTTTTCTTTTTCGTAGTTTCCTTCCGATGGTCTTTTTCTTGAGACAATCACAGATGAAGTTCCATTACTTATCTGTTTTAAAAAAGGAACATCAGTATTGAAATATAAACAAGAACAGGAACAACTTTGTAAGAACTCTCTCGAGGAAGAAAACATGAGAAGATGCAAAGAAATAACCAACAGAATTATATTTCAAAATGCATTCTTAAAGCTATGAGCTATGCCATACAGATTTCATCTTACAGAGACAAAAATCAACTAAAGGACCTTGCTCAAAGTTACACACTTTCAGTTGCACTGAAAGGCTTTAATTCCCTTGCATCTTTTAGCATTTAAACAAGGAACTTAATTCTCAGATTAAACTTTTCCAGTGGTTCCAGCTGCGTATTGCAGTTTACCTGTGCCACGTGCTGCCCTCTGCCTCCAATAATGATTTACTAAGGTTCCAGCAGTTAAAATAACACACTTTTAGAGACAGACCATGGTGGGGTATTGATTCTCTAATGAACACAAGAATTCAAGACCCTCATGTCAGTGTTGAGCTACTTGCCCATAAATGAAGACGGAGAATTACAAGGTGTCAAGGGCTTGAACAACAGCTCATGTCAATGTTCAGAACATCCACATAAAAACATGATTAAAATCCTGTGAGCTTAAGCTACAAATAAAGATGCTACAAAAGAACATGCCAGATCGTACTGCTAATTAGGAAACAGAACCAAGGACTGAAGCCAGGCTCTTGTGGGTCCTTTGGGAGACCAAGGCTGCAGGGGAACAACTGCCAGCTCTGAAAATATCCCAGACTTCTTAAAAGCAAACTGGTTGCCACTCCTTGCCATGTGAAGGCGTGGAATTTTTCCTTTGACATGACAAGTTGCATGCTCAGAAAGGCTGAACTGTATTCCCAAGTATCCTTTAAGGCAGAATTGCCCTTTCAAAGTCAGCACAAACTACAAAATCTGAGAAGATCTAGCAATTTCTCTAATAATATTCACCAGCATCATCCTTCACTTGAAGGCCGAGCTAATTTAGGATGATACACTCAACTACATACAAGGATGACTATAGAGACGCAAGATTTGGAAGTTTCTCAAAAGCAGGAATGTATGAAAACATGCCAACTCTCCCTCTACACGGGTTTAGTCCTACCTGCCATAGGGTATTTTTCTTTGGAGACTCATCTTCATTCTGATCCTCCATTACTGACGTGTTCTAGGAAAAAAGAACAGAATTATGACTTCAATTTTTTATTCTATGGCAACTCCTTGCTCTACAAACATTATGAAAAAGCAAATCAAATGAGCAGATAAAATTCATTTTCCCAGTGAATGGAATTATCAAAGATTTCTGGCCACAAAACCTGAGTATTATAAATAAATTCCCCTTTTAACTGACATGTTTATCAATTCCATTTACTGTAAAGATAACTCCCCAAGCCCTCTTCAATTGCCTTTGACAGGTTTTCATGCAGCCTTTCAACGCTTTTCTCACTGGGAAATAAATTCACTTTCATCCTACTCAAGCCAAAGTAATTAAACCTGTCAAAGTAATCAACTAGTGCTTTCTGCCAAAGCTAAATTGCATATGTCTAGGCAAAAAAAAAAAAAAAATCACTATATGCTACTTAGATGCAACAGAACATGATTTTTTTTTCCAGCTCTAGCGTACCACAAGGAGGAGGGACCATTCACTGCAGAGCGGCTCCATAATTCGCTGCCCTTCTGTGTCCTAGAACCCTTGGCAGACACACATTCCTCACCCTGACCTAATGACAGTGCTTCCCCCGCTGCTCCTCCCTACTGTTCTCCTTCCTTTTGTTCAACCACAAGGCGTAAGAACTTCATGTTTCTGTTAGAGCTTATGTCAGTTTTTCAAAATCTTTTGCGCACCTCTTCCCTGCCTGCATTTTCGTTCCCTGCTCCCCTTGCTGCCCACACCACTATCACCATCTATTCCTGCCCCACACCCAGTCACTGCTCCCTTAGCTCCCCAAACCTGTCCTTCCCACCATTCACACCCAGGAGACAACTGGAAGGGGGCTACCCTCAAAACCTGAACGCCTTAAAACACCCTCTGCATTTAGCGTAGCCTCTTGCCCTCTATCCGTTGTCTCAGCAGAAAGAGGAACAACGCGTTCAAGTAAAACACATGATAGAACAAGTCACACAATTCCTCTACTCTTGCCATCACAGACTGTGGCTTAACCCCTTCACTACATCCAATCCCTATACAAGACACCATTCCACCTCAAAAGCATTCACCGCTTCATTTCTTCCTCTTTCTTACACAAGGGATGTCTCCCAACAAAACCAGAAAGCCTTCCTCCACGAGTGCTTTGTCTCGAGTTTACCTTGAAGCCATTTCTGCCTTGCAGTTAGGTATGAAAAAACAAGCAACACAAAGACGAAAGATCACGTTATGAAAACTATGTCCATTGGGTGATGAGAAAACTCAAGTCTATCTGGTTACCGTGCACGTAACAACGACAATGCAAGGCCAGGAGATGCCTAGTGAGGAATCCAAAGTGGGCAAAGACACTGAAAGTTTTGTGTTACTTTACAGATACATATATTTTAGTGTTTCTGGACATACACAGAACAGGAACACTGGAAAAGTGCTACCACTCCACAATCTCAAAATTATGGTCTCTTGAGGGCCCTTCTAGTTATTCAGAACTACACCCTCTTCATAACACCAGCCCTATCACTGATGTGCAGACAACGTTGAACGATGCTCTCCCGCTGCAGGGTGCCACAGGAGGGAGCACAACTCAGTCGTACTCGGCCTGGTACCCAGCTGGCCCGCACCAGCAAACGACACTCCAGGGAATTAAAGGCTTTTTAAACTGTAGTTTAAATTTGACTGTGTAGAAATACTTATTACAGTGATTATATGTTGTTAACAGTGTTTTCAATTACTGTGCCCTTAAATGAGTAAGGAACATCCCCTCCCCTGTTGTAGTCAAAAGATAAATATATGTATTGATCCTGTGAGCTAAGAGCAAGGAATGAGAACTCTCATGAATACTGAACATGGATTGCTGGGGTCAGCGTATTCTGCAGAAATCCCACATTACATCGGCTTAACCCCAATCTAACCTCACTTTGGTAGGTGCAGCAAGACGCTGCCATATCTTTCTTCTGCTCCTCTACTGGGAAACACCTCAGAGACCACTGCCAACTCTCCAGGATGCAGGCTAAGAGCCGTCTCCTAAACATTACGGCTTTCATTCCAGGAACACATAATAGAAGTAGAGCAGCGCTTTAGCACAAAGTGTGCAAGAACACAGACTTCATGCAAATGATCAGACTTCAACTCCAGGCTACTGATTGCAGAGCAAGTCTGCACCTACTCAATCTTACTCTGCTGCCACTGAGGCACAGAAATCCGGGTAGCAGACTTTAAGGAGATGCTACACCCTTGGCAGGTCCACTGATAGAAGCAGAAGCAGGACAGATGCATTTCTCCTGCCCATCTCCACTTGTCCCTCTTCCTTCAGAGCATCAGGGCACAGCTCAGCTAAGAAGAGTGTCTTATATCCACAAATGGACAACCTGGAACAGGCAGAACTGCCACCGAGAGATGTCTCCATGACCTCTCAATGTCTGAGCCACGAATGTTAGGATAGACTATATGGATCAACTTTTAGGCTAGAAATTTAACACTGTATTTATATATTCAATTGGGAAGTAGGTAGCTCCCTTAATTTAATGGCACCTACTACAGCGTTAATTTCTTTCTCTCTTCTCCTTCCCTAACCTCACTCTGTATTTCCTTACTATATTTTAGGGTTCTACTTGTAAATATAGAACTTGTTTCCCTATTATTCTTCCTAATAAATTCTCCACTTCTGTCTTAAAAGCTTACCATGGGAGTTATTGCCCAGGTCACGTACAATCTAACTTGATGGATTTTACACACTGTACAGAGGTTTCTCCTGTGTCCGTAAAGCACTCACACCTCCTAACCAACGCCTGAAAGATGATCAGATAGATCCTGCCCTGTTGTCTGGAAGAAGCAATCTGACAACTCTAATCCATCCTGTACATCCACAGCACTTGGCATAAGAAGAATTTCAGAGTTCCTAACAGCTGGTGTCACTAGTCCTTGCTTGGGAAAGCCTCTGGCTCTTGTGCAAGGAGGAAGATACGCATCTATTCCACGATTCTATCTACAGCTTCAGCTCTTCCCTTCATCACGCTGCTTCCTCCTCTCAACCCACACCCTGCTGCTTACCCCATCCACCTTCTACATAAAGCTCCCATGCTGGCCACCTCGGCAGGCTTCCCAAGCAGCTTTGACGTGGCTGTAACACAGACCCCACTCTACTGCCCTGCAGCTCTGCTGCCAAGCAGCACCAGGACCTCTCATTCAGTGACTCTGGCAAGGCTGCGAGTCCCTGCAATAAGACTGACCTGCACTTGCAGGCTCTGAAAGAGCAGCCTTGATTTTTTTTTTACCCACACAGTGACAAGAAACTCACAGTGGAAGTGTAGCTTCTAAATATTGTCAATTAATCCTGCTTATAAATTCTTTTTTTCCAGAAATTCTTGTTAAGTTGTTCACAGCTCTTGCAAAAGCTGAACGCTATTTCCAACCAGCTGTCATTCCTTAATTAGTCAGCCTAGAATAAGTGCTCTCCATCCCCTACTGGGAATGGCAGCAACACCAAAGTGATAACAATGGGTCTAAGCATAGATGTTTCCATTGCCTTACAGCTCCTATAACCCGACTGAATAAAGTTAAACTGAGAAAAGCCTCTGCCTTTATTTTTGCCAACACTAAAACCAGCAATGGGTAGTTTACATATCGCCCTACAAGCTGTAGAATTGTAAAAGTTTGTTTCCTGAAGATTTGCATTGCATATTCCTTGCCTAGTTCTGCAGTAGCTTTCTTTAGTGCTTCTGCTCCACAATACCTCCAGTTGTTGAGATTTCTGTGAAACACAGATAAACACGGCAAACAGGTTCAAGAGTTACTGGAAAGAAAGAGGCATTGACAAGTAGAACAATCACATAAAGCTCATTCCCTCTGGAGATTAGGAAAAGCTTCCAAATAAAACAGGCCATAAATGATCCCCAATGACAAAAAAATCTTGTAGGTATTATAAATCTTCACAAATCACAGCTTGAATGAAAATCCTAAGACGCCTGGTAGGAATTAAATTGGTGTCTCTAGCATAGTAGTTCCATATACGCATGGTTGTATGGCATTAGGTACAGAAGTACCCAAGTTTTTCTGTAGATGAACTCGGGAGGTCTATGAGAAAAGATTTCTTTAGAAAAGATGCAGCTACCCAGCCTGTACGGGCTAACCAGGTTGCTGTTAGCTACAGGCAGGTAACACTTGGGTTTGCACCACGCTTCAGGACTTGGGAGTGCCTTCAGTCACTTAATTGACTCCGAAGAGAAACAGCATGGGGCAGCTTTGTTCTTTAACCCAGTTTTAGTTCCAGTATCGAGAGGGCAATTATAAAAGTGACAGCAGCAGTCCCGGGAACTGGGACAGGAGAGACAGTTGTGGAAGTAGCACCTAGCAAAGCAAACAAGGCTAGGTTGCTACAGCAAGGAACTCATCCCCAGCAACGAATGGGTTTACAGGATACAAAGGATGGAGAAACTACAAAATAGGTGTATACCTTGAAAAGAAAAGAATAGCAATTCTTCAATTCTTACATTTTCAGCTATAATGAAAAGGGAATTGACAGAAAACAAGACCTATTTCCTGCTCCCCCTGAGACTGCATCAGTAATTCTTAGCCAAGTTAAAGACCAACTTAAGTCTTCAATTTTTGACAAAATTCCCACTCACTGGAAAAGATAGCAGGAAATTTCAGTTAAGATTACAAAATAAGTGAAAGTAATCAAAACAGCTGAGCTAAACAGGCTCTGATTTCCTTGAACAAACCCCACCTACACCTGATTCAGAGAAGTTGAAGAAATAATAAGAAATAACTAATACATACTTGGATATCTTGAAGTCAAAGAGATTCAACTTGAGCTCTGTACACTCTAACTGCCTCCTGGAACCAGCTCTGCCAGCACAAGGGCTGTTGAAGGTAGTAATTAGACATTCACCCAGAGGAGGAAAGGAATCCACTGTCCTCTGCAACAACTGGCCCACACCAGTAGGGAAGAGAGCTGGGTAACCATTCTACCTTCTAAAAGCAATAAGCGCGTGACCCTTGTGGCTTCCTGCTTTTAATAGAGCCAGAAAACCCTGAACAGCTTAAAGCATTTCAAAATGAATGTGAGCCTCTCCTTAGGATGCAATGGTCACCAATTCTAATCAAGGAACCTGTTAAGCAGTATTTATTAACAACATCCCAGTACTTCATCGGGGACATGAGGGGATTTTCTTCTTTTAACTACTGAGAGATTCTTAATGAAAATCTACTGTAGCACAAACCCTAAATGAAGCCGGAGAACCACTAACAGTCTGCACAAGACATGAATTAACTCTTCTCAATGCAAGGACCAAACCCCTTTCTTATCACATCCCTCAAAATCCATATACTCCAGTCTGCATGGAAATGCACGAAGACTACAGTGCTTCCAAATGCCAGGTCAGAAGTGACTTACAAAGCATCCTTACCCAAACCTCTGGAAGAATTCATCCCTTAAAAAAATTCCTGCAGGAGTACAGCCGTAGGCTAGATAGAGAGGAATAACATAAAAGGATCCTGTCTCAAAGAAGTGAGCATAAAAAGCTATAGACAGTAATCCAAACTGGGCAATAAAGAGAAGACAGCACCAGCACCACAGAATCATAGAACTGTTAAGGTTGGAAAAGACTTGTAAGATCACCCAGACCAACTATCAACCCAAGTCCACTGTGTCTACCAAATCACATCCCGAAGCACCATGTCTACACATTTTTTGAAACTCTCCAGGGATGGGACTCCACCACCGTCCTGGGCAGCCTCTGCCAGGGCTCCACCACTCTGTCAGTTAAGAAATTTTTCACTAATATCCAACCTAAAACTCCCCTGCCGCAACTTGAGGCCATTTCCTCTCATCCTATCACTTGTTACTTGGGAGAAGAGATCAAGACCCACCTCACCACAACCTCCTTTCAGAAGCTGCAGAGAGTGATGAGGTCTTCCTTCAGCCTCTCCTTCTCCAGGATAAAAAGTCCCAGGGCCCTCAGCCACTCCTCATGAGACTTGTGAAGGCTCCAGCCCCTTCACCAGCCTCACTGCCCTCCTCTGGACACGCTTCAGCCCCTCACTGTCCTTCTTGTAGTGAGAGGCTCAACACTGAACACAGGATTCAAGGCGTGGCCTCACCAGCACCAAGTACTGGGGGATGATCACCTCCCTAATCCTGCTGGTCACATGGCTGATTCAAGCCAGGATGTTGGTGGCCACCTGGGCCACTGCTGTCTCATGCTCAGCTGCTGTCAACCAGCACTCACAGGTACTTTTCCACTGGGCAGCTTTCCAGCCACTCTTCCCCAAGCCTGGGGTACACACACCTCCAGCTACAGGTTTAACTTCACTCAAGGTGCCTACAGAAAATCCTGGAGGGGATCAAAAAGCATGCAGAGATGGCACTTCAGGACAAGGGTTAGCAGGTACGGTGGGGTTGTGCTGACAGACTGGATGAGCTTAGAGGTCTCTTCCAACCTTGATGATTGAAGTTGGACTCGATGATCCTTATGGGTTGAGAAATTCTATTATTTTAACTCACAAGGTAATTCTGCAGACTACGGACACGGCAATATTTGACATCTCTTTTAATAACTGCTTGTTTCAGCCTAAATGAAACTATTGATGTAAGCACTAGAGATCTGCATAAATTCAGTTCAATAAAGCTCATTTCTTACCTAGCAAGCTACTCTGCCAGCTGCCAGGTTTTATTTTAGTGCAGTTATTACTGCAAGTTCAAACAAAAATAGACTTGAAATACTAAAAGAGTCTACCAAGATCCAACAGCTGAAGCCAAATTAGAAAAAGCTCTCCTACTGAAAATAAGGCAGCATTTTTTACTTGGCCTCTGACTAAACACAAGGAAGATTACATGGTAAACTCAGCACCAGTGGACAGTTGTCCAGTTTGTGTTCTGAGTTGCTAAAACCAAATACCATAGTTTGACCACAGCCTGCAGATGCGAGATGTTTAAGAACAGATACCTAATGCTTTCACACCCCTCTTTTGATGCCCCTAAAGTTCTGCCCAGATTTACATTCCCCAAGCCCAATAGTCTGCTCCTGTCCCTGCACAGAGAAAGAAAATCTCAAGCCATTCTTCACCTTGATGTCTCAAAACAGTTATTTTTGCAGCTTCAAAAGAATCCAAGCAGGTACTGAACAGGTTCTCTTGTTTAACCAGCAGTGCTTTGGTGACTGGCAATTAGTGCCACTATTTTAACGTTGTTTCTAAAGTATCAGTCTTCACTTCAACCTCATTACAATATTGATTTGCTCAGTTTTCATTAAGAACAAGCTGCATGTCACTTAATATTCCATATGTCTGATTTAAGAGAAAGTTAACTTCAGGAGTCAGAGCAGCGTGGGCTGTGCCCACATCAGCCTAAACCGTGGAATTTGGGTTTAGAATGAAACTATACACGAAAATGCTCTTCAGTTCAGAATTACTACACTGATCCAATCTCATAAAACAAGGTTTCTGTGCATTTGGTGATGGCACATCTCTCTGACAGGCAGTGGCACACACAACTGCAGTCTGATCCCCCAGCAGAGCAGTTCCACAGGGTACTCAAAGCCCAGCTGGCAGTGGAGGATGCACCGTACCAGCAAAACCACCCGGCAGGCTTTGAGAGCTCCAGGAATCGGGCAACACAGATTTCTCAGGAAGATTAGGATTTAAAAATTACTCAGTGCTAAAATTTGCAGTCGATTTAGGATGGAACAAGAAACAAAAAATCTGTGCTACTTTTGTCCAAGTTACAGCTATTTTCAAGCATCTCTTGATTTCCCACCCAGTAAAGAGACATCGCTAGAAAAGAAACACCACTCCTGCAGTCCCCAGAGACACCCAGTGCTTTCAGCAGCAGGTACGGTTTCTACTTTAGACAGGGAGGAGGCTTTTGATCCATCAGCCAATTCAAGTTCCACATGGTCGGGGCTTTTTTTGTAAATATGTAAATAGCTCTTGTACTTCTTCAGGGACGGCTGACCTCAACAGGTACTGCGGGATCATGGCTAGCACGTTAGTTGTGAAACTGCTTCAAACACCCCTTAACTCTCATTTAATTCTCCAAGTGTCTGGAGTAAAGAGCCAGTAATCAAAAACTGCCTGTATATTAATATGCTGTTCTTACAAAGACAATGAGTACTGAATTGTGCAAGTCTTAACCATTTCAAGTTCCAAACCACAAAGGCTTGAAAAGCTTGCACAACATGCAAACTATTTTGCTGAATATAAACATGTCTAGACCCACATGTACACCTATTTTAATCACTACATCTGCCTCAGGCCCACATTGCCCAGAGCAGTGGTGGCTGCCCCATCCCTAGAGGGGTTCAAGGCTAACTTGGATGGGGCTTGGAGCCCCTGATCCAGTGGGAGGTGTCCCTGCCCATGGCAGGAGTGGAACTGGATGAGCCTTACAAGGTGCCTTCCAACCAAAGGTATTTCATGAGCTGAAGAAAACAGAAAGCACTAGATCTGTGCAGAATCAGCTTCCTAAAAAAACAGCAAATGCAGTTTTTAGTTCAGATGGGGAAGGTTTGGGACTACGCTAAGCTTTGCTGTAACATTTTTCACAATGCCTCCATGCTCAGCTCAAGCTGGTAATTGAAAAAATTTGAATTAATAATAATAATTTAAAAAAAATCTTAGGTTGTGAAAGAGGACCCAGCAGTAAACGACAGCCAGCAAGCGTTACTGCAATGCTGCACCTGAGCCTTACGGATCATGTTTTACTTCAGGTGAAAGCTGGCTTTGTTCTCTAACCAGCTGGACTTGGAGCCCAAGGGAAGGTTTAATTACACCTTCAGCAAGGAGTGTTGCTCGTTTCTCAGTTGTCTCAGTTCACACCTGTAACTAGAGGTTCACTCACCCGTTCTGGGCAGATAGGCTCTGTCTGCAGTACATCACACACTTGCCCAGCGAAAAGAACTCTCAACACTTCATAGTAAATTAGAGCAGTCATTAGGCTTTTAGCACTGATAATCACTGCCAAGGGTTCAATCGTCTCCCTAATACATTTCTGAATTAATCACAACACTAGAGTACAAATACCCCAAACCAGAAATCCTTTCTGCCTGCAAATAATAATTTTAACAGTAAAACACTTACATCAGCAACACAGCTATGACAACCAGGCTGCAGCAAGGCACACAGGCACTAGGAGCAAGGTTCCATTTTTCTTCTTATTGTTTTTTAATTCAGAAGCTACCTCAAGGTCTCAGCTATAATTACTATTATTGAGTTTGCACTAACGCTACTGCCAACGTTTCATCTAATTAATAATCCAAGTAAACCTATTCAAGTAAAACCTACTTGCACTTAATGCATCACCAAGTAGAACAGTATTTTTTTTCCCTGTACACATAAGCCTCAAGAGATATATCAAACCATGTTACCTAGACAGCAAACTCATTGGAGCTCCAGAAGTTAATGTAACAAGTTTTCAGAGTTCCAATGCACCATGGGCACCTCTCCTGCACTACATATTTGCCCGGACCATTTACAACTACACTACAAAAAGCTACCCTAAATAACCAAATTTTGCTAGGCGAACTGGAACTCAAGGATTAGGTATGCCAAGCTCTTTTGTTTTTTATATAATGGAAACATGAAGTAGCATTTGCTACCTGGGAAACAGCCTCAGCACCTGGTAAAAAGTCCCTTTAAGCTTTTATTGCCTGTACTAAAAAGCAAATCACAAATGGAAACTTGAGGGGAAAATACTGGAAAAAGACAATAATAAATTTGCATCTGCTCTGGAAGGAAAGAAAATAAACCTGTTCACATTCGCTCATCAACTCATTTGTGGTACTTGTAAAAGGAAAACAAACTATTTTGAGTTCCATTTCGCTGCGACTGTTCGAATTTGTTCCTCCAGAACTGCTCCAACCCAGTAAGCAGACAAACAGCTGCTGACTTCAAGGACTCTATTAGCAGCCAAGACATTTTTGAGCTGGCTGATTCATCCCTACAGCACACTATTCCTACACAAGTGCTGTGTCTCAAAGCCCTGAAGCCCCCTGTGCACACCTCCTACAAGCAAAGGAGTTCAAATAGAGCACTGCTACTCAAAGCATTTGCACTGTGTGGGCACCCCCAGTCAGGTGCCAGGCAAAACTCAAATGACGCTTCCTGCAGTACAGCACGAGGTACAAAAGCTGTGGGGTACATCTTTCTCTGCATTATGTTCATGGGTAACCAAGGTAGAATCATAGAATGGTTTGGGCTGGAAAAGACCTCAAAGCCCATCCAGTTCCAACCCCCTGCCCTGGGCAGGAACACCTCCCTCTGGATCCGCTTCCTCCAAGTCCCATCCAACCTGCTCCGGAGCACCTCCAGGGATGGAGCAGTCACCACTGCTCTGGGAAACCTGAGTCAGGGCCTCCCCACCCTCACAGCAAAACATTTCTTCCTAAAGATCTAACTCTCCCCTCTTTCAGCTGAAAACCATTCCCCTTGTCCTCTCCCTGCACTCCCTAACCAAGAGCCCCTCCCCAGCCTTCCTGGAGCCCCTTTTGGTGCTGGGTGCTGCTCTAAGTCTCCCCACAGCCTTCTCTTCTCCCAGACTAACAACCCCAACTCTCTCAGCCTGTCCTCGTATGGGAGGTGCTCCAGCCCTCAAATCATCTCTGTGGCCTCCACTGGCCTCGCTCTAACTGATTCATGTCCTTTCTGTGCTCAAGACTCCAGAACTGAATGTGAGGCTCCAGGTAGGGTCTCACCTGAGCAGAGGGGCAGAATCCCCTCCCTCACCTGCTGGTCCCCCTGATTTGGATGCAGCCCAGAACACGGATGGCTTCTGTGCTGCAAGCGCATGCTACTGACTCATGTCGAGCTTCTCCTCCCCAGCACCCCAAGTCCTTCTCCTCAGGGTTGCTCTCAATCCATTCTCTGCTCAGCGTGTTAAGAACACACACCACTCTCTCCTACACAATTAATAAGCCCATTAGCAGTATTTCAGATTAAAGTTAGGGCAAGTAACACCTCAGAAGCAAATTTCAGGCTAAGCTTGTAATTAGATGAATTCACATTCATCAAAAAAAAAAAAAAGAGCCTATGTTAAGATTAACTACATTTGCAACTTGGCTGCCTGGTGCAAAGTTAAAATACTTCAAGTGTTATTCCTAGATTCCCAGAGGGAATTTCGGTTCAGAACCCTGCTGCTGGTTGCCTTTGAAACCAGCTCTGTCCAAAAGCAGCTGGCTCACCGTGCCGGCCAGCAGCCAGGCACAACCCTCAGCTTGAAGGTGTCCCAAAATCTGGAGGAAGAATGGGTGTCAGTGGGCAGCAGAGATGCAGACACTACAGCCAGAGGAAGATCCAGACCACTAAGCTGTCGTTCTCAAACCTGATCGTTTTTTCCTCTCCTCCCACTACTGTGTCACACACCCACTGGTGCTTAGTACTCTTCCCTTAGGACACAGAAGAGGTCCCCAGCCCTTTGGAACAGAAGGAGAAACACTGGACATGTGCTTCCAGTCTGAGTGGCTGAGTGACAAACGCCACCAACACCTCCCTCTGCGTTCCCTGGCCAACAGAGCTAATTCAGGATTTATTCAGATTCTTTGGGTTTTGCACTTCCCTGAGGATCAGGAAAACTGTACAAACCTTTTTTGTAAAGTTATTTCTTAGAAAGGTTACTCAGAACCCTGAGGATTCTGAAATAACAGAATCACAATAACCCTCAATTATTTGTCTTTTGCAAAATAGAAGGTATTTGCACACAAAAGAAATAGAGAAAAAGTAGCCACCACAACGAAACAGTCAATTAAACTAAGGCCTAAAACCAGTGAGCCGCTCCAGAAAAGAATCCTGTATTGTTGTAAGCCCAGTTTTTCCCTCCAAAGCTGTACGGTAACTCAAACTGTATAAACCCATCACATCTATCCTGGAAATCCTCATCACTCATCAACTGTCTCAAACACAGACTTTTACCTATCCACCATTTCCATGTGCTTTTGTAACTGCTGATATACAAGCAAACAAAATTCTGGAGAGAATTTATCTCAAGAAAGGCTACAGACCCCAATCAGCTAAAGAGAGAAGCCTTCAGTAACACGTGAAAAAAAAAGAACTCACACAAATCATTTTTTTTAATACCACTCAGCCTTGCCCAGGGTGAGGCAGACACACTGCAGTCAATGCTGATTTTATCTAGGTATTAAAAGGAAGGTGGCATTGCACAATTTAGATTTCACGTGACATAAAATGGATGTCTAAATGCTCCTGACCCATAACGCCAGCAATTCTCCCCTTACAACTTCCAGTTACAGCTGATTAATACATAAAAGCACATAATTAAAAGACTCTACAGAGAAGGATTTGAGAACAGGAGGCACAGTTACCCAACGTCTTGGGTTCCTCTTTTGGGCAGATTAAAAATAATCTGTGTCACATCAGTGATGGACGTTATGTCACAGTTCACCACTGGGCAAAAAAAGGCGGTAGCGGATAGGAAAGGCCTTGAAACCCACACTGTGACCACCCAGTGTGCCAGCAATCACCTCACTGCCTGGAGACAGCTGGGCTGGATGCCCCTTCAGCAGGAAAACTACTGTTTCCTTCACATCTGAGCAAAAAGAACAGCATCAAACAAAGTGCCAGCTATGTTTCCCCGGCCTGATCCGGGATCTAAAAGGGCTTTTTCCTCCAGCAAGCTGCCCTGAAGGCTAACTTTGAAGTTAACAGGGCTTTAAAACAATTTAACAGATACTGCAGGACAATAGAAAAGCCTTTAGAGCAGGGTGATGACAAGCACAGTAGCATCAGGCATCCTGCTTTTTTACTGTCCGTGCATTCCGCCTAACTAACAGTTTTCCCAACATACCTGTTTACACACAAGTTGGAGACCCACAGATGACATTTGCTTTAGTAGCCTGAGCCAAGATGGGCAAAACTTTACAGCGATTCTTGCTACATCACAGTAAACATTGTTTTGGTGTCATATCCCTTGAATAAATTCTCTAGCTCAAACATCTCACTTAGATATCTTCACCTGAACCACGTTTAAGTGATTTTTGAAGCAGGGCATTTCACTATCAGCTACTGAGTGTCTCATAGAGACCGAACTTTGAGGTCCACTGTCATTCATGATTTTTTTTTAAAAAATTTTTTATCATTATCTGTTCTCTTTGAATGCAGGGCCCTTTTCCTTGGTGAGACACATTTGATTATATTTCTCTCTTTTCTTGAAAATACTTCCCTGGGAAAGACCAAACACCTGCAAGGCAGAGAACTCTACGACCCACACCATGAACAGACTGCCTTGCCTTTCCTATTGCTCTCCTAAGGAAGATTCTGCTCCCTCCCCGCAGAAACACGGCACTGCTGGAAGGCAGGCAGAGAGCAAGACAAATGACACAGCAAACTTCTTCACAGGAGAACAGGATCAGACAGCAAAAAAAAACCCTTTTTCAAAGGAAGCTGAGAAAGCACAAACACAAAGGCGTGGCCAACACCTCTCCACTCAAAGGCAGAATCTTCTGCAGATGCACTGTAAGGGGTAATCAGGAATAACAGCTCCTGCCCACTACTGGGGGAATACATGAAGCTTAGGCTGATTGTGTCAGCTTTTATATATTTCTATCTGAAACGATGCACATCTGTTGCAGCTGTAAGCCACGGCTCTGGGTTTACTGAGGCAGGGCCTAGTACCTTGTGTTGGTACAGGAATCCACCACTAAGAAATGTCCTTGCCTCCTTAGGGACTTCTCCTTCTGAGTAAGAAATGAGGATTATGATCTCAAAATGGAACAGCAGAGAAGCACTAACAAAAGGCAGGATAGCAAGTGATCCAAAGGAATAAGGACCAGATCTCTAAGCTCACGTTACTTCTTCTCCATTCAGAATTCCCTTTTATAGCAAACAGCAGCTCAGTGAAAGATGTCAAGAAGGATTCACATCAACACTTCCTCCTACTATCATCAAGATTATCGATTAAGTAAATTATGAACTTTTGAATATCAGCAGATTCTGAAGAAAAGACAAAGGTAAAAACTGCCCCCTAACTAACAGTCACAGGTGAAATAACTTGAAAAGCAGTTTAGAAAGAGAACCAGAGGACTCCTGAGAGGAGTCACTCCTCTGTTCAAGCAACCTTGCAGCCTGAGGATAACACATACAAGCCTCGATGATCTCTAAAACCTGCTGAAAGCAGGAAAGTAAAAAAGCACTGGTATGTATTATATTGTTTATACCATCAAACTCCTTTACCAGCATACAGGAAGGCTGGGGGTCGGTGGCAAACAGCCCCACACAGGGGAAGCTGGTGCAGATGACTCCAACCTGCAAAGCAGTGTCACAGGCTGCATTCGCTACCCAGCTTGCTGCCACCACTTGCTGCACACCTACCACAGCCAGAACTGATCCATCTGGCCGAGCCAGAGTCAGCTCCAACAGACAGATGTAACTCGTGTCTGGGGAAAACCAGGAACCAAAACTTACAGACACAGACTCCCTTTGCTTCTGATGTCTTCTGACATCAGGGAACATACTTTCTAACTAAAGAGGAAAAGCTCTGGTTCATAGCTCAATACTAGCTCGCTGGCTGAAGGTTAAAGTAATCTAGTAAGTAACCACTCTCTTCTATATAAAAATAAACTATGAATTGGCTCAATGAAGAGAAGGTCTCGCTTCTTGGACCTAGGAAAGAACAGGCATAGTAAGTAACTGAAGTCACAAAGTCGAAAGCACTCACATACACAAAGGATGACTGAACAAAGTGCTTATCGCAACACTGCCCTTCAGGTAATAAATCATGCTTAGAAAAATCTCAGTCCCTGCATTTTACTCTCACTTATCCTGTGGGTGTCTCACCCTAGCAACAAGCCGCGGCCACATCATCAGGAAGCACCAGAAGCTGCTGCCACTGTCAGAGACTGCAGACAGAGACTTGGCCCTTGAGAGGTTGCGTGCCCGACACTGGCCCCAGTCTGGGGCACTTCGCTCCAGAAATGCACTGTGATTCTGGAGTGCAGTCTGGCAGACACCACTACGCAATCTATGCCAGCAGTCCTCAGAGTCTGCAACACACACATACTAACAACTAAAATAAAATAACCAAGGTCTTGTGAGAAACTGCCAAAACCAAAATCCAAACTGTGATTAATTTTGAGAGGAGACTCCAGCTTCAGCCTGAAGAAACAACAATACTGGGAAGTGCTGCGGCTGATTAACAAGGCAGCTGGACATTTTCACATCAGTTCACCAAACTGGGTGATTCACACCATGTCGCTGCACAAACCAGCAACAGGCCTACTGCACAGATAGCTTTAACTGCTTCTACAATGCTATCCTTAGTTTTGAAGCTTTCCATCTCAAAATATGACTGTTTAAAATTGAGGGGCAAGCACAAATATTCCAGATATTGGAAGGAACATTCTGTTCCTTTAAAGAAAAGAATCAAATCTTCATTGCTTTATAATGGACCTGTTGGACTGCTTCCAAAAAGAAATGGTAACAGTCCCAACTGTCTTGAGGCAAAATACAGAAAACATGTCAAAGAAGCATTTGTAAATCACTGCAAATCTAACAGAAGCAATAAAGCAGTTGTCTGGCTACGGCAACTCATTTTAACAGAGAATAACATTTTCAAAAGGATGCAAACTACACAGCGACAGCCTATTCATCATCTTCCGACTTGTGATTTCACGCACCGCAGGAAAAAGTTTTAGCGGAACACATCTTCTGCACTCACTGTCATTTTAAGAACATTGCTTCATGTCTGCATCTGAATTTGTGCTGCGAAAAAGGGATGGTGGAAGTTTTCAGGTCAATAAATCAGAATCCTTCATTTGCCTCGTTTTTTTCCAACGGTAATTTCCAATGTGGTACTTCCTTCTGGTATCTGAACACAAACATCAACCAACAGAAGCTCAAAATGAGTAAAGAAAAATAAACAGAAGCTAAGCAAGTTAAAGCTAAATTGTATCTTATCAATAAACAGAAAGATAAACTTCCTTCTGTGTGATAGCACTGAGATTCACTACTGCTAGCAAATAATTCCTCTGTAGGGAATGAGATTGTAAGGCATTAATATCAAAGCCCTAATGCTCCAGAACTCCACCTGCCACTGGCAAATCCTAACTTCTTCTATAATAAATTATAAATTGGCCAACTGAAAGGGCTTTTAAGACCACTATTTTGTGAAGACAGCTTCCGCTTATGGAGAGTAAATCAATACACCCTGTCTTAATCTAAACAGGAACGACACTGGCAAGAACTACATCAATGTCACCTTCCTCCTGTATCCAACACCAGGACACGTGGCATAGGAATGAAAATGCAGCTCAAGAAACACTGATGGAGCTGGACATCCTGCTCTGCAGAAGTCAAGGACGAAGGACAGGTAAAGCGAAACGCCCTATCAAAGCATACGCCGGTGGGTGAATGGGCTGGGAGGAGGCAGAGCAGCTGCAAGGCTGAGAAGGCCACTACAGGAATTGCCAGATTTGGCTTTTGGAGGAACAAGTTGGCTTCTCACGCTGGAAGCTCTGGAAGTGAGCAGTTTAGAGCTCCTGCAGTGACTCAGTGCTGTTGGAGCTTCCAAGCTGCAGACCCATCACGTGAACACAAAATGAAAAGCTCACAATTAAGCTGAGCAGTTTAAGGACAAAATAAATAGACAGGTGTAGGAAAAAGAAGGCAACACAATGGGAGGTGTATCTGAATAAGCAAGAACAAACTGAGTAGAGCTTTAGAAAAGAGACACATTGATGTCTCTAAAAGAGTCAGGGCAAAGTGCAACTAAGTGCAACTAAATGCAACTAAACCCTATGCAGTGTTACAGACTAGAAGTCTGTCTAGAAAGCTGCCTGGAGAAGAGGGACTTGGGGGTGTTGGTTGACAGCAACTCAACATGAGCCAGCAGTGGCCCAGGTGGCCAAGAAGGCCAATGGCATCTTGGCTTGGATCAGAAAC
>WAAB01020722.1:90335-111373 GCA_013389865.1 Piaya cayana | reverse complement strand
CCAGGGAGGGGGTTGAGTCACCTTCCCTGAAGGTGTTTAAGGTGGATGAGGTGCTAAGGGACATGGTTTAGTGTTTGATAGGAATGGTTGGACTCAATGATCCAGTGGGTCTCTTCCAACCTGGTGATTCCATGATTCCATGATTCTAAACACCAGGAAGAAAGAGTTGAATGAGCAGTATCTGGTTACTAGGAGAATTTAATGTAATCTCTCTAATACTTTATTCCCAAAGCATTATTTCATCACACCCTACGCTACACAACCATTCAAAGTGATGTTGGAGTACTTCTCTCCTGTTGCTTAATGATCAGGCTTCAACACACGCTGCAGAGGCTTCTATACAGCAATAAGAGCACTGGACGCTTCTTCCTGTCTGACAAGGCTGCTGGAACCATTGGCCAAACCAGAGGGACAAAATACATTCCCATCTTCTGTAGCACTTCCCGAGGATGAAGCTAGGGAAGGTGATATGTCCATATGGCTCTACTGCACAACTAGCAAAAAAACCCAGTTTCTCTAAACACTTACAAAAAAGACCAATATGCTTTTAATATTGCAGTTAAGTCCATATCAAAGAAAGGAAGAAAATAGGAACTATTTGAATCCAAGTATGTGTATATTGGTAAGCTCCCTGGCAGAAAACCATTATAAAGACAATTAAGTAGTTAAAAAAATAAGGCCTCGGTATCTATAGTAGTTTTGAATATTGTGATCTGGCATTCAATATATGCTTCTCAATACAACAATAACAAGTGATAATAAGCATCAAGGACTTTATTTCCAAATGATATTAATTACATTGAAAATCAGAATAAATGAGAGCAAACTACCACAAACAAGAATAAATATTGTTTAGTCAATTCTCTCTCTCCCTCCTCCATTCACTGACAGCTCTCAGTGTTTCTCCAGTGAACTACAGAGGTCTCTAACTGCATGAGAAAAAGCACAGAACACAAAAACAGGTGAATTGTGGAGAACCGGAACACCATCTCCGCTCCACTGGCATTAGAGGGCATTTACTTAAAATGTTACAGCTTGATTTCAGAGGAGCCTGGTTAGGTTTTATGGCTGCTAACAACATTAGGGAAAGGCAAGAGTAAACCTAATCTCTGCTTTCACCTTTTAGACTGATGGGAGATTACTCAGGAAGCCTAAATGCTTGAAAAAAGCACTAAGAGCTGCTTGAAGAAAAGCCACAAGGCTCCAGATGTAAAGACTAGGGCTTTTCCCTTCTTTCTGATCCTTTCACCAATTACTGCACACATACAACATACAAAGATAACAGATACAACTCCCAGATAACTTCCGTGACTCACCAAAGGCCTTCTACATTTCCCTCCTTAAGCTCCCTACTAATCACCATTTCACTAATTGAACAAGTGCTACAGAACAAACACCTCCTCGAATATATACCCTACCTGTTTCACATACAGGCTTAGAGCTCAGGAAACAATGAAGGGCAAGGTATGGCATCACAAATAAAAATGGGGAAAAGCAGCTGGTGCCACTTTCACTTCCAAGTTCCCCTTCCCCCATCACACGCCTGAAAGGAGAACCATTTTTGTTTGCTTAAGTATCTCCCACAGATGCATCTAAAGGACTCAACCCCTTTCACTCCCAGCTGCAGTTCCACAAAAAACAGATTTTTTTTTTTTTTCAAAAAAAGCAAACCATCCAGTCTTTATTTTTTTAACACAATTTAAATCACCAAAGTGCTTCCTGCACCTTACCAAGCAGCATGCCCAGGTATCAGCTCTGTTCTGTTATCCCTCTTATTCCCTACACAGTCCATCGGGGAGGCAGCCAGCAGAAAAGTACAAGCCACACAGAGGAGTCCAACATCCCCCAGTGCAATCCCTCCTGTCTGTAATTTTTCTGTCTGTAATATTGTTTTAATGAAAAGTTCAGCTGGGGAAAAAAAGCAGTTCACTTGCCATGACGTGCTAACTAAGGAGAGACTCATCATCAAAGAGTCCTTGCAATTCCCACACCAGGTACTTGCAGACATGTAAACTTTGCCTGCAGCTGGAACATGAGTTCATGAGGGACCCCCCAGCCTGACAAGTCCTTTGAAATTCAGGGGAGTCCTGCAGGTAGCCCTGCCCACAGCCTTTTACTGCACGAGACCAAGATCTACCACTACCACTGAATAGTTACCAGCAGCAAAACCACTCACAGTCCTCAGGCTGTTTAATACAGACAGGCACAAGTCACAAATTCCAAAGTTGGGCAGACAGCAATTAAGCAAGGCAGTGTTGGATTGCAGCCCAAGGTCTGTGCGGAGGAGCAGCCTCGTGACAGCAAAGCAGCAGCTGCTCCACACTCACTGCCCACATCCCTCACCAACAAGCCTTGAAACTATGACCAGCCTGGCCCACCAGGCTCCATCCAGCCTCCTTCCAACATCACCACCCGTCTTCAAAACAACCAAGAGCACCTGCAGAAAAATGCAGAGATGCTCTTCGGCCATGGATGAGTTAGGTCCAGGAGGAAAAACAAAAAAAATTAGAATCCCCATTGAAGAAAGCTTTATTTTACTTCTCCAGTGAGAGGGTGAATGGCAAGGACCAGGAAAGGAGAGCATGAAGATCCTATACCAGATCTTTCTTATAAATATTGCTAAGACAGACACCAAACCTCAGTGACTTTGCCCTGCCATGACTATAAGCATTTACTATAACCTGCTATCTGGCCATAAAGTACTGCCAATCTCTGTAAAATTTATCTTGGTCATGGGTCCCCTCCTCCTTGAACAGTAGTTCAAAACTGGAAACAAAGCGTTCAAACAGAAAAACATGTTTGTATTTTAGCACAAATTTTGAAGACATTAATTCTGAGACTCAAATTTGCTGGAACTCAAGTGGTCACATTTTGCAGGCAAGAGGAGAGGGTTTGAAAGAAATGGTTACTCTAAGGCAAGGCATTCATGTTATCCAGCATCTGAACTCAGAGGGACTGACTGCAAACAAAACTCAATTTGTTGAAGTTTACACTCACAAAAAGCAATTTCTTTTAAGGACTCCTTCTATACACATGAAAGACTGCACCACTGAATAACGCTATTATGTTATCAAAGATACTGACATTGAATAATAGTTATGTTCTGCTAAAAACGTAACTCTCAGAAACACTTTAGTGCCACACAGTTACTACATGTTCTGCATTTTCTTTCCAAAGTAAATATTCTGGGAGTTCAGAATTGTTAACTGGTATCAAAACCTCCCTTTGTACCATTTTCAAACCCTCCCAAACCAGTGCAGAAACAGCAGCAACGTCCCCCTCTATAAACTACACAGGCTCAGCTTCAACAGCTTACTAGAAGGAAAACAACAGAAAACCTCAGCTTTAGTGGCCTTCAACACAAGGCAAAGCCCCCAGCCCTCGTTCTTCACTTTTTAAAGGTTAAGAAGTTGAGTTAACAGAGCCACCCAGAGCTCCAGGACCCCATGCTAACTGTTTTGTATTCAACATGCGTAACGACTGTAATGTAAAGCTATAACCAGGATCACGCTTAGTAGAACATAAAAAGCTTATCCTTTCTAAATCAAATCACACAAATACAGGCTAGTCAGTTCACTGCAATTTAAGAGAAATGGCAAAGCTCATTATGTTATTGTCTTTAAAATTAAATGAGAAAGCAAAAACGTAGCAGGCAACATGCACGACTATGCTACTTATATCACAACTTCAGTAAGCAGGCAAACACAAAAGCTCACCCCCCCCCAAGAGTCTACTGTACAGAAAGCTCGCTTAAGATTTACTCCTACAATGCAGTTAAGTAGAAGGTTTCAGAAAAGGATGCACAAAAAAAAAGAAAACATTCAGCAGACTTAACAATTGATTAAACAGAGTCCTGAGAGTTTAACAAATGTTCAACAGCATACGCATAACATTTACAACAAGAAAGAAGAAAGGCACCTGGAGACATCTGACACTGGGCATGCTCTGCAGGCATCTCAGTGCGCACATGCTCTCTACCAGGTTGGAGCAGCCTAGCCACAAAGACCTTGGCACAGAACACTGCAGGGTGACAAAAAGGAAGGAAGAGAAGAAGCAGTTAGATGCCACAACAAATCACTCAAGGCAGGCAACTCATTAGTAAGTTAAAGTGGGTACTTATCTATGTTATTTCTACATTAAGCATAGGATTAGCGTCCAAGGGTAAAATAATGACTGAAGATCCTTTTCAGAAAAAAAGCCATCCCTCTGTCCCAGAAAGGACAACACAAGCCAATTTTCCTCTTTTGCAACCACTTGGCTTTAGCGCCCAGCCAAACATTGAAACTTATTCCCCAGGGTAAGTATCAGTCGTTACAGTGTGGGTCCATCGGCTTGTCCGTGCACCCTCTGCCCACAGGGAAAGATCTGACCCCGACTGGCCTGGCTGGGGCGGCTCACCAGGTTTTGACCTGTGCGCTCAGCTTGGGGAGCAGTTCTGTAGGGTACAATCCAGAGGAGCTGCAGTATTTAAGGTCTGGCACCCCACGTTGTCTAACTCTCTCAATTTGAACTATTTATCCTTCCGACAAAGCCAGCATTAATGTCTGAGCTTACAGCTGATGTACTAGCACAGGGACACAAGGATTTGGGTATTTTTAAAGTGGAACCACACCCAGCTGAGGTCAAACTGCAAGAGCAAGCCCAGCTTAGTCCAGATGCACTGTATCCCTACTGAATGGGTTACTGGGGGAACAGTTTGTATCAGTAGTTGAGGGTATCCCAAAGCCAAATTGTCCCCTAATAGCAGTTATTACTCGTACCACCACCCAAACCAGAAAGAACCAAGCTGACTCCCCACTGCTGACACTAAAAATTAAGAAATGTTTGGAAATCCTTTTTATTTCTTTTCTGAAGATGAAGAAATTTGATGCAGACTCCCCAAACCCCTCACAGCTCCCTGACATTATTTCACAGTTCCTTTTAAGGACAGGATAGCACACACGCTCCATAACCATAAGATAAAATTCGGGACAAGGATCCAGTTCCTCACTACTGAACAATGCACAAACCCAGCTCTAAAATTTGGCACAGACTGAGCTTTCAAGATTTTCCATACAAGTTTCCAATTTAGTTATAACATCAAATCTTTAAAAGAAAGAAGACCAAAGCTGATAGTGGAAAAGCAGAGGCGAAGGCTCAGGGAGAGCGGTTTGTGCCAGTAACGAGAGGAAGGAGGGAGCCCAGAGCCACTGGACCACTTAGAAACCTTTTTTTTTTATTTCACATCTTATGAATAAAACAAAAGAAACCCTAACATTTTCATCTCCATGCTAATGAGAGAAATTAAAGTGAAAACAGGAGAACGACCTTAGCATCACAAAATACACTGGAATCCTCTCTCTAATACACTAGGAAGTCTCCAACTCCATAGGGATGCACCATACTGTGTAGTTATCATGTGAAGAACGGGGGCATACAGCTTATGTACAGAGGTAAAAATAAAGATCTTTATGCTATATAGTAATACTCTTCCCTCACTATCAAAATAATTCAGTTATCTATTATTAAAAGTTTCTTATTTAAGGTTTAGAGAAATGTGATTTTTAATTTAGCTATCAAATCATTAATTCCACGTATCTATAATTCCTTTGCCATAATTTACTTTGACACCTCCTCACGCAAACACGTGAAATTTCGTACCCAGATTTGTTCTAAGGCAGTCAGCCAATGACATCAGGGAAAATACCTTCATTTGAATTAGACACAAAACCCCCATCTCTACATGTTTCAAGACAGACAGGATGTACTGATCAAACCCACTAAGATGAATTCATATAGACCATATAGTTCTGCTTCAAAACAGGCATATGTAATCCAAGAAACTTCTTTTCTAAGACGTTTTGTTATTTAATCTTACTTGGCACAACACCTGAACAGTGCTCCTGCAGCACTGAACCACTAAAATTCAGTGCGGTGCTGCATGGAGTCACGAAGGCCCAAATAAATTTCTGCATTTTTAAACACACAGGTCAAGTAAAAATTTAATTCTGCTCTCATCACTCAGTAAAAGTCACTGATTGAGAAACAATAAACTTCCCTCCTAAGATTTTCATATAGCCTGTATAACAAGTTTACATCTACAGAAGTCCACAGATTATAAGCTGGAAATCACAGGTTCCAGTTATTAGACTGTGCTTTCTTTTAGGAACTACTCTAACTAAATAAGCTGAACTTGAAGAACTTAAGAATCTGGGTAATTTGAGAACCATTTTTTAATGTGGTTCAAAATACATCAGAGGCCATCGCCATGGCAAGTTTGAGCCACACAAAAACCTTTTCACAGCGTTATGAAACTCTGAATAAAAGGATTTCTAAAAAACACTGGACACACCGCTGTAGCAATGATATTGCACAATACCACAAATTAAACATTGTTTTCTACTTCACACTAAAACAGGAATGTGTAAATATTTATCTGCTTCCCTGTCATGTTATTTCTTGACCCTGCCTGCATAGGAACTGTTATAAATAAAAGCATAACAGTGTATTAAAGATTTAATTCTTACATAACGAGTCTGAACTTACATCTTCACTTGCCTCCTGTCAGGAGATTCAGCACTATTTATTAAAGCTTGGGAAAGGGAAAATGACCCTGGCCCATGGGCATCCCATTAAAGGCACATCTAAGTCAGTGTCAAACCCTCTGGCAGATAAGAGAACCGTGCACCCTAAGATAAGGCAAACTGAGACTCAAACTTTAAGTAACAAGCTAATTGGCAATGCAGAGTCTTAATCAACTCAGATCAGGATAGCTGCCTGTTCATCTGAATGCACTCCTGGGAGGGGAGGAGCAAGCAGATGAAAGAGGGGCTTTACAGCTGCACGGCAGGGACTGGATGATGCAAATGAATAAATACAAGTAAGAAAAACTCTCATCCTGGTCTTTTAGATGCCTTACGTTTGGAAAGAGTTATACATTGACTTTATTATTCTATGATTGATTTTAATTCTGTCCACCAAGAATGGTTTTGCTGGTCCAGCCTCAGAAATTATATTTCAAGATTTAGGTTTCAATCTTGCATCTCAAATTTAGGAAACCCACGCAAATGCATTTGCATTCTAAAGTATAAATTCTCAGCAGCATCACTAAAAAAAGGAATATGCTTCAATGCCTTTAAAGGTCAGATGCTAATGACTTCTTATATTAATAGTAAAGCATGCAGCAGTGTTCCTTCCAATAAATTAACTTTGTAGGCCTAGCTTTTAGGATAGAGTCAAAAAAATTACCTTTAAGTCCCTGTACCGTGTGCTTCTCATAGATGTACAGCGCTGCTATTGTTAAAGCACTGTAAAATGTCCTAGAACCTTTCATCTCAGAGGGATAGCCAAGGATGGAAATGCTGCCATCTCAGTTACTGACAGTTTTTACATAACCAAGTCTTAGTGCTGGAAGTTTTAGCAAGTATTTCTAAGACTTAGAATTTTTCACCATACGCATTTTATTTATACAAGATAATTTAAAGAATCAAAATTTATAGGTGTTTTTGCAGTTTGGGAAACTCTGTTCTTAAGGCAAAAATATCCCTGTATTTGAAAATCGGTTTCTAGACAGAGTCCAAAAAAGATTGTCAAGGGGAGGTGGTTTAAAATTTCAAAGAAAAACACAGTAAAACAAATGAAGGAGCATTAGCATTCCTGATTGTATTAATTCACTCTTCCTACAGCAACTTTTTTTCTTATCAGAAAATGAAGTTGAATATAAGGATATAACAAATCGTTGAAGTTTACAAACCCTGAAGTCCCAACTTCAGGAAGTTGCTTTTTCCCAACTTCCTAGTGACAACAAACCTGGAGAAGAGGAGGCTGAGAGGAGACCTCATTGCTCTCTACAGCTACCTGAAGGGAGGTTGTGGAGAGGAGGGAGCTGGCCTCTTCTCCCAAGGGACAGGGGACAGGACAAGAGGGAATGGCCTCAAGCTCCGCCAGGGGAGATTTAGGCTAGAGATTAGGAGGAAGTTTTTTATGGAAAGGGTCATTAGGCATTGGAATATGCTGCCCAGGAAGGTGGTTGATTCGCCTTCCCTGGGGGTGTTTAAGGCATGAGTAGATGAGGTCCTGAGGGACATGGTTTAGTGTTTGATAGGAATGGTTGGACTCGATGATCCGATGGGTCTCTTCCAACCCGCTGATTCTGTGAAACCAGCTCCTCAGCCAGGTCAGTACATGTCCTGGATGTCCACACAGCTACTCACAAGGACTCAGACCCGCAAAGTCAGGCACAACCGAAAACTTCAGCCCTCATTCTGAATTCCCTTCAGATTTTTAGCTGTAAGAAATTTGAATGCTGTTCACCATTGTGAAATTACTGCTTAGTTCACATTGACTTAGGCCTAGACCAACAGAACTGACACTCCTTTATTTCTATTTTAGCACCTTATGGGGTAACTGCTGTTACTAAATCACTCTCTATGGATGGGAATGACAGGGAGATCAGATTTAATGCTAAAAATGGGGGTATTCTTAAGAGCAAACTTAGTCTTAAGGACAGTGTGATTATTTACAAAAGCTACATGGTCCTACACCGAATTTAGGCTCAAGCTCAGATCTTTGTTTCTCAAAAATCAGCATTAATCACAATAAGGCAGAAAAAAATATAAGACAGTAAGAGTGTTCAAAGGCCTTCAGTATTATTTTACACTCAGCAGGGAACAGTTGCCAACTGCTCAGCAAACTCCATCCCCTCTTACCTGGTGTTTTCACCTTAAGTGTTTCATTCTAAACAGTGACAAGCACAACAGTGTTGAACCAACCAGATAAGTCTTAATATTTGCAGGAGGTGGAAAAGTAAAAATGTCAAAGTATGCTCAGAAGTGTGACTACTGAATTGGAAACAAAGTGCGGGGGCATGCATGTAACACAAGTATGTGTGTTCCCCAAGTGACAGCCTGGCTTGGCACGGTGACACATTCGCTGTGCTGCGCGTTTTGGCACAACACTGAATCTCTTTACTGAGGTATTCAAAAACAAGGAAGCAATTTACAGCAGACCAAGAGCAGCACTTTGTACTCCTCTGATTCTCATGTCAAATCCAAGTTGTCCCTTGAGAGATGCAGTGTGTTCACATGCTCCGTACGAGTCAGTTGGGGTCAGTGCCACCACATCACTACCTTTTCCACAACCAAAATGCAACCTCACATCCAGTCTTGAGTGTCTGACTTGGAAGGCTGTTTGAGTACCATTCATATTTCAAAATCCATGGAGTTTTACACAGGCATTCAAGTGTTCCACTTCAAGAACTGCTACGTTCTCAGGTCAAGAAAGTTGTCTTAGATCTGATTTACTCTTGCATTTCTGTTCTTTGACAAACCACAAATGCAAAAGTAAATTTCTCAAAAGGAAGTATCCACAGAGCAGCAAAATCATTTTAGCTGGTGAAGAGCTCTTGATTATTCCTTTATGGTTATGAGATTATTCTTAAAAAACAGGTAACCCACAGCTGAGTCACACTTACATTGGAAAAATTCTATTTAGCAAAATGATTGCTGTTCAAAATCAAAAGTCGCTCAACGTTACAACCTTCCACCAGCCATTCAAGATCTGCACATAAGCTGCTTGCATTGGGGGGCAATACTAAGTGAGGAATCAGGAAATATAAAGTAAGACAAAGGTAAAATAATTTATCAGATAAATTCTCCTCATTACCACACCGTTCTTCTAGATAGGACAAGGAATTCACAGAAGGGTGATCGGTAACGCAGTCCCACTCAGCTCCTGAAGATCAAAGTATGCGTTTGCTACAACCAAACGGATGCTACAAAAGGAATATGGGTTCAGTGGAGAAAAGATTAAATGCTTTCTTTGCACGTAACAACAGTCTTACACCCATTATAATTTATTCATCAGGATAAGCCTCATGAGATGTGGTATCTCATTTTCAGGAAGATACAAACAACCAGGAAGAAAATCCTAATGTGTTTACTGAAGTCACTCCAGACATTAAATGAAATCATCCAAATTCTCCAATATGCACAATACTGAGATTAACTCTTGCTTCCCTCACATACGTACAACCCAATTCCCACACCTTCAAAACTCCAGAACTGTGATATTCCTTTCTGCATTAACATATCCTACGTTACATTAAAAAAAAAGGTCATTTCAAAGCAAAACCAGCTTTCTGATGGTCTTATGCAGCAGGAACAAAGGTATTACTGACAGTAGAGACAGCAGCACATCTCCTCGTGGTAAATCATAACTGGGAAACAAAGAGGAACCCTGTAGAGACTTAGCACTGCCAGGTGAGAGAGGAGAAATGTTGAATGAGTTAAACAATCAGAAAAACGTGGCTGAAACTTGTTGTAGATGCTAAAAGTTGTCTTAGACTCTTTTCTGCATTGAGTTTTTAAGGATAAGGCCTAACACAACCTAAATATAATATTAACCCCATCTAAAAATCTAGTAGAGACAGGGCAGCATGCACTTCAATGACCAGTTTAAATGCATGTGAAGTCTGGGCTCCACACATAATAAAGTGCTGGTTTCACGTTCGGGGTTTGCTGCAGGGGAGTATCTACACAGCCTTCGATAGCTGACTTACATTTTACTTCTTGAAAAAGAAGATTTGAAGCCCAGGCAAGAACTAAGCCTCTAACCAGCATATCCTTGCACTCCAGCCCAAGTCAGCTCCACTACTGCCTTTGGTAGGTCTGCCTCATGTTTCACAAAGTTAAGCAATATTAAATATCATAACATCGGGATCTTAATCAGCAGGAGTGCACAGTTGTGCTTCCTCTTCCTTCCCTCCCCCTCCAGTATATTTAAATTATTTCCTCTTTTCAGTTTTCATCATTAAAGATGCCAAGTTCACTTCTGCCTTCCCATTCCCTCATTTTAGAAAAAGGCACACCCTGAACAGCAAATATTCCAGGGGAAGATGTGGTTTTCCAGTTTTAACTCCAAGTTGCAGCTGACTGGTGTGTGGGAAAGATTTAATCTGATGCTAGATGAGACTGTGAGAAATGTGTCAGACTAAGGTTAATAAGCATTTCCCTTAGATATTCTCTCAGATTTTTTTAAAAATCTTTTTTTTAAAAAGACTTCTCCACCCTAAACAAATAAAATGCAAATACTTAAAAAAATCAAACCAGGAAACAATCATATCCTGGGCACAAGTAATTCATTATGTATGTATTCATTGATTAAATTCAAGTATCATTTTTCCACAAAATACCACGCCAGCAAAACAAACGCAGTGCTAAAACAGTACATGAGGTCAACAGCACCTAAAAAAGTTTCTTCTACTGTTAGTTAAGTAAAAAGGCCTAGACGTTTGCTTTAACAGCTGCTACAAAAGAGAACACTCAAGCAGCTCTATGTTATGGCTATTAATATCAGAAGGAATTGAGGCATATGGCATCATATTGACTTTAGAAATGAGTTGCTGAGTTCGTTAAAGCACTAATTCACAACCAAGCTAGGCATTAGGAGAGGTGCAGGTCTCCCATTCACACCAGATATTAACTCGCATAACTTCATTTTCCTATCAGCCAGGGACCCAGTTTTCCTTCCTAATGCATACAAACACTTTCCAACCTTGTCTTTAAGACAGCATGCTGCAGTTTTTTCCAGTCGTCTCAAAACCTCAGATGAATGTGACTCAAAAAACGACCATGCTCCCCCTGTTCCAAGATAAATCCACTCTAACTTTAAAGCTCCCCTTGAGAACCGTGCCTTACAACCAGCTCAGCTATGCTTTGGGAACAAGCAGGTACAGAACTTTGTTGAAATCTCATGAAGGATTTAAAGGCTGACTCCAAGTGCTGCCCACAACAGAATTTCAAACGGCATTTTGACAGGAGAAAGCCATTGGAATTTGTGCTACGAACAGCTAGACAAGTTCTCTAAGCTTCTGATGAACTCATCAGAGAACAGAGCTAGGAATCAGAGCTATTACCTTCTTCAACTTGACTGAGAAGTTCAACGAGGTCATCAGTAAGGCTGTTTTCTTCTTTTGGAAGCAGTATCTGTAAGCTTTTTCATTAGCGCCCCGTACCTGTGGACAGTGCTTTCCCACTCCGCAGAAGACAAGTCTACCTTACGCTCTCACAACAGATCTGTGATTTCCTAATAACCTGCCCATGAAATTACTGAATGTGCCCTTTCCTAGGCTAAGTTCAGCAGCTAACTTGGTGTGTTCTACTACCTTAGGGACATTAAGCAGTTAAAGCAAGATACTGAATTTGCAGACAAACTCATCTAAGCAGAAGCAGCAAGATATAGTACAGGGTGACTTCTTACCTGAAACTTTGTTTCTGGGCTTCAGATCCACCAATCCAGAATGAAAGGGGATTCGAATGGGTTTTCCTTCTCAGACTTGTCTGTTAAAAGAGAGCAGCCAATCATCTTCAGCTTGGTGTACCTACTTCTTTTTTGAACGAAATCCCAATTATGTACTCTTAACGCTGTTAGAAGCACAGCCTAGGCACCTTACCAGTCCGGTAACAACTACATTAGTGGGGTCATCGGATTGGTGGATCTAAGACAAAGAAACAGATTTAGGGACAAGAAATCACTCTTTCCCCTGCCCTAAATCACCCAAGGCACAACAAGTGTTTTGGAACAGCTCGCTTTGCAAAGACAAAGGAAGATGAGAAGAAACTACAATGCAAACAGCAAAGCAAATGCTAAAGCTTTAACCACCAGCTTAATGCCTCACAAGCCTGTTCCACAAAGTCCCAGAATCTGCTCCAAAAGATTTTATTGCTATAATTATTTCCCTATTCCCAGATTCAATATTATCTGACTTGCCTTAAGTATCTGCAGCACAAAGATGGAGTCTTCAAGACACTCGTGATCTGAATGACAGCACCGAATTCAGTGAACATTCAGTATCGCTGTATCTCTGGAAATGATCTAGAAGAGCGTAAGCCAAGGCTTGCTGCTGCTGTGACAAGAAAAAGTCACCTCTTACTGAGCAAGACGATAAAAGGCCTTCCTCCAGGACCTCCAGCAGTACACTCAGTGTGACTAATTTAAAGCAGCTTTAACAAATGGAAGATGGAGCCTGTCAAAAGCACACACTGCGTAATGGAAAGCACACCCTAGAGACCAGACTGTGCACCTGACAGACAGATCTTCAAAAAGTCTGAGATGTGGCCTACAAAGTCTCCCCCAACATCAGCCAGAAGCAACAGCAACGCTTTCTAGAACATAAGGCTACAACATCCACAGACAACAACTATTCCTCTGCCACCTCTCACCCCTTCCTCTGCTCTCCAGCCCCAAGAGCTGAACCACACATCCTTCGGTCTCCACAACTGCATCCATGCCTCAAAGCACCAGCCGCTTGGCAAAGGGTGGGAGGAACAGTCATTGTTCACAGCCAAGAAACTCTCAGTGAGGACAGTCACATCCCTGCCTGCCCAGCACACCCTGAAAAAAGGAGCTACATTCATCACAGGGTCATCTTCTGCTCTTCTACCACTGGTAAAGCAAGAGTTGATTACAGGGCGACATTTCAAGGACAAAGCAGCACTGTAAGCCTGACACCATGTCCAATCTACGATTTTTAAGGCTGCCAAGTAAGGCGATAATATGTCAGGGCATATGACTCAGAATTTCAAGAGTACAATATAGCTCAGTAAGAAGCCTGCTATCAAAATTATATAAATGTACTGATTTGCCAAGTCGCAACAGAGCCAGCTGGATGTTGGGAGGCGCGGCAATTCCCCATGAAGGCTTTCCTTAAAAGCGTTTGCAAGTGTTACAGCACAGGGCTGACTTTTGTCTCAAGGAGCACCAGCGCAATAGAGACAGCCTGAACGTCAAGCTTCCCTGCCTCATCCTTCCCCGACCAAACAGAACCACCTAAAAGATCTCAATCAAACACAAGCTGTAACTGTAACTTAAACTTTGCAAACAGATTCCGAGCACAGATTTTTCAAAAAGCAGTAGGTATTTTTGCCTGAAATGTTTAAACTGGTGTGACTGAAAAGGACAGAAGATTTGAACAAAGTATCAACAAGCGAGGTATCCTGATACACCAAGGTCCACCCCACTAAAAGGCAAAGGATGCAAGCTCACAACTTTTGTGCCAAATTCCATACTCAAGAACATCTCAACAGCGTGAAACTCAGAATGCAGCCCCACAACTCAAAACTCTGAATGTGCGGTTGGGTTTCTCCTCGAAGTCAGTGAACAAAACAGAATTTCAGAGCGTTGCCACAATTAAAAGTTGACCTGAACAGCCTTTTTTAACAACTTGCCCAGAAAGCACCACTGTCGCTATTCCTAGTAAGAAGGTATCTAACTACATCTTATGAATTTCTGTCTGCCTTTCTATTAAAAAAGGGCCTGGGAAGCTGCGCTGCTCTTCGCTCCCCAGTAAAAACATTAATTTCCTGGGGCAGAAGCACTGAGATGCAACTCCTGAGAGTACCTGAATTAACAAAGCAATGAAGAGATAACATTCCTTCAAACGCTCCCAGTGTTAATTTAGCCTGCAGAAGAAGCAAACAAAGCTTCCAAAAAGAGTCACCATGTTCTTTGCTGCTAAAATACAAATGGTCTTGTGTTATTTTCGCATTCTCTGGCTGCAGTTGTGCACACCTAATATTGGGAAATAGGTGGAAACAGTAAAGGGAAATGGAGTAGGTTGACAGACGTTGCACCACTGAGCACATAAATATACCAATAAACTGGGGAAGGAAGGGATTTTCCAGAAAAAGTGGATTTTCTGTGAATAATGAAATACTATCAACACCATGAAAATCAAACCGAGAAATCAGATTATACAACAACATAAGCAGCAGCATTAGCATAAAGGAGACATCACCAGAAAAAAAAGCTGGAACATAAGTATTGTTATTAATCAGCATTAGTTTAAATAACTCAGTAAACATCCTCATTTCCCTTCAATTTCTTTTCTCCCTCGTAACAAAAACATTACTTATCAAGGAGCAGCCCTCTCATAACCACAGTCTCTCATTTACTCTCACACATCATCCTTCTCGCACTGGCACGTTTGCTGCACCATCCATTTAATTTTAAACCCATCAGCAATCTCACTCTGAACGCTGCTGCACAAGCACTCAAAGCAGCGCAGGAAGATGAAACTGAAAATGGCAAAGCAGCAGTGACCGCTAAACTCGCCGGCAATAAAACGTAGCGCACTGAGAGACACACATCAAGTTGATGTTACAAGCAGCAAAGGTGTTTCAGAACACACATATGAAATAAAAAGGTACGTCCATCCTTCAAGGCAGGCTCCCAAGCCTCTCTAAGGGTACAGCTCACAAGAAGGCAGTTTGTTTTGCTGAGATGCTGCTGCAACGCTGATGGGTGACCCAAATTCTCAGCACCATCCAACAACTCCGCCTAAGGGATACAGTCAGCACAGACTGAAATGCAGAAACACCATACATGTGCTTTACAGTCTTTTGAAGAAGCAACCCAATAGCACTTCAGAGAGGGCAGCTGGCGGGCACAGCAGCGTGCTGGCAGAGATGTGATCTCATTCCACACTGACACCTGGACACTGGATTTAAACGTGATTCGGGACCTCCTGGTCCCAAGCCAGACCTCACAAGCACTCATCACCCCGAGAACTGTCCAGTGGTGCTCATGCACACAGGGAGCTGCACACGTGCTGAACTCTCCCCACTGCAGCTTACTTGCTCAGCATTGTTGCAAAGATCGAGAAATTCAGTCGTGTTAAAAAATGTAACTGCGTTGTGAGCTCTCTGAATCTCAAATGGGATTTAAAAAGCCTTTGGTGAGACATCAGCTTTTAGTCTCCCCAAGGAAATGTAACTTTTTTCTGTTAAGAACTAAAAGTAATTTAGTTCAGGATTCTCCCTACCAATGGAGCATCTGCAGCTTTCCTTTGGCTGTACAAACTGATGGCTGCTGCCCTAACTATCATGAACTTTAGGTAACTTCTTTCTTTGTAACCTCTCTCCTGCACCTCTGTATTCCCCCTTCCCTTCACCACCTCATGTCTCCACTCCTGCTGTTTGATCTAACCCTTCCCAAAAGATACAGCCTTCCACTTCCTTCATTCCATCAGCACTCTAGGGGCTCTGAATTCAGCTGCCTTGCTCCAGTTCATTTTCTTAAGCTCTTCCTTCCCATTTTTCTGCACTGCTGCCAAAGCCACAGTAATCTGTCCTCTCAGTATCTGCATCCTTCCTCTCTCTGAAATGCGACTGCCGCTCTGATAGCCTGGGCAGCAGCACAGATCTTGCATCCCTGGCCTCAAGGGCTCCTCTGCGACTCCCTAAAAGCCACCTCTTCAGACACTTGCTCAGGCCAGTTCCCTTTTCCCAGTGGATGAAACTGCATGCTTCAATGTCTGACAGGCAGCATTCAATTCTAATTTAGCTACCAAAGATTAATAAAAGATAACTGCAAAGGAAATAGATTTTTATCCTACCAAAGAAGGCAAAACTAGTTTACACAGAGGTTTACACATGTCTTACTCTGCATCTACCCCCAGCCTTAGATAAAAAACCAGTCACACTTTAGCCAGAACAGTCCCTCTTTTGTTTCAGATGCAAAGATGACTGCTGTCTAGTCCATCCATATCTCTATTGCTACGGAATCAAACCCTTTGAAGGATTCCTCTAAGAATATGTGGGTGGGGGGGGGGAAATCACAAAAATGTAACCGCCTGCTTGGCTTGTGGGGATGGAGACAGAGAGGGAAGAAAAAAGCCAGAATGCTACAGCCCTACTGAGATATACACAGCAGCTGTGTTTTAGTTTCCAAACAGAATGCTAAGATTTATTTTGCACTATAAAGCTTTAAATAGTTTGGGGGCACAGCCATCTCCAGTTGCAGTAACCCAAGGAACTTGAGGCCACTCGCCAGGCACGCTGATGTAAAACACTGCATTTTGAGGTGGTTACCGTCTAAATTTGATGGCCTTCAGCTCACGTCAAAGTCCTGCCAGGAGAAACTTAAAGACTCTTGGCAAGATATTCAATTATAGTTCTTCATTTATTATTTACAGAGGCACTTAAGCACTGGACACTTTTATGATAGACAGAGAGAGACGCTCTGGACAGTAAAGGCAGTATATTAGGAAGAGTATTCTCCATATATGTAACTTTAAGATACAAATGATAATTCAACCGTAAACAAGCACTTGTCCGTTTTACTCCCAGGCGTGGCTTTTCCATAGCCCTCTCAGGCTCCTGCCACAGAGCAGGGTTACATTGAATTTAAAACTGCCAATTCTGCAGCAGGGGGATCTGTGCTTGGTGAACACCACGTGTATCAAGGACACAGTGGAAAGACAGACGATAATAAGCTCCGTAAGTGAAAGAATTCCACACAGCTGGCTTCCTGCGGCAAGAACCAGGCCGCATAGTGGCTGGGGGGTACAAGAGCCTGGGAGCAAGGGGTTTTCTTTTTTTTCAAGATTACCTTCACCTTAGTCTGCACACAGTTCACCCCATAAATTCATAACTTGTATTTAAAAAAACGTATTTACCATACTTATGCATTCTTTGACAACCACTTTAAATAGACACTAAGAAGCTAATTACTCCTACTCTGAAAGCCTGCTGGTAAAACAGAAGTACAGTTCAGTGAAGCTTTGTGAGCAATGAGAAACATGAGACTTTCAGCAGGTACTGAAGACAAACACATATAACGGGTTTGAGGCAACAGAATAACACAGATTTTGTACACAAATCAGAATCTGCAGTTAAAAAAAAACTGTTTCACAAAGCACTGTTAATGGTACCTCACCTTAAGAAAAAAAAAGAGCTTGATTCTTTAAAAGAGCAAAAAGGTTACAGTTATCTAATTTCACAGGGAAAATCAAAACCAGGGGAAGAAAGAGCCCTTTCAATCACTCCAGCCAGCCCTCCATCTGTTCTGGATTACTTCCTCACTACTCATTTTCTAATAGTTTGCCCACTCACGCAAAGCATTTAAGTGAGACAGCGTAAGAACAAAGGTATCTAAATGAAAGCCAATACCATCAGATACATCCTTAGCCTAAAGCCGGACCTCCTGCAGCCAACACAGGCAAACTTGGAGCCCTTGGGCCTCTCAAAATCACCTCCAGAGGCAACGGGCACCTCATCTGTAGAGAGAGATGCCATCTGCAAATGAAAGTCAGGAAATGTGATCACTAAATCAATTGCTCATCACCATTAACGTGGTCAGATTACACAACTAGAAAGAGAGATGTCAAGCCTTAAGCTGTGCTAAAAGATACAGTTACTTCAGAACACTCGCTAAAACCTCCCAGAGTAAATGAAAGTTGTTGCTCTGAAAGCTGAACGTATTTCTCTTAGATTTCAGCCTTAAAAATACAGCAGCATTATTTCCGTGACTGATTTCTCTTTAAATAAATGCAAATGATGTCTCCAGTGAAGGCACAGTTGAGGGGTAGAACATCACGTTCTGAGACTTCCGTGCAATTACCATGTTGACACATTATCTCTTGTTTATCAGCCACAGAGCTACATTGTATTTGCTCCTCAGAACTCCTGCATGGTACATTTGCTCCTGTATTTGCTACATATTCATCCTTGGCAGTGGAGAGGAGCGATTGAGTACCCAAAGGGAACCAAAAACCAATCTTCTGTATCAGAGAGAGGTATAAAACACTCTGCTTTTACTGAATAATAACGTTCTTACAACCAAAACGTCCCACTGAGTCTGACAGGGTAAGATGATCCCTGGGTTAGGGATGTTTGCCGCCAGCATTAAAAGCCGATAAAGGGTTTGCGTACGATACTGAAATCACTGACTGAGAACTCTGCCCATAGAGCTTCTCCTACTGCTTCGTGTATTTAAACAAATCTTCTGGATAATCTTATCTTCTGCAACACATGAGATGGCAAAAACTCCTCCACATCTTCATTTTGGAAAAACTTCCAATGATTTTAGTGAAGCATTCATACTCGAACACTAGTGTTCCCAGGTTGAAATTAAATTCAACAACATGATATCTTACAAACTACATTGTACAGAGCATCATCTTCTATGGGAAGCTACAGAATCGATTGTTCGTCTTAATAAATTTTTACATTTATTGATTTATAGTGAATGAGAAAATTGTTTCTTCAATCTCCTACTATGTAATAAAAATCTCGATAACCCCATCGATATTCACATCAATTAGCACATTTCCCAGGTCTAGCTGTGAAAAGAGAGTACAATTATCAGAAAAATTTACATTTGCTTCTGCCTGCTCACACTTTGGCCCCAAAGAGAAGAAACCTTTAAAATGGGAGAGCATTTACAGAGAGACAAGTAAGAAAGCTGAGGGAGGCAAATGCACCTTCCAGCCTCAAACCTTGTTTTAGCGCCTCACACACCCCCAGGCTGAGGAGTTTCAGTAACCGTGCCAGGTAGGACAAAATCCACTAGAACTCACTTTACACCTCGGGAATTTAGCAGGCATCTTCTCTGCAGGCAACTCCTCCTGTGCAGGGTGCCTGTTCTGAGGGCTCCACGGGGTGACAGCAGGATCACCCAATCGATCAGGGCAAAGAAGGGAGGAGAAAAGCTCTTAAGCCACCGGCCTCGGTGACCAGTAACAAAATCACAAAGCGGGGTCAGCTTTCTCCTTTTTAACCTCCTGCTTCTTGAGAGCAGCCAACTCAGAAAGTTTGTGTTTTCCAGGTTAGATTAGCAAGGCCGGCACTAGCTAAAAGCCCATATAATGTCTCCACTGAACCCAGCTCACCATAAGAGCACCCAATAAGCAAATATTCACATTTTACCGCTTGATTCTGCGGCACCGCGTGAAATCGTGCGAGGTGAAAGTAAAACGCGTTTATGACAAATAAATGGGGGGGTATTTAGCAATTATTACTCCTTTCGAGCTCCTGGCTTCACTTTATTCACCCCTAAAGGCAGTAAAATCAGGGCCCACTACTATTCGGCTGCAGAGAGCCCTGCGGGGACGGGAGCTGGGCTCGAAGATGCTCGTGGGTCCTTTCCAGCTCGGGGCACTCCGTGATTCTATCGGATTCGCGTGTGTTAAAAGCCAAACCCTTCATCTCCCCTCGCCCCCACCCGGCCGCCGCTCCCCCTCGCCCCGCTTCAGCGGCCTAAGCGCTCCCGAGGGGCTGGAACCGAGGGGCCGGGACAGGCCGGGGCCGCTCCCCCCACAGGCCCCTCACGGCGGGGCGGCGGGGGCGGCGGGGCCGCGTTCCGCTGCGGGGCGGCCCCCGGGGTGCCCGCGAGAGGCGGAGTCACTCACCATCAGCTCGATGGTCTTGTCCTCGATCACCGAGTCGGGCTCCATCGCGGCGGNGCCGCCGCCGCCCCCCCAGCCCCGCGCGCTGCGTGCGTGCTGACGTCACGGCGCCGGCCGGCGGCCATAGCGCCGCGCCATTGGCCGAGGGAGCGCGCCGGATGCGCCGCGCCGCGCTATTGGTCGGTAGAGCGTGCCGGATGTGCCGCGCCACACCATTGGCTGAGAGAGCGCGCCGAATGTACCGCGCCTCTCCATTGACGCAGGGAGCGCGCCTGATGTGCCGCGCCACGCCATTGGTCCAAGGGGCGCTGCGGGTGTGCGCGCCGAGCCATTGGCGAAGGGAGAGCCGCGGCGAGTCTCGCGATACCATTGGCCGTGGGGGGACGCTCCCAGCCTGCCGCGCGCTGCCATTGGGGGAGGGCGCGTCCCGCCTGTGTCGCGAGACGCGATTGGCTGAGGGCGCGTCCGGGGCGGGACTCGAGCTGCCATTGGCCCAGGGCGCTCCCAGGGGGCCCCGCGCGCAGCGGCCGCCATGACGGGGATGGGGGAGCCCGAGGGAGCCCCAGGAATGGGGCAGACAGGGCCTCTCGCCCTCGTTGTGAGGAAATCCTTCCTTATATCTAGTATAAATCTGCGCCTCTCTAATTTATACCCATTTCCCCTCAACCGATCGCTACAAGCCTTTGGGAACAGCCCCTCCCCAGCTTTCTTGTAGCCCCTGCAGTTATTGGAAGGTCCCTGTGTCCCATTCTACCTAGTCGGGTGCCCTTAGAACTTACCCTCCCTTAGTCAGGCAGCAGTGGCCACAGTACCTGTTCATGCTTTGCTCCCCCAGCTGATCAGCGTCCCAGCCCCAGTGTGTCCAGAGAAGAGC
>WAAB01020722.1:44649-78690 GCA_013389865.1 Piaya cayana | reverse complement strand
CTACCGGATCATCGAGTCCAACCATTCCTATCAAACACTAACCCATGTCCCTCAGGACCTCATCCACCCGTCCCTTAAACACCTCCAGGGAAGGTGACTCAAGCCCCTCCCTGGGCAGCCTGTTCCAGTGCCCAATGACCTTTTCTGTGAAAATTTTTTTCCTTATATCCAGCCTAAATCTCCCCTGGCAGAGCTTGAGGTCATTCCCTCTCATCCTGTCCCGTCACTTGGGAGAAGAATAAAGAATAAAGAATAAGAATAAAGAATAAAGAATAAGAATCACCAGGTTGGAAAAGACCCACCAGATCACCGAGTCCAACCATTCCTATGAAATACTAAACCATTAAGGTTAGAAAAGAACTTTAAGCTCATCCAGTCCAATGGCACTTTGCCTGCTGCACCTTGTCACAAAGTGATTCTCATGGTTCCAGCTAAAGGGGATTGGAGCCCTTCCAGGGAAGTGGTTACTTCGCAGCCCCCAGGGCAGCAGGCACACAACACGCCGCCCACGGGCAAATACAAACCTGTGGCCTCCGGTCACTTGTGACTGAACGTGCCCCACTGAGCTACCTTCCAAACTCCCCATTGCTGCAATCCAGGGGGCTGAAAGCGGTCAGTGTCCCAAGCGAGCACTGCAAGGTGATGCTGGTGTTTATACGCCAGGCAGAACGTGTGCCAGCTCTGCAATATTTCAGGTGAAAAAAAAGATCAACTGTAAATCAGCACCTTCAAATAAGAGACAATCCGAGTGCTAACGTCAACCCTTGGGAACCAGGACAAAAGCCAACCAGAGCCAGGAACCGCTTCCTGAGGGGTTAACAGGGCCTAGCAACCTTATTTTGGCAGCTGTGAGGAAGAACAGTTTCACTCCCCAGCGGCCTCGTCTTTCTGTAGGTGGGAAGTGCCTTGGGGAGAAGCTGCAGAAGCCAGAGGGCAGCTGGAGGGGACACCAACGCAGGCAGAGGGATTCCCAACGCTGGCTGCTCTCCACACCAGCTGCTCCTGTGCTTTCCCACTGAAACAGAGGGGAAAGAGACCCAAGAACCGATGAGGAGGACTAGTAGAGGGCAAGAGCAGCATCCAAGCACCTGTGGTGCAGAGGGGCTGTGCTGCTGGACTCTACAGCCCTCAGACCACAGCAGCCAGGCTTCGCTGCTCCTTTTTCCCTTGGGAGGTGAAATTGAAAAGCAGGAACCAGGTTTGCTGTTGCAACCTGCAGAGGGTTAACTGAGAAATAGCCCTGGTTCTCTACATATCCACCTGCCTGGTTAAAGACCGGGGCAGCTTTCTGGTGCCCCAAATGAGGGTATCACTAAATATTTTGTGCTGATCTGGTCCTGACGCTCTGATCCGCTCCCAGAGCTGACTCGGGGAGCAGGGGATGCAGCCCAGTGGGCTTGTGCATCATTTGTATTTCTGCTCCAGCAGAAACATCACATCTCCAAAACTTCAAGTCACCTGGAGACCCAAGGACCAGGAGTCACACTCTCCCCTCTGCACATCTGAGACAGGAACTGTGAGCCCACCTAAGCTCGAGGAACAGCTATCGGGAAGAGCTATTGCTGTGTGAGCCTCCACAGAAGAGCAAGGGGCAGAAAGCTCCGCAGCCCGGATCCTGCTCCATTCTGGTGCTGTGGCACAAGAGGCTGGATGCTCAGCCTCAGCCAAAGAATCACTGCTAGGCAGGGAGACTTGAAGCATCTGTTCAAACTCCTGATATTAATGATGCCTTTTACTTTTCCCCTTACCTGCCAGGAAGGGGGCAGGGCCCCTCTGGGAGCTGTTGGCCCCCGCAGGGAGCACATCTCAGAGCTGGGCCTGCCCTGCGATAAACACTCAAGGCTTCTTGAAAACCAAAGCGCGCAGGTGAGCTGGGAGGGGAATATGAAGGGCAGGTTTCTGTCTCAGCAGGCATTTTGCAGCTGCCTCGGTTGCTGAGACGACCGCCACAGGTAACACTCTTTGAACCGCTTCTCCCCACCACTTCTGAAGTTCAATCTCTGCTGCAGCTTCAAAGAGTTCCGTGGTACGAAGACCGAACGCGGTGTTCTCAAGCCCAGCTACAAAACAGCTACCTCCACACACACTGCCCCGAAGCCGGCACCGAGCTGAGAGCAAAGCAGTTTCCTGGGCTAAGAAAAATAAACCAGGAGTCCGTACTATATTCTTAAATATGGTTTAATACTCTTCTCCATTTCTGTACATCACAACACCAAGATATCACTGCTCGGGATCTCTCTGCAGAGGCTATATAGTATGCGAAGGCTAGGATTTTTCACCCCCGTTTAATGTGTTTGTATGTGTGAGTGTAATACATATCAGTATATATTGATATACACATCAATATATAATGCAATATATATCACTGAAGAGAACACATTGATTAAAGAAATACAAAAATTTGGCATCATTTCCAAACTTAAATAGTAAAAATAAAAACTACAAAAAAGGAGCCGCATACCCTAATGTATCATGTGAAACAACAAGCAGTATATTCAAAAACTGTAAATTTACATCCAATTTTTCTGGTCTTGTCATGTCACATCAGACCCATTTACAATGGCAAAATCCAGAACATACTGCCCTGGAGACCGCAAAGGTGCTCAAACCTGGGCTCGTGCAAAACTACAGGGGACCCAGACACACCTTTTGTGAGCGATTCCAGCTTCCACGTGAGAACGACAGCAAAGCCATCTGCCAGGTCAGAAACCAGGGTTACAAATCATATTGCTCACTGTGACAGGAATTTTGGACCTCAAAGAACAGCGTGGCAGAAGTTTTAAGACAAGCTCCCCCTCCATTCAAGTGAAACAGGATTATCGGAAAAATAGGCAGGTATGCAACTTGGAACAGAAGCTGCTTTCAACCGATGCACCAGGAGCGACAGAGCCAGTGAAGAACAGAGCTACCTGGCAGCACTGCGTCAGCGTGCCCGCAGAACCCTGGAGCCCCAAAAAGCAGCAAGATCTGTGCATTATCTCGTGCCAATGTTCACTTCACCCTCTGCCTGCAGACCCTCTGAAAAACCCGTAGCCATTCCTAGCCAGTCAAAATGCATTCTCTATAGAGCAGGCATGACAAAAAGCTTCCTGGAGTCTGGATGTAACCAGAAGTTTTCACCCCTTAAGGGCATATTAGAGTTCAGCATCGGATTTACAGGAGGTTTGTGAGCCTCTACAGTAACAGACTGAGTGCTGGAGGTGGATGTCCTGTGCCAACCAGGATCCAAGGCTGCAAATGCACCAGTACTGAGAGTCAGTCAAGGACTCCGCTTACTAATTATTCCTGTAAAACACCCGCTTTCATTACAGAACTGTGGGTTCAAATTCACATAATCAAGGAAACCTTACACAGTCCTAAAGCAAAAAAAGAAAAACAAAACTTACTGAGGAACAACACAAAGCAAAGTGTACCTTACTTCACTTAAATCATAGGTTTATTTTTTTGTCAAGACTGGGGGGAAAAAAAAAAAAAAGCAGCCCCTCCTGAAGGCTGCACTGCTCAAACCCAATTAAAGCCCAAGACTTCAGCAGCATTTCCATTGCAATCAATGAAGTGCATTTCCTAGTTTGTAAGAGCAGTGCTTCCGCAAATAGATTAAAGCACATTTGGCTGGTAAGCCTCCCCAAACCATCTGAATTTGCAAGCCACACGTTACAAACTAGCACTCTAGGGAAGTGCCTTCTTACTCTTTTGAAGTGAATGATCGGCTCCAATCACATTACATTTCTTCTTCTGCAGTCTAAGCTGAGAATGCCATGTAAATGGGTCACGTTGCCGCGAAACGCAGCAACTGATTTCTCCAAAGTAAAAAGAAACAAACCAGTAGGATCTTACTTCTATTAATTTTTGAAGGAAGAGGTTTACAGCAGTTAATGTATCATGAAGGTTAAAAAAATCATTTTCATAAAATACAAGAGCAACCAATTTCATCATTGAGTAAAAGTAAAAACTGGGATTCGTTTTAAATTAGTTCAGAGTGGCATATAGGAACTTAGTAGTTTGCTGCTGTACTGACACTATGACAAATCAAAGTGTAGGGTTTCGCTTTTTTTAATCCAATATGCTCGTGGATCAAGTTCTGGAAATGTTCCAATTCTAAGGCAGGGATCTGTTGTGTTTTCCACCATGAGTTTGCTCCTTGGGTTGGATGCTGGAGGGGCGAGGCACATTTTGCCAGACCCAGGGCGACTACCTAGTAGTCATCAAGGTCAAAAAATTCATCGTCTCCTCCTTGGTATTCCATTCCCTGGAAGTCCACTCGGTACCGCAAGATACCTGGTAAAAACAACACGCTTTAGCTTCTTCAGAACTCAAAGACCTAGAAAGGCATTTCAAGCGGTTTAAGCAGATTTTTCCGAAGCGGCCTTAGCGCTGGCATTGCATGTTCTGCTCAGACTGGTGACTGGCAGCAGACACACAGCTAGAGTGGAAATCACAGAATCATAGAATAACCAGGTTGGAAGAGAGCACCGGATCATTGAGTCCAACCATTCCTATGAAAATGACACAGACATGTCACTGCCCAATATAATTTATTGCCAGAAAGAAGGAAAACCCACCTATCCTGCACGGACCTGCTTTCTTCTGGAAAAAGCTGAGCCTATTCTACGACTGTATCTCCAAAAAAAAAAAAATACCAGTAACAGATTGTTTGTCCTGGTGTAACCATCCAGACAAAGGCCTAGCAGTCAAAGCTGCCTAGCAGAAGGCAGCTGGCACCAAAATAACTTCTACAATGGAGTAAAAGCAATATTTAGTGGTTGTCCTCAGGGACTCTTCCCACCCTAACCACCAGCCTTAGGCTCCTGGGAAGCCTTTATCCTTGGGAACATTTACATGGGTGGAAGGCATCCAAGGAGTATTTCCTTTCCAGACTACGGGGCTGGAGCATGGTAGAAAGGAGTATCCCACCATGGAAAGAGGCTGGATCTGGCAGGACAGGAAGGATTCCAGGAATTACAAACCCTAAAAACTTAGGAATGTGTTGCTTTTAATGTGGCCAAACAATTCAAACTTGTTTCCTTCTAACTAGTGTTCTCTGGTCACTCAGAATCTCTTATTACAACACATTTTTTAACATCCATAAGCTTAAACACACTAAGTGGCCTCAGATGGCTTATCAGCAAACGGGCAACAGCTTTGTCCTGGAATCCCTGGTTTGGGGAAAATAAGGTGCAGGCAGGTGGTTCTGCTCTATCCTGCTCATGATTTTTGTCCAAGTGAAGCACATGAGTTTATCTGCACCCTCGGCAGGCTCAGCTGAAACTGGTCAGTGAGCCTAAGAGGACTAAAGGGTTTCAGAAGCCTCATTTTGCCATGAGGTTGGGCCAAAAATACTTTCATTTTGAAGAGAAGAGGAACACAGGAGAGCAAAGTTCAGGGAAGTTCCGAGAGATGAGTAACAGCTACCCAACTGCTTCAGAAACTCGGCTAGTGTTTGTCACGCAGCACTTTACACAGCAGGGCATGGTCTGCCACCAAAACAGCTGTGCAGACAGTGAAGCAGCGTGCAGCCCTTCTGAAACTGAGCAGCTGGGAGGAAGGACAAGGGGATCTGAGGAACAGAGCCCTAAGTGACAGCTGACGAACACGCAGTCACCTCACTGAAGAGGGAATGAATTCACTTGGAGGTCCCTGATGAACATAAGTTTCTTAAACTGGTATTATGACTAATAGCAGTAAGACCAATCTGTTTAGCTTTCTACTTCTTCTGGTATTAGATTATCAAATTAACCATTAAAAAAAAAAGACAAACATTTTTCTCTTGCGGTTTACCTCCAATTCCTCCAAATCCTTTGACAAATTGGGATCCTTCCTGTGATTTGTCTGTAACAATTTCCAATGTTGCTCCAAATTTCTTGTAGTTGTTTGCAAACCACTCCAGAAGGGGCATACTTTCTATCAGTTCGTGTTCCTGGCCCGTCTACACACACATTTGAGGGGGAAAAGAATTGTTATGGTCACTGGATGTTAGATATTGACACAATTCACAACAAAAGTTATTGGCTTAAACATTACCACTGTCTTTTCAATCACAAGACAGAGACACCAGGCTGGAGTAGCTTGACACAGCTGCCAGGGCCCAGGTGGTGGGCATTCCTGACACATCTGTGTCACACAAGTGCTGGCACAAGCTGAAGGCTCCTGGTGCCAAGACATTAAATACTAACAGGTCTCGTGTTTTGGCCCTCCACATGCCAGGAGGCAGTGGAGAAGCAGGAGAGAAAATGCCTCCTTTGTTCTTCTGCTCAACTGTCTTTTCGTGCTATACCCTTATTTTTCACTGCTCCTTTTGATTTACTTTATACCCCACAGTCCATCACTGTTCATCTAACCAAGGACTGTTTTCTCTAGGAAATACAGATCCAGGTGAAAAGCATAGGTTTGTAAGTAGAAGGCCAAGTGATTATTGCATAGAGTCACTACGTCATTGCAGGTAACCCCGTAAAACTTCTGTGCATAGAAGGAATCGGTAATTGCCCCACCGGGGGGAAAGCAGCTGGAGATGGCTACCCTGGCAGTCCTAACATGAGACAGAAACAACCACTCTGTTTGCCAGGGACAGACTTTTTTTTCCCAGTTTACTCTGCAGTGTAATAAAGATTCTCCCCACATCCCAAGAGAGGGTTTTCTGACCTGTACAGGCAAGAAACTCACAGGCAATGAATGACAGATCCACATTTCAAACATATCTAAGAAGGAAACACTCCCTTGCACTTAAATCCATGTAATAGTTTCTGACTTCACCATTGTTGTGTACTGACCAAATCAGCACACAGTAAGCAGGGAGGACTGGTTTGGGACCTTAGTCTGGTCAAAGACTCCATGCTGCCTGTCACTTCGACTCATCTACACAACCTTGGAACTGGCAGCAATGATGACTATAGAGAAGCAAGCCTGGAATCCAGGGGCTGCACTGACGGTGAACAGGAAGAGCCACTGACCACCATCCTGAAGTCTTGTCTGAGCGCCAGAAAGGTTGTTGTGCTCAGAGGCATGCGGCAGACTAAGCTCAGATATACAAAGTGCTGCACCAGCATGGTCAGAATAGATCTACAGGCCCCAAAGCTGAAATACCTCTTTATCTGTGAAGTGGGATTTATCCTTCTCTTGCTCTGGTGTCAAATACAGAATCTTCTCCTCTGAGAAGGGGAAAAAAAAAAAAAAAAAAGGTTGGATAGGACTAGCAGATGCAGGTTAAAGACAGCAAGACTGACAGCAGCCAGTGATTACACTATAGAGGCTTTGGTCATCAACACAGCCCTTCTGAAAGGCAGAGGCCCTGCTGTGGCACAGGGTTTGTCTACAGTCACCAAGAACTGTGTTTCTGGACATAAGGGTGAGGTCAGTCTCCCCTCTATAATTTGCATTTACACAACTGAAAGGCAGGTTTCATGCCAGCTCTGTGACAAGCACCCATCCCACCCCAGCAGTGCTTTCTCCCCAGGGGAAACTTGCTAATTTCAGATTTCTTCCCCAGAGCAGCTGGGAAGCTGCAAGTTAGTGACCTCTCCACTCAACAGTCCCTTGATCAAGTCCTTAAAGGTCTACTCAGTGAGTTCCTCCAGCATAACCTATCCAAGCAAGATGGCTTAGGCGTTAAACCCTCAGGGACCTTTCAGTGTCACAGAAGCGCTACCTACCCTCCGTGCCTTGGCAGTGCAGAACGTATCTCATTATATCCAGATTTTCATAGACTATCAGTATCTCTACTGCTCCCATTTCCAAAGCTTTTAGTGTATCTTCAACGCCAAAACAGTACTTCCCCGTGTCCTGACTGATTTCATCGAAGTATCGTCCTGCAGACAGGATAGAGAGAAAGGGATCATCATAAACACTGATCATGCCACGTGGATTTTTAACAAGCCTGATTTGAATGCAAGAAGAAACTGGAATAGGAGACTGCAACATCACTGAGGGACACCAGGGTTGTAACATGTCAGAGCATGTAATTTAGGACATTCATCAGCAGAAAGCCAACTCACCAGCCCCACCAGGAATCTCACTCCACTCAAAGCCTCACCTTTGTTATGAAACAATCAGACTAATCCACTAGCAGGCACTATTTAACTTGGGTTTTGTCCACGTAAGGTAGTTACTGTTATTACTATTGCCCTCTTGCGTTGTCAAATTAGCAAAGTGTGTCTGCCGACAGTCAAACAATGGATCATTTCTACTGCCTTAATCTTAAAACAAAGTAAATCTTAACTCTTGTCTTACTGAAGATGAAAATCGGAGGAGATATTCTTTCCCCTCCCACCCAAATGTCACCAGAAGGCCCAAAACAAAGGTGATCCTGGATGGAGAAGATCCAAGAAGTTTGGTGTGGCAAAAAAACCCAACAATAAAACTCCCCACTCCTTCAAGTCCTCCAGGTGCCCAGGGAACAGGAATAATCACTACACATCATGCTCTGCCCACCTCTGAGCATCCCACGGCTGAGGCAGCACACAAAGGCAATACCAGGAGGTCTAAAGCAAGATCAAGCACATTCAATTAAGCACACTCGGCTCAGGACGAAGCGGAGCATGGAGTCGCATACCTATTAGTTTCTTCTCTTGGATGAATTTCACATTGGAGAGGACCTCAGTTGACAACTCAATCGCTTGATTGAATCCATTTTCTCCTCCATATGAAATGTCAACTAGTTTGAGCACTTTGGATTGCAACCGCTAAACAAGAAAAAGAGAAGAGACAGGAGAGAGAGTCTATTACACAGCACTGCCGTAAGACCACTTCATAATGCCGCAAGAGTAAGTACCTGGCACAAGTCACAGCACTAATCTATTTTGCTTCACTTGCAAGCAGAGATTGAGTCAGAGAGCCTCTGAATTCTTGATATCGAAGCATAACTTTCAGGCAACAGGGACACAGATTAGATTCACTGGAGTTTAATTCCAATACAGTTTCTACATTAGATGTGGGAGCACGAAGAATGTGAACGCCAGGTCCACACCAGAGAGGGCAGATTTCTTATTAGCACTGTTATTAAGAAAGGAGATCTGGCCTCCTCACAGGAGGTATTAGGCAAGAGAGACCTCTTTCAGTTACATTAGATATATGGTTTTGATCAAATCACTTACAACACCAAGGTTCCATTCCTCCTAAAAAGCACCCTAGACCAGAGCCACTTCTAATATCACCAGGTTACTACTGCCAGCTTAAACACCGGGGCTTTGCTCAGGAAAGGCTGCTCACCTGATCAAACATGTCAGATTGACTTAGTTCAGTTTTGAAGTCCGCTGAGCCAGCTAAAACGAGACCAGCCACGTTCACCTTGTCACCAGAAATGAAGAGCTGCACAGCCGTCTCCGCTACCTTCCTTACGTAGTTGTGTCGTTTCTCCATTCTCAAACGCGCGAAACGCAAGGCAGATTGACCTCCTCTACCTGTAAGAGAGAACAGATGCGAGGTAGCAGTTTGGAAGTCATTTCATCTCAGGACAGTGAGCACATGGTCCCAACTAGGCCCTGAGTAACTGAAACCAAGGGTAGATGCAGCCTTCAAAATCAGTTGCCACCAGCAGAGCTAGGCGGGTGAACTGAAACAGCAAGTGAATAAAGAGGGTTCATTCACAGCAAGAGGTTTCTCTCCATTCATGCCAAAGAGGGAAATGTAGTTGAGATTTCTTTTTGTTTTGTACAGACTTGCAATTCTATAGAAATTTTGAACATCTGTGCACATTTGCTACCTTCACTAAAAGCATCTTCCTATTACACAGCCTCACATACTTTTCTTGCTGATGCAAGTCTCTGCTGCAGAAACTTACTGGGAAAGATGTTTCTATTTCACCTCAGCCCATTCTGATCTACAGAGAAGGGCAGTAAACCAGGAGTAGCTAACAGACAATGTGCTGAACTCATCACTACAACAGAGCATTGTATAACAGCTACAATTTTCCTTGCTCCATTAGGTTCCCGCAATTCTTGCAAGGAACAGCTCCCTGCATTTCACTGTGCTTTGCACGCAACACCATCAGCTGCAAGCTTTAAAGACACTATCAAGTGGTATTAATGTCTGTGCTAGTAATATTTAATTAGGAACGTACCAAAACCAAATAAAGGGCCAAATGCACCAAGAAATAAAAAGCGCCGCTTTAAGAAGATGAACCACATATTACAGTGATTAATTTTGACAGAAGGCTCAGACTAGAGGCTTCGCTGTCAGATTTCAAGGGAGCAAAGAATTGAGGAGAGCTAAACACCTACAGGCCAAGTTCCCTGCTTCTGCCCCCCCAGCCCAGCCCACAGCATTCTACTGCAAACAGTATAGAATCAGGCCAGCGTGTTACCATGCTTCTTTGGAAGATCCACAGTGAATTTGTGCAGGACTTCTCGCGTGTTTCCTTGAAGAGTTCCAAAGAGTGCACCGCTACCATCTATTACAATAAAGCCAAACTTGCTGTCATCAGAGAGCAGCGCTGTAAGAGCCTGGAACAGAAAACAAAGCTGTCAGCAGTAAGCTGCAGCTGCATCCTGGGCTGCAAGAATAGTAGGGCCAGTGGGGCAAGGGAGGTGATTTTGCCCCTTACTACACTCTTGTGAGACTCCACATGGAGTATTTTGTATTGGAATCCCCAAAAGGGATATGGAACTGTTGGAACAGGTCTTGAAGGGGCCATGAAGATGATCCAAGGACTGGAGCACCTCCCATCCAAGTGGAGGCTGAGGTTGTTCAGCCTGGAGAAGAGAAGGGTCTGGGGAGACCTTACAGCAGCTTCCAGTACTGAAACAGGCTTCAGGAAATCTGGGGAGGGGCTTTTTACCAGGGTGGATAGCAATAGGATGAGGGGGAAAGGCTTTAAATTGGAAGGGGGAAGATTTAAATTAGATATTAAAAAGAAATTCTTCACAATGAAGGTGATGAGGCCCTGGCCCAGGTTGCCCAGAGCAGAGGTGGCTGCCCCATCCCTGGAGGGGTTCAAGGTCAGTTTGGATGGGGCTTGGAGCACCTGATCCAGTAGGTGTCCCTGCCCATGGCAGGGGTGGAACAGGATGGGCTTTAAGGTCCCTTCCAACCCAAACCATTCTATGATTAAGGTTCAGAAAGGCTACCAGGAACAATACACCTCAATAAATCGTAGTTCCACAGGTGGTCATTACTATCTTTACAAACTAGAGCAAGAGCAGATTCAGGAGCTGAGACCCCCACAGTTACTGTCTCACACAATGCTGCAAAAGGCAAAAAGAAAACTAATATTTAAGCTTGTGTTTTCATAGCATCACCAGTTCCTCACATGGCATCACAGGCAGGTATAATAGCAAAACTCCAAAGACTGGCTCTGGAAAGTGTTCAGTGAAACGGATCACACCTATGCAAGGCTCCATCACCTCACCGGATGGCAAAACTGGAAGAGTAATTTTCCCAGCCTTCGAGCCGGGAAAGCAGAAATCACTCAGTTTTATACTGGTTGCTCAGATTTATACTGCAAACCCCCAGCACAGACCAGCTTTAAACTTGCCAACTACCACAACTGCTGGTTTGCTGCACCTGCTGACTTCAAGCAGTCCCAAAGGTGGAGTGATGAAATCTACAGTGGTTGTGACAATTCAGCCTCACGAAGCAGAGTGAAGTGACAGCAGCAGTAAATGTCCTGTGCATAACTGGCTGTAGAGAAAAGTGTCATGATAGTTGCTGGAAAATGAAATTATCTTTCAATTTACTTCCCTTTACACTGGGAAGCAAAATTCATCCTGCCAGGTTATTTAAGTTGACTAACAACTAAATCACTACCTAGTAGCAAGGCTTTTGTTCAGTTTCCTGGCCAGCCCTGCTCCTGGTGGTGTGGGATGTCTGTAACTACCCAAATTCCACATTGCTTCTAGAGGCTTGGTCAGCTGCTGCTCCCTCAGGGCAGCCGGAGCGGGCAGCACGCTCGCTTCTGTTCACTTATGCACACCCAATAAATGTAATCGCAAGAATCCTCTTTCCGAACGGCTTAAACACATCAGCAGGACAAGAGAACTTGTCAAATGCTCGATTGCTTTAAGTCACAGGTTTAATACTGAAAGAATGACGGTGCTGGTTTACTGCCCAGGACCTTTAACTGCCTGCACGCCTGCCAGCTTGATTGCTGGGAGGAATGAAAGGAATAAAAACCATCAGTCATCTTCATTCAAAACCCACACAACCGATTCTACAGATTTCAAGAAACAGACACTAAAGTTTAATGGAATCTGCTGGCCAAAATAAATATTGTGTATCAATTCCCCTGGAGCAGGGTGAAGGAGAGGAGGAAGTGGCATATTACATTGCAATCTATTTAACTGCGGCAGAGCCAAGCAAATCGTGCGACTGAAACGGACGTTCTAGCCAAGGTATCAAAATAAGTCATTGTAAATCCCGCCCTTCAGACAGACATCAGGGTTTATATCCCTTTGGGGATGTTACTTCAGTTTCACACAGGCAATAAAGTATCTAGAGGAAATCTTATCAGGTACTCCTGCCAGGGAGCAGATGACTACAGCGCTGATGTTCTTGATTCTCTCTTATCTGAATAAAGTATCCAATCATTAGTGATCCCCCCAACTCCCCCTTCCTTAGTTCTATGTCAGCAATTCCACTATGTGACCTAGCAAGCACAAAAAATGGAATATTGCTTTTAATCTGCTTCTTCAGCCTGGTCTGAGCTTCCTCTTTGCAAGTTTAGCCTAAAAGGTGAAGATTATGTCCTTTTTCTCCTCCTTAACATGCCCTCACCTGCATAGGAAATCTGTTGATGTACTGAGACAGGTGTCCTACCTGTTGAGTCCTAGACGCGCACTGGGGATAAACACTAGCTTAAAGGGACAGCTCTACACAACGAAAGGCAAGTAAAGGCTTCAGTGCTCAAGGCAGCAAACAGGAGACTTTTACTTACAGCTACACCTGGTTCTGCCGTGCAAGCAATACCAAGTAAAATAATCACACACTCAAAAGACACAGGAGAGCAAGCAGCCCATGGAGAAAGGTGCTGTCACTAATCACATCAGTAGCAGCAGTGAGCACAAATTCCACAAGTGACTGCCACTTTCGCTGAGGAACGCTGCACACTAGCAAGAGGGTATTAACAGCTGCCTCCAGGGAAAGGACCACAAGGCAGCAGCCACTTTTTTCTGTATTGAATCAGTGCCCTGAGGCAGCAGCTGCAGCCAAGACCAAATTAATCCCTTTCCTGATAGGGCAGTAGGCAACCCACCACTGCCCACCCACTGCCAACAATGCCAGGGACAAAGTACTTCCCTTAGCTTTGCTCTGCTGGCTCTCTCCTGAATCCTTATTTACCTCTTGGTTTCAATCGCCTACAAACTGTGGGCTCAGCAGCACTCAAGAATTCTACCTGCACACAGTTTTGTTATTCCTGTTGGGTAAAAGATAGATTGGGATTTCATTCCTGATGGAGCAAGAGAACAATAGGGGTATATCTCATCTGTGCAACAAGCGTACTTTTCTTTCCTGTACTCCTACCCTTTGAAACCAAATTGTGGATCAGATCAGATCACCAAAACCAAGCAAGCACGCAGAACTACATCACTTAAGGGCCTATCAAGCCCATGTCGAAGCAGTTTGATGACTGGCCTTTAACTCTCAGCCCACACATTCATTGTGGTAGATTCCACGGACACAAAAGACAGTCAGTCAACAGAGCCAAAACGGCCTTAGACACAATAAACTGACTTCATACAGTCAAAAGCAGTGCAATCTGCATCCATTTAAACATGCCTCAAACCTTACTTTTGACTAAGATTAGAAGTTGGATAAAAGCAAATCCACTTTACCCCAGCCAGATTACACACATGCCAGTTCTCCATGAAGGGTCCCAGTTAACACAGCTGATATCTAGACTGGCAACACTAATGTTATCTTGGCATTATTTTAATGCCTGGCTTGGAATAAGATCTATGGGTGTCTAAGGTTAAGAAAAACCCTTCCTCCAATTACAGCAAAAAGCTTATGTCTGTGGGTTACACAGACTCAGCAGTCACTAGCTGGGCTACAAAGCCAGCTCTGGCAGGAGCTGGACGATATCTTTACTGCTTTCAGCAAGCCCCCCACATTTCTCAGTGCTAGCCCAGTGGCTTCACCAGCAAGGCATCTTCATTAAAGCCTGCTGTTCTACAGCCGCTGGATGCAAGCATGCCAAGGGTGGTTCCAGTGAGTCTAGCAAAGCAACCTGACTGCGACTACTGCAAGACCAGCAGGCAAAGGGAGACTTCTTACCTCTGTGTGGAATTTGTTGTCACACAAGTACAACGATGTATTGATTGGTTTGAAAGGTTCGAAGTCGATGTTGACTTTCTTCTCTTTTCCTTCTTCTGTCACAATTGTTCCACAGTAAACAACCAGACCATTTGGAGGTACTACAAAGGACACAAGGCAATTTTAGATTACTAAGAAACACTCAGAGCTGTACGCATCAAAAACCGACTACTTGAGGCTTGAGGCAGAGTTGAAACTGAAGTTCTCAAGTTTTTTTTACTCTCCATTTCCCCCTCTTCATTCCCTCCTAGATCTCTAGGATGGAAAACAAACAAATGTAGTGCACCTAAACCGAACAGTTTAGAGCAGGAAGCTAAAGGTAATGCTGATGGAAAGGTGTATGACAGAGCTGCAAGAACATGTACCTGTTCCTTAAACCCATCAGTTTGCAAGTTTATAGAATCCAGACAAAGGGTGAACATCCCATGAACAACATGGAGCTTTCCTAGTTATTACACAGTGATTTATAGACTGACCATCTCAATGAAGGCCACTCGCCAGCATAAAGACTGTAGCTATGAACTCATTTGGCAGCCTGGATCCATTTCCCCCCAGTGGCATCCATAAGGCTTGCCTACATTTCTGCCTGATGGAAACCCACTAGTTTAATGCAAATGAACTATTGTGGAGCAGCTGTTAAGAGGCCCAGGTTTAGAAGAGCCAGCACTGTTAGGAGGGGCTCAGGATTCCATCCTATCAAAGCCAAGGGCCATCCCACTATTCTAACCCCAATTCTACCCCTGAAGCAGTCATCCATGGGCAACATACCTGAATATCAACATAAACAGCAGCACAAGCCAACAGATTTGGTTAGCAGAACTGCACAGCGGGAATTTAAGGCTGCTTCCAAGCAAGGGAAGTTGGCCAGCATCCATACAAGCTAGGAGTTACCTTTGTTATAGAGTTTCAGTCTTTGCTGTACAGATGTAATGGCTCCCAGTACTGAAAGGCGATTCACTCGAGACTTAATGTTGGAGGCGGTGCCAAACTCATCCGCTAACATTTTTGCCACTCGGGAAATCTGGTCTTTGGGGGGAATGATCAACGATATCATGCTGGTACCATTGCTGGGAAAGGAAAAGAGAGCGGTTGTGAGCAGTCACCAGCCAAAGCAACACATGTATCCATTCTGTGCACACAGTTCCCTCTCCTCCCACCCCCCAAGGACGCTTCACTTCACTGCAAGTGCTTTAATTCCCCTTCTGTTAGACAATCATGGGAGAGAAAAGGAAACAGAACAGTCTCTTCAGAGGATTTGACTCCACAACCAAGCGTTCAGGTCAGCCGCTGCTGAGAAAGTCCTCCCAAAAGCTGCTCCTCTAACCTGAGACACTACTCTGGAGAAAAAGAATATGCACAGGCTAAGGGCTGCAAGCTGAAGGCATGAAAGCAGTCCCCAGCAGAGATCATTTAAAACAATGCAGCCACATACTTGAGGGACATTTTTAAGCCCATTCCATTTGTTCTAAGACAGCTGGAGCACTAACCAGCCCAAGTGCTGTTTTAACACTTTGTTCTCCTCAGATGAACACAGAACAATGAACTGGAAGGCTCATTTTGCAGCAGTTCATCCTTTCTACTTCCCCAACAGCACTCACCTCCATGGAGAGGCTCATCTATGCTGGCAGCTGCTTTAAATAAATCACACTTAAGCACACAACTGCTAATTCAGTGCACCAACCACAGACACGGAGTAAGGAGGTAAAAACCCACAGATCACAGAATTGGCTTAAATTAAATGGAAAAACAGTAAGTCTGATGTTCATGTTTCCTGCATCTTCAGGGTGGATCCTGCAAAGGTCTTAATCCCCAAAGTAGCCTCACGGTTCAAATCCAAAATGAAGAACAGGGAAGTTTCTGTCTGTGTTCAGCAGGTCCCTCCCATACGCCATTGAAGTATCCCAGGTATCTGAAGCGCTCCTTCTGCATTGTCTCAAATTTAACCCAGACTTCATGCTTCACATCAGAGTAATGGGATAAAAATCAAATATCTCATTGTGTCCACCAGCCCTCCCACAGGCAAACCAGCCAAGCTGCGCGAAAAACCCTACACTCAGGATTCTGGCAGAAGTCAGAGAAACAACAAAATGCTTTTCAGCCATTAAAAAAGAGGTTTGCTCCTTCACATTCCTTACGGCAGGATAAGACCAGCACAGTATCTGCCAGCTGCTGTTTCAGACTGTCACACGCTAACGTCCTGCCTGAAGTGTTTGGGCTACAGAGACAGCAGGGAAGTGCTTTAAAAAGCATCACTCCATTAGCCTCTTTACAGAAGTTGCACAGCCCTCTTCCTAAGATCTTCAATTCAGGCCAAGTTGAAACGGATGCTGGTAGGTCAAATACGTTCCCGACCTTAAAGGCAGCTAATTGGGTTTAATATCCAAGATCCCCATACGCACTAATAGAGAAAGCCACAAAGAGACACTTGCACACGTTATTCCCAGAAGGAGCTTTGAGCCATGCTGACAGCTATCAGACTTGCAGGTCGCACCAGCCAAGAATACTCCATATACCACTCGATTAAAGCAGCTGGCTACCCCAGTGAATGGCACAAGCCTTAGGGGAGATGTAATGGTCTATCATTCCCAGCAGGCTCCTTTGAGTAAGAGGGTTGATCAGAACGAAAGCGAGTCTTCCCGACTCTTCTGAAAGCAGCACTCTTGAGGCAAGCTCACACAGTTTGTCTCTTCCGCTGAAAGAAAAGATCTCAGCCTTCGCAGAGATTAGAAAGCTCTGCACATCACGCCTAACCTGCTGCACCAAGTACAGGCATCCCGATGCAGCAGGTGGAAGATGGAACCACGCACCCCTTGAGCACTCCATGGCTCTCCTGCTAGGAAGAGAGCTCATGCAATTCCTTCTGTGTTGAGGACAGAAGGGAAAGAGCGGACAGCAAGGTATGTGAATAGCAAGGAGGAAGATCAGGTGCGCCTTCCCAAAATTAATTCTTCAGTACAAAAGCACCTGTAAAGCTATCCTTTGTTTTTAAACACAAGCCGCCCTCAACTCCCAGCCCCTGGCCTCATGTTATGCCCCACTGCCCCAGAAACACTTGCCAGAGTGCCGTGGGCACTAGGAGGGCTGCTGGCCAGAGCACAGCTCTGTGCACTCTGAGCCGGTTGGATTGCACCAATCCCACACCTCGAAAGGAGCTACATAACAGGTAGTTATTTATATTACATAGTGTCTTATCTATAAGGCAGTCACAAGTGCCAGTCAAATCACTGGTCCTTAGGAACACCCTGCCCAAAACACCGTACCACTGTAATGCAGCAGGCTTCATAAGCCCTTGTGATTTATTACTGCAAACAAATACATGAAAAGGGTCTCTCAGATGGGGCTGAATGCATCACCTAAGTCTTGAACTAGTTTAACACAGTACAGCACTGTGCTTGGTCCCACCCTTCAGCAAATTCCAGCCTGGATTTATATCCAGAAGCACCTTCCATTACCAACATCAAGTGCATTTCTTGGGTTTGATGTGCTTTCGCCACTATTTACTCAGCCAAAGCTATTTCAGGCACTGGTTCCTGCGGAATCCAGCAAAATAGCAGGCGTGCAGCTTGCCATGGGAGCAGAATCAGCCAGAGCACCTCACAGCATCCAACTGTGAACACAAGAGAGCTGGAGCCTGGAGCATGAGGAAGCCGGCTTGTCACCTCATGTCCCCAGGCACCCAGCACCCAAGGGGAGCAGCCCCTGCTGGGTACCACTAATCCACCCAACTACTAGTTCATTAGGCAGCCAGCTAATTGCAGTTAACAGTCAGCACTCTACACTCATCTCCCTCTTCCTTAAACAAGCACACAGTCAGGACCTGATCACTAAATTAGACCATGTCCCAGAGAGGCAGAGACCACGGGACACCAGCAGCAGGTCTGCACCCAAGTGATTGCAGTGGTAGCCTAACTCCCTCACACACCCATTGAGACCTTGTTATCCTCCCACAAGAAAGTAGTTTGCCCTCGTCAAAGCAAGCTGGTACCTGAATGTGACCTTCCTGCAGGATGGCAAGGTCTGAAGAAACCTGTGGTTACTGTTGCTCCATGTACCACAAAGAAATTTCTACGAAACTACTGTTCAAAATCTCTTAGGAGAAAACAGGTTACTCTGCAGAGCAATACAATGTCCAGGTTTCCCACCTACCTGTGCAGCCACTGCACTGAACAAGACAACAGGTATTTCTGCAAAATCCTACCCTGCCTCATCCATAGCTGCTGTATGACCTGCATGCTTGGTTCTGGAGTACTCTGGTCCTGACACATGAGAATCATGCCGTCTACAACCTTCGGGAAGGGGCCTTTATAATCTCTAAAGGCCTCTAAAGACAACAGGCTTTGGAGCACATAGGACACTTGCTGCCTTGCAGGCTGTTCACTGTCAAACAAGACCCCCAAGCTCGCTAGCTGCCAGGCTGAATGCCATTACAGAACTGTTACACCAAACAATTATGTGAGCAGTCTAACTAAGGGCAGTGCTCACACTGGCAGCTTAGGATCACAAAGATGATGTGAGGGCTGGAGCCCCTCTGCTATGAGGACAGGCTAAAAAGATTTGGGGTTGAACAGACTGGAGAGGAGAAGACTGAGGGGAGACCTTGTAACAGCCTTCCAGTAATGAAAGGGGCTCTAGGAAAGCTGGGGAGGAGCTTTTTACAAAGGCTTGTACCAACAGGATAAAGGGGAATTGCTTTAAATTGGAAGGGGGAAGATTCACATTCGATATTAGGAAGAAATTCTTTGCTGTGAAGGTGGTGAGGCCCTGGCCCAGGTTACCCAGAGCAGGGGTGGCTGCTCCATCCCTGGAGGGGTTCAAGGCCAGGCTGGATGGGGTTTTGAGCAACCTGATGCAGTGGGAGGTGTCCCTGCCCATGGCAGAGGGTTGGAACTGGATGATCTTCAAGGTCCTTTCCAACCAAACCCACTCTAATTCCATGAAATGTGGAATGAGCTGGTTCTTCCCTGTATCATCCCCAGCACTCCTCCATGAAGGCTGGACCCAAAGCAGTCTGGATTACATTCTGCTTGCTGGGATCGTGATTTCAAATGCAGCACTGCTAAGAGCTGCCCCCCTGGTTTTAGTGCACCCAAGACAAATTATACTGGATCAGCAGGAAGCTAATGCTTTCAGACCAAACTGAGCCAGAAGGTTTAAGCAGCCAGAGTCAGTTGCAGCCCATATTCCAGGCTGAGGAGCATCTGCACAGCAGCCAAATAGCTGCCACTGTAAAGCAAATGTGTGTGGCGAGACCCAAAATGCTCTGAGAGGTTTGCTGTGTAAGCGGCATCCCAGACCAAGGGCAGCACAACATGTGCCACTACATGAAGAACTGGAGGAGAGAAAACAATTAAATGCATTAGAGGCACCTGCCCACGCACAACAAAGAAACAAGGAGGCAATTAACTGCCAATCTTTGGGAAGGTAGAAGCATTACGAGGTCTGGGTACTATGGTTACTACTCACGCTGTGCAAGTCCTGTCAGTAATTGGCAATTAGCGCAGATTTAGCATGGCTGGGAAAGTACCAGCATTAGGTATCTCTAGGACAGAAGACGAGGGCTCTGACTTTGCTCCTAAGCCACTGCAGGTAGGCTCCAATATTGCCCCTATACCCTGCCAGAGCACCGTCTGAGGGCAGGAGAAGCAAACCCAAGCACATTGTGTTCCCTCGACACAGCAAGTTCTTTAGAAGACTGAGGTTTGTGGATAGGACAGCCTGTTCTATTATTAAAACTTCAATGTTACTACAGTTTGAATTTCCGACAGCTGCACCACAACACAAACAGCCTCCCCAGTCACACAGACCTAAGAGCAAACGTTAACAAGCTGTCACACAAGCAGCCGTGTGTGTGGTGCTGAATCATCGCTAACCCAGCCTGAAAAGCTGACAGGAAAAGTTTTGCCACTATTTCTGCAGGCAGGTACTACAGCCTGCAGGCAGCTGCTTTTCCCTGCAGGATCTTTCTGCCCTGCCAAAGAGGGATCATCCAGCAGCACCTGACTGTGCCCTACAGCAGCTGTGCCTTCACAGCCCAAGGCTGGCACTGCTCAGCTCTTCCCACAAGACAAGCAGGGATTTCAGAGGCAGCCATGGAGATGATCCAAGGGCTGGAGCACCACCCATGCAGTTGGGGTTGTTCAGCCTCGAGAAGAGAAAGCTGTGGGGAGACCTTAGAGCAGCTTCCAGCCCTAAAAGGGGCTACAGGAAAGCTGAGGAGGGGCTCTTGATCAGGAAATGTAGGGAGAGGATGAAGGGGAATGGTTTTCAGCTGAAGAAGGGGAGATTGAGAGGAGAACTTGGGAAGAAATGTTTTACTGTGACGGCGGGGAGGCCTTGGCCCAGGCTGGTGGCTGTCCCATCCCTGGAGATGGCATTGAGAAACCTGATCCAATGGGAGGTGTCACTGTCCATGGCCGGGGGTTGGAACTGCATGGGCTTTAAGGTCCCTTCCAGTCCAAACCATTCTGATCTCACAGCTGGATTGCTGTGTGGAGCCCCACGCCACGTTTGGCACCAGGCGCAGTGCCTGCTGTGTACACAGCTCTGTCATTCGGCATGAGGAAGCCACCACAACAGACAATGGGCACACAAAGCAAGCAGAGTACCACACTGCAGAAAGCTGCCAAGGGTACCCACGGACGGTTTTCATTACAGCTGGCAGTTGAGCCTCCCATTCTGCATGGCAATCTTCACCTACGGGGATTCGGTTTCCACTCTTTTGCCTGCCAGAAGGAACAGTTGAGCGGATACTTACACCTTCAGCTTCCAACCAAAACTAGAAACTGGTCCAGTGAGGCTGTTTTCACTGGTGCAGCACTGCGTAAGGTGGTAGAGATCTCTGAGGAGATCCCTACCACCTTACGCAGTGCTGCACCAGTGAAAACAGCTGCCTGCATGGCCACATACCACACAAAATACCACACGCAGCAGGTACCACTGTACCACAATGACCCTTGGCTTAACCAACAAGAGCTATCCCAACCAGAAGTCCGAGTAGGAACAGTCACTCAACTTGCTTCCTGGAATGTGGGACATGTGCTGGCACAAGAGAGCTTTAATCAACCAGACTTGCTATATAAATAGCAGTTACTGGCCTGGCCTGTGGTATCAGAGGAGACCGGATAAACAGCAGCTGAGCTGTAGCTGTTCCACAATGAAACATTTCACACTAATAGCACACTGTATGTGGTGTGGAGATACAGAGCAGAGGAGGTCAGCCACTCTCTGTGCCTCAGAATGAGCTCATTTCCACCAGCTTCATGAGGATCTTTGGACTCAATGATGTCAGAGGTCTTTTCCAACCTCAATGACTCCATAACCTTGCTTTCCCTAGGAACCAAGGGAGGCGATTGCCAGAGACCAGTAGGGAGTGCGAAGCTGTTCAAATAACACCCTAACCCCAGAAACATCGAGGTCAGCTTCAATGGGACTCTGAGCAACCTGATCTAGTTGAAATTGCCCCTCCTCACTACAGAGCGGTTGGACTAGACCAAGAAACCTTTAAAGGTTCCTTCCAACTCAAACTAGTCTACAAACCTGATATTATCTACATATTACAAGGTAGGAAGATTTCTACAAAACAACAGTTGCCACATGCTTCTCCAAGCAATATAACCTTTCCAAGGTAATATCTGTTGGTCTCCATCCAAGATGACTGTGAGTTACTGGGCAGGCATCGCTGGCCAACCAAGACTTCTGAAGTGATACAATGGCCACACCGGTCCATCACCAATGCATCCACAGCCCGCTGCAAGACAGATGTCAACAATATCTATGCAATCCAAGGTAGAACTTCACCAAGCACATACCACAGGTCCAAGGGAACATCACTGCCTCTGAACAAAGGCCCACACAGTGCTGCTGGCACATGGTGCTTTACTGAAGGACTAAGGTGAGAGCACAGTCATAGAATCATGGAATGGTTTGGGATGGAAAGAACCTCAAAGCCCATCCAATTCCAACCCCCTGTCATGGGAAGGGACACCTCCCGCTGGACCAGGTTGCTCCAAGCCCCATCCAGCTTGGCCTTGAACACTTCCTGGGATGGGGCAGCCACAACACCCCTGGGCAACCTGGGCCAGGGCCCCCCAACCACACAGCAAAACATTTCTTCCCAAGATCTCATCTCAATCTCCCCTTTCAGGTGAAAAGCATTCCCTTGGTCCTATCCCTGCCCTCCCTGATCAAGAGCCCCTCCCCAGCTTTCCTAGAATCCCTTTCAGTACTGGAAGCTGCTCTAAGGTCCACACAAGCAGTGATGCAAGTATAGAGTATTTAGGGGGTTTTGATCCTGTATCTGAGCTGAGATGTTGAATGAAGTGCTATGAAAAGTAAGCATCCTTTGGTACAGGCAAGTACAAAATTACTGGTTTGGGTACAGGCCATCAGACACTCCCTACTCACAAGCCCTGTACGCAGCCTCACTGACCTTGCTATAGGGAAGTTCTGCACACATGCTATTACAACTTACAGATTCCGGCTGCGAAGTACACAAACAGGTCATGGCTGTGCCCTTTAAAGACTTGATGTCTGTTAATAAGACAAAGCCATCGCCAAATAGGAAGTGGTTGAAGTCCACTCAAGACATCAAACTGGAAAAGACAGCAGCAGATGCAAAAGCCACGTAACTTCTCCTGGAAATCCTGTCAGCCTGCTAGGAAAGAGCAGAGTATCCCAAGAGTCTAAGATTCCTTCAGTGCTTAAGAGGAAATGTCACCTTTAAGTTTACCCAGATGTTGAATGCTTTGCAACAAACACAGCCAACATGCTGCAATTTAATTGCTGCTTGAGAAGCAACAGCATTTGATGGTGTCTCCATCAGAAACAGATGAAACCCTGTCCAGACGATGGGCTCAGTGCATAGCTCCAGCAGAAGTGCAGCAGCAAGACCTAGACAGAGAACACAAGACCAGCTTGCAGACAACAGGACCCACCACTCATTCCTTTAAATTTCAACATGCAGTTGAGCTGAAAGCCATGTTGCTGGCAGAACTTCTAACAGTACCATTTCAGCATGGACCATGCAACCCCCACATCAGAGGCACTCTACATTTCACCACAGCATCAGCAGAGCTCTGCATTATCTCCTAAAAGGCAACATGAACACAAGTTGTTCCTCAAAGGTTTGCAGGTCATCCAAAGAAGGGTATGAAGGTATGGAAGAGACCAGTTCCCAAGGAAAAGTAAGGCAGAGGTGACCTCTCTGGATCCAGTGTCACCTCAAAAGCACATAAAAAGCAGAAGATGGAGGGACGGTAGATGCGAGGGGAGGAACTAGGATCACAGAACCAGAAGACCAAGTAATTCTTCCCTTGAGAGTAGTTTTCAGCATAAGCATTAACTGGCGAAAGCAAGCTCCTCTTTTATGAATGGAACCAAGAGGTCTTTCCCAACCTGGTGATTCTGATTCGATGAAGGAACACTCCAGGAGCTAATTCCCCCTTGAGCCTCTGAATGCCTCCCCTACCCTGGACAATGGAAAACTATCTCTCAGCTGCACAGCATGAGGCCAGGCAGCTACTGCAACCTGACTCACAAAACCAAGCTCTCTCAACACAGTTCTGCCCCAGAGCCCTAGACTTCTATGGCGTCTGCCAGCATTACAGGAAGATGATACACAAAAAGCACTCTGTGTAATCAGAAACAGCTTGAACACGGACACCAAGACTGTCCATGAAAACGTATTCTGCCCTCCTACCCTCACCCACTGACCTTCTCTAAGGGGAAAAGACCCCAAATGCCAAACAAGCTTACAGAGTACAATCTCGGGAGCAAAGCACCAAGACAGAACCCACCCTGGGAAAGAGAAGCAAGGCTGCCTTCTTCTATACACCCCCTGCTTCAGCAGCAAGGGATAGCTTCCCACAGGGAGGCAGCTGAGGCTGCTTCAGCAGAGGAGCAGAGGCAAAGCTGGCTAGTGACTCGCCAAGGGTCAGGCAAGGTAGTGCTTCCCCCTCGGGAGTGGCTGGAGCGCTGCCAGGATCTGCCTCCTGAGCTCAGCACGAATCGTTCTCCAGGGACTAAAAGGAGGTGAAAGAAGAACCAGGTCATGGACATCACACAGAACTTGGCCAGGTATCACGTGTCTGCAGGCTGCAGAGGCAGCAGGTAACAGCGCACCCTTGCCCATTACTCCATCACGCTCTACCTGCACAGAGGTCAACGTAAGCAGCTTCATGTTCTGAGCTTTCTCCTGTCCCCAGCTGGAGCCAGCTCTGACACCGCGGCTGCTGCTCAGGCAACTGCCAGCACCCAGATAGGTTCTACAGCTCCAGGAGCAGATCCTGACTTCAACCCATACTGCCAAGGAGCACTGAATCAGTAGGAGTGGATACTGCTCACCCCACAGGGAAGGTGAATCAATGCCACACTGTAATCCTTGGATCAAAGGCAACACATCACAAAACATAATTGCATAGCCATGTTTTGAATAGGCCTCACTGGCTGCATCTGACCTCATGCAGAAAGCCCGGATGCCCAATTACTGGTAAGTGGAACAGACATTTCTTCACTTCAGACATTTGTGACTCACTGGGAGGCTCGAGTTTGCCACAGCTCCCCTGCTCTCCCTCCTCCCTCTCCAATTATGAGTGCTCCAAGTTTAAAAGACTTGTTGCATTACGCTAATGGGCCAGTTGGGTACAAGACGTACATGGAGAGACTGAAACAACAAATCCAGATTTGCTTGTTAAGATGTTAATGCTTCAGAGCTACACAGAAATAGGGAGCTAACGGGGTGGGAAAGAAATCCAGCTGCCACAAAGCCAAAGAGGTCTGTCCTCTTTTGAGGTGCACATTCCCATCTTCTACCATGTCATTTGTCTTCAGCAGGCAGGGTCTCATTCATCAGCTCGATGTGAATGATGATCTGTGCATGAATCATCCTGCTCACTAATGATTCACATAGTTGTAAAAGAGGGTATCGGGCTGCCGAACGACCAAAGGCTATAAAACACTCTGAGTTCTTGTCTGGCATGTAACCATTCTGCCAGATCAGGTCATTTTCCGCCACTCGCTAGCGTGTGCTCTCTAAACAGCATTTCCTAATAGTTGCTATAATTCAAAAGGAACAGGTAGAGCAAGCAGATGAGAAAGCCCAGGAAGTGTTTTACAACAATTAAACGCAGGCAATCAGCAGCGTGTCAACAACCCTTTGGCACAGGGAGAGGGCAGCTTCCCCGGCCCACCCACCCACACCAAAAGACAAGCTCCTAAGAGAGACTGACTCAGTCCCAAAAGGTCTGATCCACTCTGCTCAAATGAAATCTATACTCACCTTCTAAGACCAGCACTAGGGAGACCAGCAGCCTGAAGACACCCTAAAAATCAAAGCAGGGACAGCACCTTCCTTCTCCATGACTACCTGGCACAATGCCTCAGGTACCACTTCTGCCCCACACTATTTCTATTTTGGCCTCTCTACAAATGTCCCCTCCTTCTCCTCACAGTACCCGTGTGTATTAATGCTACAGCCTTTACCTCTGCAACAGAAATGTGACCTCCTTTAGAAACCACCCACAAGATCAGCAGGCTGAGAAAGTAGTACTTGGAGGAAGCATCTAAGGTAAGAAATTACATTGTAACCTCTTCCCTAAACCCGCCACACTTTAATGAGGAGTTATAAAGCCAAAGCAGAAAATGCACTGCCAGTTACAATAAATTCCACATGCGGCCCCACAGACACCACTCTTCCCATCCTTGCCCACTCAGTGTCTCACACTCCCAGAGAGCAACAGTCAGGTGCTGACCCAGCCCAGGTGCCAGCGGAGGCAGAAGGACTTTTGGTAAAGGCAGAGCAGTCGGTGTGCAGCAGAGAGATCCTCAGGGCTGTCCCAGCCTGGCACTCGCATGACAGCACTGCAACCTCATTAACAGGGCACCTTGCCACAGCCGGGCCCTTCCCAGATCAACCGGCTCGCTCAGGCTCAGTTCACACCAGAGCTTCAGCTCTGCAGGAACACATCCCGTATCAAAGGTTAAACTGCTGCCCAGAGCCCCAGCGTGAGGCACAGCCACAACACATTCTGATAAAGAAGGTAGAGAAAGAGGCCTGCTGCCAGCCCGGGAGCGGGGGACGAAGTCTCTGAACAGGCACCTCTGCCAGTGCAGCCAGAAACCAGTCACAGCGATGAAAGACGGCACTAAATCCACCTTTTGATGCATGACACCACTTGAAGACAAGGCAGCTATACTGTTACTCCCCTGGACACAGCGCTATTGTTACAGTCCTATAAGTACACCACTCTATGCTGTGTACTGCACCATACACGCACAGCAGGAAAATTCACACCAGAGTTAACACTTTACTTTTCAAGCACATTCAACTGCTCAACAGTTAGTTATTCCAGCAGAGTCACAACTTCAGCACAACAAAGTTGCAGACACCTGCCATCGGCAGAACCAGCCATCTACAGCCAAAGCGCTGCAGATGCTCCCAGGAGCCACCCAGCATTTGCTCTGCCAAACTCAGGAGGGAGACACAGCGTATTCCTGGCAGCACCGGCTTCCCAGTACTTTGTTCCAAAGAAACCAGGAACAAGGCAAATCCATACCGGACGCTAGTCTCAACCCCCAGTTTTTCCCTAAATGCATCCCAGCAGCTAGCACTGCTGCATTATTCCCAGCTGCAGCGTTAACTCAAAAGAAAGTGGGCTTGCAGGTCACTTGGAAAGGGCCACCATGCTAACAGCAGAATAGGACAAGCCTATCTTGTTCTTCAGGACCACCAGGCTGCCCAGACAGGTCTCAGCCTTGCCAGCTTGCCTGGTCACAGCAGTGGCATTATCACAGGTTGCCCTAGAAGAATGAGTGGAGATGCACAGTCTCCCACCCACCTTCACCCAAGCAGCTCCTGTCCCTGTCACACAGGGCTGGGAAACAGTGGCAGCATGAGGTGAGCCCTTCCATCAGGACGAGCATGGCTCCAGAGGGCCCACAGGAAAACCTACCTGCAAATGATGTTTTCTGCAACACAAGCTGGACAAATCACCTATGGCTCAGCGACAGGTCAGCTTTTCCACCCTCAAGCCAAACTGGTTTGTTTGGCTCTGCAGGAATTCCCACACATTTTCAGGCCTCTGTCCTCCCCAACAACTACTTATTTGCTTCACATTTGGTTTCTTCCATACATCAGATAGAAATCTCAGTTTGGTAGAACCCAAACCCTAGCAGTAAAGTGCATCACTTTTCTTTCCCATGGCTCTGGAGACACCAAGCCTTCCCTCATTCTCTTGCCATGTCTTGATTCTCCTGCCCCTATACATTTCTTTACAACTAGAATAAGCTACTTGTTCAGGTGTAGTTGCTGCATTTTCCCAGAAGCTTCCTCATGCCTTGTTCCCCACACCTTCCAAAATACTTCATTTGGAAAAATGGTCTTAGTTATGCTGGCAGACACAGCCTTCCAAGACACTAACCTCTACCTCCTCTTTTCCTGTTGCAACAAAATAACTAAGAAGAGCTCCTGCTCTCAACACAGCAAGTCCCAAGGCAGGAGAGATGACCCAAGGGAGAAAGTTTTGAAGGTTTTACTATTGAAATTTAACTCTGCACCCTGCATCAGAGCCTGCTGTGCTCCCAGGCATGGTTAGAGCCCACCTGGCCAGTGGGGTTAGTAAAACACTGCTGAGCAGAGCCGCTGGCAGGATGAAGGTCCTTCTTTCTAAGGCTTAGAGAAAGTTGTCTGAATACGATTCAGATGTGGCATCTCAGGCTCAAGTCTGCAAGGAGACTGCAAGTTGCTGCTTATATTTGATTCTGCCAAGCATTTACAGCTTAGATTAGCAGAAAAAAACTGACCCTAACACTGCTAACTACTCAGAACCAAAAGAACAAAGAGTGATTGTCAGTTCAACACTGACGCTGGAAAACTGCATGAAGCAACAGCAGAAAAGCCTGGAGAGAGAGGATAAGGGTGGTTAATAGCGCTTCTACTTGAGCTGCTGCGACATCCACGTGAAAAGACATGGCTGCAGCTTCTCGGGGGCATGGCCTCTCACCAAGCCTCCATTTTACAAACACGACTGCAGACTGAAAGCAGAACCCTTCAGGAGGAAAGAAGCAGAGATACCTGATGAAAGAGGCCATTCCAAGCTACCAGAGATGAATGACAAGGCTAGACTTCTCACAAAGGCATAACCTGATCATCACCAGCCTTTTAGCCTCATCTTCCTCTGGCTAGAAAGGTTAATTGCCTGTAAGGCAGAACTCAGGCCCTGTTTTCTTTCACGCACCCTGCAGACAGCAGCTACTCACCCATCTCTTCTTAGCAAATCGAACAGATCAACTCATTAACTTCATACAGGATCAGACAGCTTGAAGCTCCCCTTTGGAAGAACCAGGAGGAGATAACTTCTGTCTTAGGAAGCAAGAAACAGGTAAAAAGCTCCTTTTACCCCTGCCAGCAGAGACAGGGCTTTGGAGTAGGTCTGGAAGCCTATATGTTATTTTTTTATTGTTTGGATTTGCCAGGCCCTTGCTACTCAGAGACCAGTGAGAAAGCCAGCTTTCCTCAGCAGGGCTGGAAAAATGGCACAGGACATTGCTGCTAGGATGTTGCCTCAAAGTTTGGGAAGCAATCTTACCCTTGCTAGCCTCTAGCCGATCAGCTCCTGGTAAAGCTGAAGCTATCACCTCCTCCCTTGATTTTTCTGAGCAAACACCACCACTTGCCTCATTTATCCCGGATACGATAAAAACATTTCCTAGCTCTCACACTCACTTAGTATTTTGATAGCATTCCACAGACTTCACTGAGCTTTTCCCAAAATAGCTGGGTAAGAGCAGAGGTGCCCCAACCGCCATGTGCACACTGACTGCCTCGCTCCAGCTTCCTCCGTTTCCTACCCCTTTGATCAACTGCAGAAACAAGCGGCACATGAAACTGGGACACTGCTGCTGGGTCACTATTAGGAGTGCGTGAGTAAGGGAAGGTGGAGACGCTGAGGAGTCCCTGACCCTCCGCATCATCCTATTCAAAGGCTCTGCCCCTAACCCACCCCAAACAGGTCTTCCTACTTCACAGGAAGAGGAAGCGACTCTCCCAAAGGCCGGAAAATCCTGTTTCACTGCCTCACACCTCTCGTGCCAGGGAGCTGAACACATCTGCTGGCAAAGGCCACAGCGTTTCTCCCCCTTAACTGGACCCAAACAGACTAGGACAACTTTAGCGAGGACTCCCTGGAAGCACAATGTGCATTTACACATAACCAGCATAACCTTGCTTACAGAAGGATTGCTGGCATCAGCAACCTTCATCAGGCAGCAGTTTAGCAGCTAGCACACGTATTAAATTAAGGAACAGGAATATCATGACATCTAGGAGATACGGTGGATCCAGAGTGCTCTCGTGCCTTCTACAGCACTTGCAGCACCTCTACCACAAAGCAGAGATGTGCCAGGGATCTCTGACACAGAAGACCCCAGGGCTGTGACCCCAAGAAGCTGTTAAACCTAACAGCTGCCCACTCCAAGCCAACCCTTCACTCTCACTGCTTCCAGAGCTCACCAACATCATTTTCAGTCTCACTGTCTTCAACATTCACCCATCCCAAACAACCTGAGAGCTACCGCTAAAGGCAGACACACTTATGCCACCACATTTTGCACCAGAAAGAGCCAAACCACTAAGCAGACATTCCCAAAAGATCCCAGCCCCCTCAGCACTGTTAGGGACACTGGTGGCTGCCGTCACAAGCTGCAGCAGATGCCTGTAGCCCCCCAAGGCCTTTGAACTCCATGGCAGAAGTCATTCACATGCTCCTGTGCTTGCTGGGACCTCCCTGTGATACTACACATGCCGTCAACGTCAATGATCAGCACTGAGTCTGCTTTGCTGCAGGGAAGGAACACCCTGGCTCACCCTCCCTTATCCCACACGCCCATCCCTTGCACAGCTAGATCACAGTGAGATAAAAGACTTAGGGAGACCTGTGGCTGGGGTACTCCTCCCCCCTTACCCTCCTGCCTCAGCTTGTTTGCAGCTGAATGACACTGCTGGCCTGCTCTGCACATAAGAACAAGCCCTGGTGCTAGGAAAAGAGGTTGACAGTGTCTCGGCTTGCCCAGGCTGCCCAAAGGCACCCTGACTTTCCAGGGGCCACAGTACGGCACCGCCAAGAGACGAACACAGGCTCAGATGAGCCTATGGAAACGGGAGCCACAATTCTAAGGAGGTACTCTTTGCTTTTATTTTGTCGTGCTGTGTGCAGAGACACACGCTTTCTTTGCCATCCCACAGCCCTGGTACCTCTAGCCCTTACAATTCCTCAGGTCGAATGACTTCTAACCTATATGAAGGCCACTGCCAAGTTACCCACAGGAATAGGAACCGTGTCACCTCTGGCACAGGACAGACTGGGAGAACGGTCAGCAATCTGACTTCTGGTGGAGAAAAAAAAGAAATCAAAGCGCTAAGACGATATAATAGTTTAATTTTAACGCTATCCAAACTTTGGAAGAGTTGGTTTTCAGGGAAACAGAGCCAAGAGCCGTCACTGGAAGGGGAAGACCAAGGAAGCCTCAGTCAGAGAAGTAATAAAGTAACCGCTGCCTCTGCAGGGCTCCCTCGGGAGGCGCCTGAGCAGCCCCTGCTCCCGCTGGAAGCCGCGTTCCCGGGGCCAGCCGGGAGTCGGCGAGGGGCCGGGGAGCTCGGCGGCGCCGGGGCCGCTCCGCCACGCGGCGAGACAAAAGGGCGGCGGGGCCGGGCCGCACCCCCGCTCCGGCTCCCGCTCCCCTTCCCCACTCCGCTTCCCGCACCGCTCCCTACTCCTCTTTCCTCTCCGCTTCCCGCACCCCCTTCCCGCTCCGGTTTCTACTCCGCTTTCCCCACCGGCTCCCGCTCCGCTTCCCGCTCCCACAGCTCTTCCCGCCGCTGTCCCCGCTCCGGTTCACCCCCCCCGCTCCCTCTCTCCCTCCCCGCCGCTCACCCTCGGGCCGCCTCCAGGCTCTTGATGAGCTTCTTGATCTTCCAGATCTCCACGTTGCGGTCGGCAGCGCTGGGATCGTCCGCCATCTTCTCCCTCCTCCTCCTCCTCCGCCTCCTCCTCCTCCTCCCCCTGCCGCCGCCGCTCCTCCCGCCCCGCTCCTCGCGTTCCCGCTCGGCGGCCGCGGCCCGTGGTGGGGGGTGAGGGGGGTGAGGGGGGCGGCGCGGTTACCCGGCGCGGTTACCCGGCCCGGGCGCGGCCCCGCGCGGCGCTGACGTCGAGGCCGGGCTGCTCGCGCTCCCCCTCGCCGCGCCGCATGTGTTGCAATCGCCTCACGTGGGGGGCGCCCTGTGACATCACTTCCGCCCCGGGAAAAGGCGTGGGGGGGGGAGGGAGGGGGGAGCGGGGCGCCGCGCCATTGGCCACCCGACGGCAAAGCCCGCGGAGCTATTGGCTGCGAGGCGCGGGGCATGATGGGAGTTGTAGTTCGATCTCTTCTCCTCCCCGAAATCATCACCGCCACCCCGATGTGATCTCGCGAGAGCGGCGCGCGCCAGTCCCGCGCGCGCGCGCTCTTAAAGGGCCCGCGCATGGCGAGGGCGGCTGCCATGTTCGCCTGAGGGGCTGGCGGAGCGCTCTCAGCAGCCCGACCCCATCGTGCCCAATAAACCGTGTCTCCCAGTGCCATGGTCACGCGCTCTTTGAACCCCTCCAAGGGTGGAGCCTCCACCCCAGTCCGGGCAGCCTCTGCCAGGTCTTCGGCACTCTATCAGTGAAGGCGTTTTCCCCAATATCCAACATAAGCCTCCCCTGGAGCAGCCTGAGGCCATTTCCTCTCGTCCTGTCTCTTTTTGTGAGGCCTCATCTGGAGGATTGTGTCCTGTTCTGGGATCCTCAACATCAGAAGGAGATGGAGCTGTTGGGATGGGCCCAGAGGAAGGTGCAAGGATCATCAGAGGGCTGGAGCACCTCTCTTATAAGGACAGTCTGAGAGAGTTGGGCTTATTCATCCTGGAGAAGAGAAGGCTCCAACGAGACCTTAGAGCAACCTTCCAGTACCTGAAGACGCTACAGGAAAGCTGGGGAGGGGCTGTTTACAAAGGCTTGTGGTGATAGGATGAGGGACAATGGGGATAAACTGGAGAGGGACACATTTAGACTAGATATAAGGAGGAATTTCTTCATAANAATGAGGTCTCCCCTCAGCCTCCTCTTCTCCAGGCTAAACAGCCCCAGGTCACTCAGCCACTCCCAGAACCCCTGGGCTCTGAACCCTCCCCCAGCTCTGTTCCCTCTTCTGGACATACTCCAGCCCCTTGATGTCCTTATAGTGAGTGATCCAAACTGAACCCAGGATTCGAGGTGCACCCTCACGAGCGCTAAGTCCAAGAGGATAATCCCTTCCCTGCTCCTGCTGGTCACACCATGGCTGATCCAAGCCGGGATGCTGTTGGCCACTGCTGGCTCCTGTTCAGCCACTGTCAACCTGCACCCCCAGGTCCTTCTCCACCAGGCAGCTTTCCAGCCACTCTTTCCCAAACCTGGAGTGTTGCATGGGGTTGTTGTGACCCAACCGGAGCATTCAGCACTTGGCCTTGTTGAACCCTATCCCATTGGCCTTGGCCCATGGATCCAGCCTGTCCACATCCCTCTGCAGAGCCTTCTAGCTCTCCAGCAGATAAATGCTCCTGCCTAATATGATGTCATCTGCAAACTGACTGATGGAATGTTCAATCCTTCATCCAGATCATGGATAAAGATATTAAACGAGACTGGACCCAGCACGGAGCCCTGGGGACACTGTGTGTGACCAGCCAGCAGCTGGATTTAGCTCTGTCCACCACAGGTCTCTGGGCTTGGCCATCCAGCTAGTTTTTTATCGAGAGGAGAATATGCTTGTCCAGTCCATGAACATCCAGCTTCTCCCTGAAAATGCTGTGGGAGATGGTGTCAAAGGCTTTACTGAAATTCACATAGCAACATCCACAGCCTTTCCTTCATCCACTGCTTCATAACCATCTTGGCTCCCCATGTCCTCCCTGAGCCAGCCTCTCCCCAAGCAGGAGGCACAGGGAAGCGAGATGGGTGGACAGGGGAGTGATTTATGGTTTCTCTCACATTTTTCCTTTCCCTGTTGGGTCTGGAGAGCCATACAGTGCCCACTTCACATAGCAACATCCTCAGGTCACTGCTTTGAAGGTGCTGGTGCAATGGTGACTGCCCAGAGTGGGGCAACAAGAGGGGCTGTGCGCTCAGGAGAGCCTTGGGAGGTGCAGGGTGAGCCTCCCATGTGCTGCGGCTCCCGAGGGCCGCAGGGAGCCACATGTCTCTGCCTCTCTTCCTAAACACAAGCTGTGGGCTCAGCACCCGGGATCACAAAACACAACCTGCCAGTTTTGCCCCAGAGATGCTGGGCAGTGGGTTGGGCAGTGCCATAGCGGTGCCTGCCGGCTCTGCCTCCAGGACAGCCTGGTGGGAAACACAAGGCTGTAATGATGCTATTTCCTTGGATCTTTTATGAGGTGGTAGGAGCAGGGCTACAGCTTTTAATTGTAAAGGAAGTTGTTCCCACTGTGTACAAACCCAGGAACTAGAGGAGCTAAATGAGACTCCCATGATCCAAGAGGAGGTAGTCAGAGCCTTGCTTGCCCAAATAGACACCCACAAGTCTATGGGCCCAGACGGGATTCACCCCAGGGTATTGAAGGAGCTGGCGGATGTACTGGCCAAACCCTTTTCCATCATCTTCCAACAGTCCTGGAAGACTGGGGAGGTTCCACTGGACTGGAGGCTGATGTTGTGCCCATCTACAAGAAGGGTTGCAGGGAGGATCCAAGGAACTACAGGCCTGTCAGTCTGACCTCAGTGCCAGGGAAAG
>WAAB01020722.1:18153-43870 GCA_013389865.1 Piaya cayana | reverse complement strand
GGGACAGGACAAGAGAGAATGGCCTCAAGCTCCACCAGGGGAGATTTAGGCTCGACATAAGGAAAAAATACTTCATGGAAAGGGTCATTGGGCAGTGGCAGAAGCTGCCCAGGGTGGGGGTTGAGTCACCTTCCCTGGAAGTGTTTAAGGCATGGGTGAACGAGGTGCTGAGGGACATGGTTTAGCATTTGATAGGAATGGTCAGCCTCGATGATCCGGTGGGTCTCTTCCAACCTGGTTTTTCTATGATTCTATGCTTCCCTGCCACCTCCCTGGAGTTGATGCTCTCCAGACGATGCCGAGCAGGCACTGGAAGCTGGGCACGGGAGGAGTTTGTGGCTCTCCAGCCCCAAACCACCTCCCTGGGACGCAGCTGCTCTGCTTTCCCATCAGCCTGGGCACCACCTGTGCACCAGCCGTGCCATGGGGGGACTGTTCTCCCAAGACCACAAGGCTATTACAGCCTCCTCTCCCTCCCACACTGCCTCTTGGCTCCCAAGTGACTCTGAAGCCCTGCCAGGAGCTGGACAGCAGGGCAGCACCGTCACCTGAGCAGAGACCATCTGGGACTCAACCTGGAGCTGGGTTCTTCTATCAACATGGTCACGCTGGGGATAGGCTGGGAATTCTGAACTGCCTGCTTGGATTTTAAAAGTCCTGTTTCTCTCCTGGGGCTGAGCAAGTATCAGTTTCAACCCTTACAGGTATTTTTTTCCATGTGCATCTGGTCCCACACATCCCTTTATAATCCTCCTCAAACCAGGATTATGCCTGGCCTTAGGAGATGATCTGCTGAGGTGGGAGTTTCTGTGTGTGCTGGGACAGGGATGGTGTACACAGGCAGATAGCAGTTTATCCAATGTGTCCCTGGCAATCCTGTTCTTCCAGCCCAAACCTTGGACTTTACTCTGAACAGCACCTGCTCACCATACCCCTTACCAAATCCAGCCTGATGGGCTGTGGTGCTTTCTGCTCCAGCCTTGCCACCGTGACGAGCGCTGCTGTTGGTTCCTGCTGGCACAGAGGCCGAACAGTACCTGCCTCTGACAGGCAGCACAGCTCCATGGAGCAGAGAGCAGCGACAGGGGCAGAGCTGCTGAAATAGAACTTCCAAGACATACTGCTAGGTTTTAAAGAGCAGCCATGCCTTCACAGGGGCCTGGTGGTCACATCTCACAGAGAAGGGCGAATAGGGAGGAAGCCAAGCATCTCCTGCCTCTCCAGGCAACCCAGCAGGTCCCCATCTGCCCTCATCAGCTGCAGTGCCCAAGTTCCTGAGCCCAGTGAAATACTTATAGGAAAGGAAAAGAAAGCACTGCCAGCACATGGAGATACTCTGCACTCAACTGAAATCTCCATCTTCCATCCCCTGTGGGAGTCAGACAGGAACTGCCATGCTTGTATCCCCTGTCCCAGGGCTGTTTGTGCAGCTGAATGCTGTTATGTTTTTTCACATCACATGTAGATGTGGTGCCATGGGACAGGTGTTAGTGGTGAAGAGGGTTAGGTTCAGGGTTGAACCTGATGTTCTTAAAGGTCTTTTCCAACCCATATGATTCCATTTCATCCCAACCCATGCTGGTCTGACTTGCAGAGCCCAGAAGTCCATGCCTCACACTGCCCTGTTTCCACCCACAGGCACCACTGTGTAAGAGGATGCAGGCAGGTGCAGCACAAACTTCTCTCCATCACTCTTTTTTTTCTCTTAAGAATGCAAATATTGTGGAGCTGAAGCAGTGCTGGGGCTACTGGCTTCCCAAGTATCAGCCTAAAAGGAAAACAGGCAGTGGGCCCCCAACACCTCCCTGTCCTTCCCAGTGGCAGGACAGCATCAGGGAACGCCTCACAAAGGGGAGTTGCTCCTTTGTATGAGAACTGACAGCCCAGGTGCTGCAAGTCCTGCCTTCCTGGCAGCTCTTCACAGCGCAGAATTGTTTTCAGCATGACACACAGCGCCCAATTGCACGTTTCCCTCCCAATTCAATAATGTAGGTTAGAAAGGAGGAGCTAAGGACAGTACATTAAAAAGTAAAGAGCATCTGTGAAAGAAGGCTTTAAACTGTGACATGGAAAATACTTCCTTCACACAGTAAAGGCCGGCCCTGATCAATGATTTAGGACCCCAGAGATGATGCTTCACCACCTTTGCCCTGACGGCACTACAGGCCCAGAGCAGAGCCTTGTCCTGGGCTGCCCTGGCTCTGCTCCGGAAGCATCTTGCTGTACTTCCAGGGAGGCAGCAGGAAAAGCTTCTGGAGAGGATTGTTTTTAACCCGCTTCACTTAAGGATGATTCTGCTCAGCACCTGAAATACCCAGCTCGCTCTGCTAGGGAATGCCTCCCATTTTTCAGACTCCAGTCTTACACTGCGGCTCGATTCTGACAGGAGCAGCAACAAAGCAAAGTTCAGTCACCTGCGATGGAGTCTTGAAAAGGAGATTATTTTCAGGAGATGCACAGCCAAGTGCTCCCTGCTGTTATTACCAAGCCACCAGGATGGGAGCAGGGTCACACCGCAACAGAAGGAAGCACACGGCTTCACACAAGACATGGAGTTGTACACCTCGATGGCACGAAGAGCCCTTGGGAGCACCAGCTGCTGTCAAATCATCCTTAGCCACATTCCTCTGAACTTCCAGGGAGCCACACTGGGCCTCACAATCCAAGCACACCTGAGCCTGCCACTACCTGCCTGTGCCAAATGCTGTCCTGCCACTTAAAAACCCAACAGAAGAGGGCCCGGACCCACATAGTGAGTTTGTAACCACTACGCCACTTGGAAGAACCTCTGGCCACACATAGGAAAGCCCCATAGGCTGCCCTGCTGCACCCAACTCCACTGCTCCCTGAACAGCCACGGCAAAGCTCAGATCCCTGCACCTCGCTCACTGTCCTGCTGAAAGCAGAGCACTAGACTGTGGGCTGGAACTCCTCAGCTCACAATTGAAAGGGAAGTTCAGAGTTGGGATCTGCAGCCTTCCTAACAGCTTCTCTTACCCAGGAAACTTTCTATCAAGTGCCAGAAGAATCCTTCCCTCCCTAAGCAGCTAAGCTGTCAGGACTAAGCAGCTGTAAACTCTGTTTTCTTTCCAGTCGATTGTGCACATACAGTAACAGAAGAGGAAAAGCAGAAAGGGATAAGCATGCAGCAGGGAGGGGATTGCACCTCCTTGGAAGACCTTTCTCGCCAGAAGCAGCAGGGAGCAGCTCAAGGCTGAGCTCCAGCACGAAGCGCCATCATTCCCACTGCTCCTCCTGTGTATCACAGCAGGACCCCAGGCACCTCCTGCAAGTGCAGCAGCAACACCAGCAAAAGGGATGGACCCTCACCTGATACCAGGCTCCTCATTGCCTGTAAAGGAAGCACCAGTTACAGAAAGATCCCACCGCTTCAGCTGGCTGACTGTTCCCCAAGAAGCTCTCTCAGGCAGTTACATCGTCACCTCCTCCACCAAAGGCCAGGATACCAAGAACTCTGTGTTGAACACTTTTCTGCTTTTATTTTAAAAAAATCCAGAATGGATCCAATAACAGTTTTATTATCAAGGAAATTATTTTACCATAAGCAGAGAACAGACAAAGGATGGAGCAGAAGGCTCAGACAAGCAAAGTATTTAACACAGCCTCTTCCGTAAGAAATAATGTTACAGCTAAATTTGAAGGAACCCCTCTCCTTCAGAACAAGGCTCCCAGCCCAGCTGCAGATCCAGATGTTCTTCAGCCTGGCCACTGCTGCTTGCAGGCCTTACCAGCCACTCACCAGTAGTCACATCCACACGAAGGGTCTGTACAGGCATTATTCTCCTCCCTGTTCCAACAGGACTTCCACCTCCACCCCTCAATTTAGTGACATGGTTTCCAAACTGTGATATCGATTTAATACACCATTGTGCCAGGATCAGAAATCAACGACCAGTCCCCAGGTGCCTCAGCAGAACAGCACGGGTCCAAACGCTCACAACTTCACCTGGCATGAATTAACTTTCATCAAGTGACAATTTATCTAGCAGACACATCACTAAGTTTATACATTAAAGAATTTTATATATAGAATACTGCAAAAACACAGTAAGTCTGAATTCTGCCCATTGCTGCTCAGGAAGGTCCTTTCTCTCCCAAGCGTCAAGAAAATCGACCTCTTCATACTCGAGTCAAGGCAAGACAGAGACTTCTTATTGTTTCTCTTCCTTCTGATCCCCCGGGCTTCCCGAGCCCTCTCGCTCAGAGGCCATCTGTGAAAGAGTTGGCTTGTGAGTTACAGCAGCAACAACGCGTTTCTCTCAGACGTGACTTCCTAGCTGGCTACTTAGGTTGGTTCTAGACTGCAGAAACCCTTCCTGCAGTGAAAAGGGAGAATGGAAGCCATCTTCACCTCTGCACAACTGCTACCAAGAGGGAGGAAATCATCTTCCCATTATTTATGCTTTCCCAGTGGAGGTAACGAGCTTCCACTGCAGCACTGCACATTTTCAGTTTAGGTTCAGAAAAGCAGCTTCTCATAGCATGAGGAGCTTGCAATCAGCAAGGTCACCCGGGCAGAGTGTGCCATTTCCATCCTGGGAGACCCCCCTGGAGAGGTGAGGTGCACAGCGACCAGGGCTCCAGCAAATGAGCCTCTCACTGGGTAGGAGGTAGAGAAGAAAGTCCTGATGGCCTTACTACTGTAATTTTAGGCTGACTAAAAAGGAAGCCTGTTTTACAATCAACCTTAAAGTAAGTTCAGACATCATGTCTTTAGGCACTCCACACACCTAGGGGAAAGCCTTGTCCTTGCTCTTCTTTACGCTTCCCATTAAGAGATTCCAGCACTTTTCCATACAACAGTGTACAGAAGTCCAAGACACTGCTCAGGTGAGCTGCCTATGGCAGGAGGACCAGGATTTCAGGCCTCCACCCCTACCTGACTTTCTAGAGCTGCCCCTTCAGCAAGCATCGCTCACTGAGCTGCACTGAGACTCCGCACCAACTCTAAGCACAGCTCCCTTCTAAGCAACTAACCAACTGTCCTGAGTCACCCCTCCCCAGCTGAGGGCTATAAGTAGGAATAACCATGAACCTACCTTCTTGTATGCCATTTCAAAGAGTTTCAGGGAAGCCTGCTGCAGGCTGGTTGCTGCCTGCCTGATGTTTTCTCCTGTTTCAGCGTCTTTACGAGCCAGAAGTTCTCTCATTTTAGCAATTTCTTCCTTCAATTTGTTGCACTGCAAGTAAGTCACAAACAAACATTATGAAATCCTGCACTTGGTCCACAGAGAATTTCATTCCTGTCATTTCGCCCACCTCCTGCCCACAGCAAACCACCTTTTCCTGCCAGAAGCCGTCAAGTCTCCAACTGCACCATACGGTCTGCAGGGACTGAGACTGCATTCAGTTCCCAACGGGCACCTGTCCATTTCACTAAATGTGCCACAGTTGGCATTAATCGCTCTCCCTGTTTGCACTCTCAGCAGAGGCGCCAAGGACAGAAAGCCCTGCAGAGCCTGAAGAGCTGGCCAAGGATGAGAGCTGCTCTCCCTGGCACACCTCGCCACTGAGTCAGTCACCCTCAGAGCCAGGGTAAAGGGAAAAGAAAGCTGGTTTTCATCTATACTGAAGGCATGTCAGAAAGCCAGCAAGCGAGGCTGTTCACCACCCTGTTTAATCCCTTTGTTGTGCTGGGAGAAGGAGTAGAGAGGCAAACCAAGGCAATAGTCTCATCACAGCCCCTGTAGCCATCTGTCCAGCCCTCCCCCCAGGCTGGCATTTGTCAGGCTGGCACGCTGCTGGAGGCCAGGGGAAGAGAGGTGACTGGGGGATGTGGCTGTGGCAGCAGCGCTTGCTCAGCACTGTCTGCAGGCAAAACGTGAGCAGAGTTCTCACTTCGAGGCCCAGGAAGGGGAAGGCGATTGCTGCTACCTGTGTCAGGCTGCTGTCTCTATCCAGACCACGCAGCCCTACTGCTAAGCACTGCTACCCACTTCCTCTTGGCATTCCCCAAAGGACACTGCAGGGAACAGGGCTTGAGGTTCAGCGCTCCCTAGAGAAAACTCCAGTGATCCCAAACACAGTTACCCAGTCCCCATCCTGGAGAGAGCAGGTAGCTGAAAAACTGTATTTAAACTGACCAGAGGCTGCTCGTGAACTGTGACTTTGTTTCCTCAAAGGCCTCACAAGGGCTCTGGAAGCCCTCTTATGCTGCTTCTGAGAGTTTTAACTTGAAGATTGTGCAACCTATGTTAAACTTGGCTTCAGACGTTCAGAACCCAGAAGCTCAGCCATCACTTACAATAGCAACTCTTTTGATACTCAATATCCACTTCACTCCAAAGACAGAAGGAAAACTGGTGTTGAGTGGATACAGTAATTGTCACAGCCTCCAGGTTCTGGGGTGCAGTGTTAGTACTGCGGGACCACACAGCAGCTTTGCCTTTGCCCCTCTAATGTACTGGCAGGCCCTGTTTGTCATCTCCAGTGTTTGAACAGAACTCTCCTCTCACGCAGGCCACAGTGCAGTTCTTATCAAATCACCGCAAGGGCGAGTCAAGGACATAATTCACGCAGAAGCCTTTCATTAACAGCTTCCCAGGCTCCTAGATTTTCAGTGACACTCGACTCACACTTTGAAATAGGATATTTGCTATTATCCAAACCCTGTTCTTCCAAGTACATCCTTACATCCTCCCACCAGCCACGCTCATCAAGTGCAAAATCCAGAAGCAGATGACTGTGCAGCATCAGTGCCGCTGGCCAGAGTCAGATGAGTGGATCTGAGCACAGATGCTGTATGGAATCTTATCTCCTATAACGTTAAGGGATCAAGAACTACATACCTCATCTGCTGGCAGCTGATCCTTGAACTCCTCCATCTTCGACTCCGTATCATGGATGATGCCTTCGGCCATGTTTACAGCTTCCACACGTTCCTGGGTAAGAGAGCTCATTAGGGCCTCCTGCATTCATCACTGGCCACGGGAGTTGCGTACATACGGACCAGCAGCTGGCGTTTCTTTCCCCATATTGCCAGACTGTGTTCTAGCTCCCACCCTGGCTCCTTCTTAATGACAATGGGGGAAGAAGAAACGCAAGCAAGCCCTTTCTTGGCAGACCTCACACTTTCACACCCAAGCTCACTTGCCTAGAGGTAGGGGCAACTAGTGAAACGCAGCAAGCATGGCTGTTGGCATGCTGGAAAAGCCAGGAACTGCTGAGACAGCTCCCTGTTCCTCAGGAAAGTAGCAGAGCTTTTGGGAATTATTCTTAAGCATCTCCTTCAGGAACCAGGGCACTAGAGAACTAAAACACTGGGTTGCTTTACTTGTGTCTCTGTATTAGAAATGCTGGTAACATCTCAACAGTAGGAAACCACCCCTGTTCTAGGTAACTAAAAGCAGATGCTAGAGTTACTGTTGCAAAAACAACCCTGGAACAGAGCAGGCTGTAAGTGCAGAGGAGCACTTACAGCTCAGTAGTCCAAGACATAATTCATTCCCAGGGCCAACATCAACCCTTTCAACAACTGCCTCTGGGACACCCAGCCCTCCTTGCACCTGAAAGAGCAGCCTCCCTGAACAAAGGGATTAGAAAGTTCTCAGAAGAGTGACTATGTACAGTGGAAAGCTGATGAAAAATAATTATTTCGACACTGCTTTCACTCCTTCTGTGATGCCAGGCAGNGAGCGATAAGGTCTCCCCTCAGCCTCCTCTTCCCCAGGCTAAACACCCCCAACTCTCTCAGCCGTTCCTCATCAGGCCTGTTCTCCAGCCCCTTCCCCAGCTTCGTTGCTCTTCTCTGGACTCGCTCAAGAACCTCCACAGAGCCTCACGATACTTCCATGGCAGTAAAGCCAGGATCAGAAAGGTGCAATGAGGGAATTCTGACAATCAGGTATGCAAGGCAAGTAAAAAAGAAGTGACGGTTAAGAAAGTAACCTAATCGCCTTCATCTGTGCGGTCACTGGACAAGAATGATGACGTAATTTACATCAAGACTAAAACAAGGAAGAACTTTTCCCATCATTTAAGATATGAAGTCAACACAAGGCAACAGAAAAATTTTTCAGTGCAGCCTCTTCTAAGTGCTAGGCCACCTCCTAAGCTTCTTGGCCATAACACAGTTATTTAAACACTGGGACTTTCAGAACAAGGTCTTTAAATCTTCTCCGCCCAACCTACAAATGCTAATAAGTCAATGCTTCGTGGCTTTAGAGCTGCCAAGGCATGGAAATGCTGCTTCACATGACTTTATTCCATGTATTCTCTCCTTCAGTCTCTTCTAATCCCTTCACTGCCAAGGGCAAGATTTACTGTGCTGCCTAAATACCCCCAGAAAGGTTTCTATCATCTAGGGGAACGTCAGTGTGCTAGTTCCAGCAATCGCTAAACATAAGCTGATGCCATATCCCAGAGCAGGCCTTTACTGTGTCTGCTTAAAAATCAATGCTCTGTATTTAGTAGCATAATTCATTAGCACTACCCTCATTAAACAAATTAGTTCCAACCATTAATCCTATGGATACCACAGGTTCAGTTACTCAAGCATGGTAGGTGTCAGTGTTCCCTTGATCAAGTCAGTGAGGCTTTCAAACATCTCCTGGCAGCTTCACCTGCACCAAGGGCAAGTACCACGCTCAGGTGAGTACAGCACTCAAGATGCCACAGTGAGAATCTAAACACTATGAAGAGATCAGCTTCTCACAAAGGAAGAAGCTGAGGTGCAGTTTTGCTTAGTAGTTCTACAAATTAAGCGTTAAAATAAACTGAGATAGTAGCCAAAGTATCCCTGTACTGCTTACGTTTCAATGGAACATTGCTGTGAGAACCCAGCTGCAGAAAGCCGGCCTTAAATAAATTACCAAGGTAATAGGCAGGGGGGCAGTGAAGAGCAGCGACAAACACATAACCACAGCTGCAAAGCTGTTTGCCACAGGCAACAGGCAGGTGAGTTTGCTTTTTGCTGCCTTCACATCCTAGTAATTCTTCATGGAGGAATTAAAACACTAGTCACACTGGGCAAGTTGCACAAGTCAAACCTGAGGCCCAAATGTCTCTGTACACACTTTCTTGCAACTCAAATGTAACTGAAGACAAGACAGAGGTAGATACACAGGTAACAGTGCAACCAAACAGCTCCAGACTACACAGAGGAGAACCTACAGCTCCTCTGCAGTGGGCACAGTTAACAGCACAGAACAACCACCAACAGCACACTGCTGGCTGGAAGACACCGTGATGATCGCATTACCTTCCTTCGCCTGTCTTCCTCTGCATACTTCTCTGCGTTCTTCACCATGTTCTCAATTTCATCTTTGCTAAGGCCACCAGAAGACTGGATAACAACTGCATTAGAGAAGAAGCATTAATAAAGAATGCGCCCTCATCCTTGAGAAAAGGAGAGTATTATTTCCCAACCCTCTCAACAGCAGCAACCCTGCTCAGGGACTGTGCCTGTGAAGACCCCGTGGGCAGTACAAAGGCAGGCAGCCTTGGAAGAGGCAGTGATGCTGCTGGCAGGATAAAAGTTGATATCTTAGACCTACAAGCTCCCCAGCTCTGCCTGACACTTCCTGTCCAACCCTCTGCAAATCACTGACTGTTCTCCAGTTACACCTCCTGGAAAGGGAACATGCACACGAAGCCCCCTAAACCAAAAGGGAATTCAAGCAAGTTAAAAACATAAACCTAAAACCAGAGCAAAACACCAACCAACTGTAAAAAAATATCCAACCAGAAGGAATCATTTTACCAGGGCACAGAGATTCCTTCCACTGTTGGAAAGCAGCCCAGGCTGGTAGCGGGATACGACAACATTCCCCACTCAGCTCCCCAGTAAGTGAACACAGCATGATTCTACAAGCAGGCTCTTAAAAGCATCCTTTTTTTTTCTTCTTCTCTAATAGTGGCAAAAAGTATAGTCTAGACTTCAGCTAATCTCTGCAGTAAAAAATAATTTCATTGAGAAAGAGGACCAAAAGCCAAAATGTTATACTAAGATCCTTATTACAAATAAGTTTTCTGCATAATATCTGTCAGCGGTACAAAACCCTGAACAGACATACACGCCCTCTGGATGCAGACGTGGGTTGAGCTTTTGTAATTAGGACCATGTTTGCACGCAGAAAAGCAACTAAAAACTTCAGATTGCCCATTATCAGGAGCCATTTACTCAGAGCTAGAAGGCTGCTACACATGGGGAATCTACAAGGAAATCAAAGTAGTAAGCTGCATGGTTTTGGAAACAGATTTATGTTAAAAGCCAAGCAGTTTGGTGAAGACCATCTTAGGCCTTCAAGTTGCCAACGCAGAGTTAACAACATTTTAAACTGAAGCATGCATTTGATTGCTCAAGTGGTCCCCTGCAAGAAACAACAAAGGGCAGTGCAGAGGCTTCCCAGTTAGAGGCTCCAGAGAGATCTATTTTGTATCAGGGGAATCTACAAGTGCTTCAAATTAATTTTCTGAGTCTACAACAGAGCTTTAGAAAATGTCAACAGTGTTGTTAATTACCCCAGAACACCAAGCCTAAAATTTCACTGCACTACAGAGCAAAACAGGCTGTCAGCTTGAAGTCCCCAAGCCTCCTGCCACTTACAGACATTTCCAGGCTAAATGAGTCAAAACAAACGAGGGTGTTACACAAAATACCTGCTGCTTCCAAATACTTGGAGACCTTTATAACGAAGTAATTAGAAACAAAACGGGGTCTGGGCACAGGTCTGATCTCTTCAGATCTGTACTTGGCATGCCTGGATTCAACACAGATCCTCCTAATTTGATTTCTGTTAAAAGCTGGCACCTTGACGCAGGCAGCCTCAAACTGAGAGCAATCTCCCTGTGTGTTAGCAGAGGGCGCTTCTGAAGGAAGAAAACGCCTGGGAACACAGCACAGGAACAACTCGTTCGTACAAGGTGCTGGACCCTCAGACACCAGTTTATCATTGAATGGATTAGGCTGCAACAGACCTTTAAGATCACCCAGTTTCAATCCCCCATGGGTCGGGACACCTCCCACTGGCCCAAAGGCCCATCCAACCTGGCCTTGCCCACCCCCAAGCATGGTTCCCCAGGCACCACTGCCTCACCACCCTCACAGGAAAATGTTTCTTCCTAACATCTCATCTCAATCTCCCCTCTTTCAGGGGAAAGCTGCCCCCCTGATCAAGAATACCTCCCCAGCTTTCCTGGGGCTCCCTTCAGCGCTGGAAGCTACTCTAAGGTATCCCTGCAGCCTTCTTTTCTCCAGGAACAACCCCAACTCTCTCAGCTTGTCCTTGTATGGGAGGTGCTCCAGCCCTTGGAACATCTCCAAGGCCTCCTCTGGACTCACTCCAGCAGGTCGCTATCCTTCCAGTGATAAGTCACATTTCTGTCCCTTCAAGGTAACATAGAGCAGAACATCCCTGCTCCGAGCTCCTCAGTGACTAGGAGCTCCAGAAACACATGTGAGCCCTCAGCCAACCAGGCTACCAGACACCTCTGGCATGATGCTCTGCCAATACGTACACAAAACCCTGAGAAACAGCCACACTCTGCTGGAACACTGCTATAGCGATCGCAGCAGACCAAGACAGGCTGTCATGCAGTGCAGAATGATGTGGAATGCAGCAAAACCCTGCCAGTAAGGACGTCCTTGACCTTTGTATACACATGCTTCATCTCTGCCAACGTGCAAGAGTGCCTCCATTGGTGGCAATCTGTCAGCAGGCTAACTGAGGGCAACAGTGTGCTATGTGTTTACAGCAGCTTGACTGCTTTAAAATGGATATATAGGCCAGTTGTTACTTCTTCCTCTCCCTATTCTGCTCCCCACCTCTCCTTCTCCTCCCTGGGCAGCACCCAGAAACACTTACTTTGCTGTTCCCGTCCGGTGCCTTTATCCTTGGCCGACACGTGAACTATACCATTAGCATCGATGTCAAAAGTGACCTCAATCTGTGGCACTCCTCGTGGTGCTGGAGGAATCCCAACCTGGGAACGAGAAGTGCTGAGCTGTTAGATCCCACATGGAGGCTCCAGTGTTAAGCACATTATCTTGGTGATCTGTCAGTTGCATCTTCACTAAGACTCAGAGCTGAGCCCCCCCCTCATGCTGCTGGCTTGACATGGTGAATTTGGAGTATCTAGATTTAACAAGATACAGATTTCTACCCAGAACAAGTGCTCAAGAAACCACTAGCAGTAGCCCCCAGATTTGGTTTGGATGTGACACAGGTTCTGTTTTATTGCTAAACAAGCCCCTTTCCCTCCAGGACATGTCGGGATGCTCCCTTTCCTCAGTTCTGACACAACTGGACTTCACTACTGTATCAAGAGACAGGCAATGCAGCTTCCTTTGAAGGTACAAGAGACAGGCAAAGTCGTTTCTTTCTGGATGGTTCACAGGAACAGCATGTTTGGACCAACAGTTATACCAGTGGTAAATTCTGCCAACGTTGACAAAAACAATTCCGTTTAGGGAGCTGGTTAGTCAGCCACACACTGCACACAGGGAGCCCTAGAGCACGTCCATTCTCCAGTAAGCAGGACAGTTCCACAGGTTTTCACAGGAAAGCAGCACTGGGCCTGCAGGTACATGGAGCCTGCTCCAGGTCTCACCTTCACAACAGCAGAGGTTTGGTTTATCTGCTGTGCAGACTTGCTACTACAAAGCTCTTCCAGTATTTTGTACCCAGAAGTATAAGGCCCTTTTAAGCAGCTGAGCCCTAAGGCTGCAGTAGCCCCAGTGCCATGTTAAGACTGCTCAGAAACGCCAAGTTCCATCTTAAATGCTAGCTGCTGCCCTGTCACTGAAAGGCTGCACCTTCAGAGACTGCCTTTGCACTACAAAGGGAGTCAAATGTCTTCTGTAAGATGACTCCCTCCAACACTGCATTCTAGGGCCAGCTCTAAGGTTGTGAGTACTGAGTAGCCAACGTACCAGTGTGAACTGGCCAAGAAGCTTGTTGTCACTAGCCATCTCTCTCTCCCCCTGACATACTTTAATCTCCACTTGAGTTTGCCCATCAGCAGCTGTAGAAAACACCTGGGGAAAAGGAAGAGAAAGTTACTATACAGTCAGTAAATTGCAGCATGAGAAGGGATGCAGTTACAAACTGACTAAACAAGAAGGACAAGAATATAGAGAAGTTACTTTGAAGAGATAAACCCCAGAAAGAAAAAGTGTTATCAGGAAGAGCACACATTAGCAGACCCAGACAAGGCAAAGTGAAAGAAAGTATCACGCCCAGCCTAGGTCTTCACAACACAGAAATACAGTAACCCCTTCCTAGGCACAGGGGCAAGAAAGGTGGTCTCAGACAGGCACCGTGCTCAGTTGCAGAAAGTCTCCACACAATTCTTCTTCAGAATGATGTGTTGACAGTTACATCATTGCACACACTGCAATCCTGACCACAAACACCCTGGGGTATCCTGGCACATTAACACAACTTACCTCCTCCCTCTTCGGTACACTAGTAATCAAGAGAAATACTCTGTAGCTGGCAATAAATTTAATTTCTATGCTGCTTCTCCTTGTCACATGCAGAGAAGATAAGACAACTTGCTTGGATGCTCTGGGTAGCCTTCAGGTGTTTAGATCACCACAAAAGACTCATTCAGAGTCAATTCATACCTGGCTCTTCTTAGTTGGTATGGTAGTATTCCTGTTGATGAGCTTCGTGAAGACACCTCCCAGTGTCTCAATCCCCAAGGAGAGGGGAGTCACATCCAGCAGCAGCACATCAGTAACGTCACCAGCTAACACGCCACCCTGAATAGCTGCACCAATAGCAACAGCTTCATCAGGATTAACTGCTTTGCTAGGAGCACGGCCGAATAAATCCTGTACAGTCTGCTGCACCTGAATGGGAAGAAAGCACAGCTCATATGCAGAGAGAAGCATCGCTGCCCAGTGCTGTGGCTGCAAGAACATGCCAACCTCACCTACCAGTTTGTATCTTTAGGCTTCCTGCTGCTCTGTTACCCCATGGCACAGCAGAAATACTAAGCTTCAGGCCTGTGACTGCTCCCTCAATCCCATCTTCCGTGCACCCTATTAAATGCTTTCATTTCAGTCTAGACAACTCATTCTCTGGAGACTTTCTTGCAATCAAGTCAGCCAGCCACAAAGTCAACCTACATCAGTCCTTGCACACAGCTCAGCTGTATTCAGCAGGGATCTGTCCGTGCTTATCAAGTAGCAGTCAAGGACTGCTCCCCAGGACCTTGTATGAGGCAGCGCTGGGCGCAGAGCTTCCAAGGACAGTACAGCTGTGGAAGCAGCATGCAGGGATGGTAAAAAAATCCAGGGCAGAATGACATTCAACTTGTTTGTGTGCAACACAGGGAAAAAGGGAAAATGTGTGAAGTACATTATTTTCAAACTATATGCAATAGGCTGCTTCACCAGAGCAGGTTTGCTTCATCAGCAGACAGCCAGAGCTGCATTACTCCGTTTTCAGGGAAGGAATGCTCCTGATCCCAACAGATTTACTGCTGATGTATCCAGATGGGAATGCAACAAGGTGTCTGCACAGAGCACAGGGCAGTCCCCCACTCCTGACAAGAGAAGCCTGTGGGGCCTGGTTCCCACTCATCCTGCACACTAAGTGCGATGCACCTGGAAAACTGTCCTATAAGCAAGCATCCAACTTCGCTGCACTTAAGTCAAGAAACATCTGTCCCAAGTGATCACTGGAAAGGAAGGCACTTAATATGCATAGGCATATAATTAAGTGCAAGTCTTTCCCTCTGGAGGCCTATTTTACAGTACAAAAGAAACTATTTCTAACCACCATCTGTACTTTTCCTGGAGCACTGGCCACATGAACACTCCAAAGAAGGCATGGTCTCTCCTAGCAGGGTGGAAGGAGAAACAACGTACAGAGAGAAGGCCTTGTGCTAGGTGATACACAGGCACTGATCTCGAAGCCAGAGCTGTAACTACAGGCTCTCAGCAATGCATTACGTAAAATCAGAGCCACAGACTGGGGTAGTACAAACGGGGTATAAAGTAAGAATAATAGTAAAAACCATGAAATGAGTATTTCAGTACTGTCTGCCACTCCCAAAGGATACATAACACTTCAGAAGAGGTTTCCCCACCTCCAGAAGTGTTTTTCGTCACTTCACGTGTAGCAAGCCACAGCATTTTTCCCCTACCCTGCTGGAAAAGCAGGGACTTTGGGGAGTTGCTCCACCTGAGCTTTGCCCAGAGCAGTAGCTTCTGTTTATCTTGCTGCTCTGATCCTCTTGCCTGGGTGACCTTCTGCACACACCACTATCACCTCCAGCTCCCAGGCTCGTTTAACACTTAGGGAAGACAAACCCACCACCAAACCCCAAATCAATCCCAAGCAGAACTATGTACACACCTACAATCCTAACAAGGACTGCAAATCACAAATCTTCACAGCAAACAAACACCACAAGCCTGATGAATCCCTATGGAATGAGATTTTGCTGACTGCTGTAGAAAAGGACAAACCGTACCCTTGAAGAGTGTGTGCAGACATGTTCAGTCCTGACTTTAGGGAGTTAAACAGCAGTCTGCACTGCTGCGAACAAGAATGATACATCACCAGCAGACAGCGCCTCATCTGTGAGAGACCGCATGTCAGTAGAGCAAGCTTCTAAGTTACCTGTTGGTGCTTATCACCACAGCACACAAGAGCCACGTAACAGGTGATGAGTCTCAGAAATAGCCAGTTAAATACGCTTGACAAGACCCAGCCTCACACAGGGAGCCAAATATAGGCTAACAGAGCTGTTGTGCTCATGCAGTTTCTTCACAGCCAGCTATGAGTGCTCTACACAGGAAGAAATCCACTGGAAGGCACTGATAGGTTATTGCCACTGAAGTCTACCTTTATCACACACCGAAGCCCACAACACCGTGTAATATCTGAACAACACTACTTATGTTGGGTTCACAGCAGAAAGTCAAGCTGAATCTTCAGCCCCTGGTAACTCCCACTTGCCTTTGCCAAACAGAGTTTGGCTACAGCCCCCAGATCCAAGCTGAGCTAACAGAACAGGATGAAAGTGCGGTGTCACTGTTGTCAAGGGACCAAATGTGCACTCTGCTCCTGGGGCCTTCGGCTGCTAAAGCTCTGAAATTACCAGACCCCCAACTTTCCCGCTGTGAATCACCCTTATCAGGGAGCACCAGCAGGCTGTGCCAGTTTTTGCCTGTAATGGAGATACATGTCATACCTTTGGCATCCTGGTCATCCCACCGACAAGGATGACTTCACCAATGTCACTCTTGCTGACTTCGGCATCCTGCATGGCCTTCTGGCACGGCGCTACCGTCCTTTTGATCAGGTCAGCTACAATGCCCTCAAACTGCGAGCGACTCAGCTTCATGTTCAAGTGCTTTGGTCCAGAAGCGTCCATAGTAAGGTAGGGCAAGTTGATATCCGTCTGCAGCACAGAGAGGCACAGAGTGAGAAACAGGAATGGGACATAAGGCAGCTACGTACAGGCTTTAGATCAAGTTACAGGTTCTGTTCTGCCTGTACTGAAACATCCATGTGGCTGTTCAATCTGCAACCCAGTCTCTAAGAGGCAGCCAGCAGGCTTTTATGTTTGACATCTCAAATAAGAGAGAGGAAAACTGTTTTCTTGTTACACATCTCAGTTAACAACTGTCAAGTTCTATTTTAATATCATGCTACTTTCAAGTCTTTTATTGAAAAACAATTTAATTTCTATCACAGCCAGGTGGTCAGAGCTGAAACATGCTGGAAGCAATTACAGCCTTAATCCTCTTCCTTCAGCACAACAGAGGAGAAAGCCCACTGCCAGAGTTCAGAAACATTTTTGCCAAATGACGAATGTTTTGTGTAACATTTCAGAACTCCTGACTGTTTTCTAAATGGAAACAACTCACGTTTGACAGCCGGTCCATGGTCATTTAACACCAAGTCCATCAGTGCCAGGGACCATAATCTCCCCTTTTCATGGCTATGACAATTTCACATGCTGCATTTTAAAGCAACTCTCACATTGCAACCATCTTGTTCAAGTGCTGAGTCATGCTGACGTTAAAAGATACCACAATCAAAGCAATTAAAAACACTAATGCTTTAAGATCTAGAGACCAAGTTTACACAGCACTAACTAAACTCACGTTACTGACTAGACGTATGCATTCACTTTATAAGTAGTGTGGTCAAAAACATTAGGGGAAAATAGGCCCTAAAGCAAGTTCTTTTCCCTTCTCTGTTAAAGAGTTAAGAAATTCAGTTTTTCCTGGTATAAGCAGACTGTATTTGCCAACTCTTGAGCTAGTAAAACAGAGCCTGCTATGTCTCTGGCAGAACTATGCATCCATTGTGACTCGCCTAAACGCCTTGCTATGAGCTCCCCAGCAGCCAACAAAGACCACCATCAAAAAAAAATGTTTATTCAGAACCTAGAAACTGGCAGAGTCCCCATTTCAATTACTATATAATTGACCTTAATTTCACTTCAGCAACTATTACACCCCCAACTTGCTGCTTCTCCAGCTCCTCATTTTCAGTAGTGAATAAAGGACAAGCTTGAATGCATTCATATACAAAGTGAGTGGAAAAAAGAAAGGAGGTATATGTTGCCCACTGTCCAGACAACTCTCCTATAGGCAAGTACAGAACCTTTATAGAAATTACTTGTTACTAGACAAATTAGCTGTTTCAGTGGAATGAACAGCACCAAGGGTTTGGAACTGCCTGCACAAAGCTGCAAGTGCTGTCAGCAACCCAGCAGCACTACCTGCAGCTGACTCCCATGAAAGCAACGATATTTCTGAAATACTACAGTTGGGACCAAAGCCACATTCCCTGCAAGATGAGAAAACACAGTGCCAGAAGAAAGGCAAAACCCAGCACCCGCTAATAATCTCAGCCTCCCACAGTAAGTCGCACTCCCAAACAGTCTTCCTTGTGAAAGGATTTTGTGACCACCTGACATCACTTTAACACAGAAGCTTGTTCTGTGACCACAAGACAAAAGCAGCAATTTCACAGAGCTCTATAAAAAAAGACCCATGCAAAACTCAGTGTACTGAACTGTTTCAGTGGGCTGCTTTGAACCCAGCCCCCTACCTGCACAGACGACGAAAGCTCACACTTCGCTTTCTCCGAGGCTTCTCTCACCCTCTGCAGGGCCATGTTGTCTTTAGTCAGGTCAACACCCATCTAAGAGACAAACAACATCGGTTAATAGGCTCTCAGCTTTTGCACAGGAATCATGGACAGCTTCTCTCCACTGCAGTTCACCTTCCTATCATTCTTGACTGTGAAGATGTTTCTAGAAACACAGCCTAATATAAATACACTTCTGCTGATCTCTCTCACTTCTGGCAAATGCATTTAGCATTTCAGAAACATCTGTGAGCCCTCTCTGCTCTGGAAGCGATTACATGGTAAATAACATACAGCTTGGAAAAGCTGATGCGTTACAGAATATAAAGGCAAGGCTGAATTAGTAAAGGACTTGGAACATTCAGTGCCACATTCAATAGGACCACAGATTTTCACTATTAAAAGTAAACAGACTACATACAGGATATTCCTGCTCCGTTAGAGGAAAAAAGCGGAAGATCGGCTAATCTTCCAGAAGAGGAATAGTCCACCTCAAGAAAGCAAATGTAAGAACTGGAAGCCAGGCTAACAGATAGTTAATACTCTTAATTTCAATTGTGCCATAGATTACAAACCAAGTCCTAATAATTAAAGAGAATTTCCATTCTTTTATATAAGTGAGGTTCAAAAAAAGAGTGTATCACTAGACTGAATTCTGATGAAGTTACCTTACCTCTCTCTTGAACTCTTTAACAATATGTTGTAGCAAAGCCTGGTCAAAATCTTCTCCTCCTAAGAAGGTGTCACCATTGGTGGACTTAACCTCAAAGACTCCCTTCTGGATTTCCAAAATGGAAATATCGAACGTGCCACCACCCAAATCGTAGACTGCAATACTACAAGAACAGATGCAGAAACGTTACTTTCTAGACAAAGTTGCTTGGCTCAAAAATCACTCTCCCCAGGAGGGAAGTGGCAGCGAAGTTAAGAGCTCCTCTAAAGACCACAGTAAACAAATTACACAGCACACATGTTCCTTGAGAGCTGAAAGCTTTCTCTGAAAGATATGCTACATGATACTTAGCCTTGCCTGTTATTTCAGAGCAGGCAGTTCCTTCCTCTTCAACAAAAGGCACACTTGCATCCAATGACAAGGGCAGGGACACAGTATCATTCTGAAACATGTTTTTCAAAATGCAAGGCTTTCACAGCACTCTAATCTACATCAGAAAATACAAAACCTGTAACAGGAAAGTGGGAGGTGTCCTTGCCCGTGGCAGGGAGATGCAACTGGATGGGATTTGAGGACCCTTCCAACCCAAACCCTTCTATGATTCTATGAAAGAATTTATACTGCCACCCTTGACAGCAACAGCAGGCTGCAGGCAGGCCGGGAAGATGCAAGCTGTGCATTCCAGGCACTAAGCCTTGGCGCACCTCTTGTGCCTCAGCCTCTCACCTTGTTATCCTTAGTCACACCTATTGCTGCTACCACTAGGTAAGTTAATTAAATTGACACACAGCCTTCATAATTAAGTTGTAGCTGCAAGTTATGAACTCACTTTCATTAAAGTACGGCTGGCATAGAACAGAGGTGCCATTGCAAAGCACTGACTCAGAGATCCAAGTCTCATCTGGCAGAATTCCAATCCATGATTTTAAAAAAACAGAGAGCAGAAGAGGCATTTACAAAGCAAATCACAGCACGCTTGTTGAAGAGAGGACAGGTGTTATGAACAGGCACTTACACTTTGTCTTCAGACTTGTCCAGACCATAGGCAAGAGCAGCTGCTGTCGGTTCATTAATCACCCTCAAAACATTCAAGCCAGCGATCTGCCCAGCATCTTTTGTAGCCTGAGGAAAAAAAAAGGAAAGGTGCTGACTACTGAGAGAAACTAAATGCAATTTATAAGCCCGAGAGTCTTGCAGCTTTGTGAATACCTGTCTCTGGGAATCATTGAAGTAAGCAGGGACTGTGATCACAGCATTCTTCGCTGAATGTCCCAGGTAATTTTCTGGGGGGAAAAGGAGATGGAACAGAGAGTTATACTTGTAAGAGAAGAACACCACCGAGTTATCATTATGTAGTGTGAAATCACCTTCCTAATTAAGAACAGAAGACAGGCTTGCTGACCAAGAACTTGCTGCTTTCCAGGAAAACGCAGAGGGAACTGTAAGGAAACCAAGTCCTTCCACAGAACATGGACTATGCACGAAGCTATTCGTTCACAGGTCCCCTGAACACTCCCTTTCTTGCTACATATCCACCAGCCGAGTTAGAACAAAGCCACCCAAAATCCTGGCCACCACAGCCCATGCTCTGCTGCAGCCTGTGAGGCACTGACTGTGGTTTATAATGAAAAGGAGCTCGCCATTCTGAGTAAACGTGCATTCAATTCAATTAAAATTGAGTATCAATTCAATTAGTATTCAATTTTTATAAGAGTGTCTCTCAAGCAAAGCACTAATACCCTGCTAAAGACCAGAGACTGAGGTAGGCCCTTATGTTCCCTAAGGCCTCCACCCTATGGAAGGGCCGGCTATACAAGGATTCCTACACCAAGGAGCACCTTTGTGACTGCTGCAATTCCTTCTACCACAGCCCAGCACCAAAGCCACACTTGTGCACACACATGGTAAAGACTAGACTGTACCAACCTGCAGTTTCCTTCATCTTCATTAGCACAAAGGCACCAATCTGGCTTGGAGAATAGAGCTTCCCATGAGCCTCTACCCAGGCGTCCCCATTGGAGGCACGGACAATCTTAAATGGAACGTTCTTACTGAAAAAGAGAAGAATTCCACACGATTTTTCTACCAGCATATAGCACAACTCCCCTACAAATGAGCGTGTATGAGTTCTAGACAAAGAATGTCCTGCTGCTATTTTTAATAAGCTACATCCTTTAATCACAACCCTTAGGTATGATCATACAAGCTTTGATTGTAAATGCCCTCAAGAATGAGAAAAGCCTTGGCTGGTAGACACCAACCACTCTGCACAGCATCAACTAGGCTTCTTCCTCCTCTGAAAACCTTAAGATGATCAGCAACCAACATAGCAAAGTACAGTGTGGCTCTCAGAATACAAGCAATGAACCTTTGAGACACGAGTGCATAACTACCTCACCTAAAAGAGGGATATGCTTTAAAACACATCATGTTACACAGCATTGTATTCTATGTATTCCTGATGGATATAGAATTGCTCCCTGCCCTCCCTTACATGTCCTTCTTCACTTCAGAGTCATCGTAGCGCCGCCCGATGAGCCGCTTGGTAGCGTAGAAGGTGTTGTGTGGGTTAGTCACTGCCTGCCGCTTTGCCGGCATCCCAACCAAGCGCTCGCCATCCGCTGTAAACGCAACAACTGATGGTGTTGTCCTGGCACCTTCGGAGTTTTCCAGCACCTACGTAAAAAACATAACAGGATGCCATCAAAAAACATCACCTCTGAGAACACCTATTTGGATTCTGAACTTTTAATACCTTTACTCTAAATTGAGCTAAATTTTTTTACTTACTTTTGCTTGCTTTCCTTCCATAACTGCCACGCAGGAGTTTGTGGTACCCAAATCAATTCCAATAACAGCACCTTTGATTGCTTCTGAGCTGAAAAGCACATTGTAAGAAAAGCAGAATTACCAACAAAGGAAAACAATGAGATAGCAAAACACCTTTCTACCCTGAAGGTAGGACAAAGTGACTTTTCACTTGGATAGTGCAGTAAATCCACATAGTATTCTGAGCTAAGGTGTTCCTGGACTCTTGCACAGAGACTTATACTAGCGCTTGTTCTCAGTCAGACTGATCACAGGTAAATCCCAGCTTGTTTAAATAAACACAAAATACTACTCTTCACCAGAATACTCTTTACTCTGTATATTACAACATCCCAATACAGAACCAGGCAGTAGCTAATTATGTGCCTCCACAGACAGAACTGGTTTTGGGTTGCTTATCATGTTCAAACTGGTTTGAAAGCATCCACGTGCAGTCAAAATGCTCACAATAAATTGCATTGGTTTATTTATTGTGTATTCTCTATGTGCTAAGCAGCAAAGGCAACAAATTACTTAACCCATGACGGGTTCTTCAAGAACTAAGATAACCATGTTTTCAGTCTTGAGGAGCTGCTAATTTAATTCTGAAAAGCTGGAGTGGTTCTTACACAAGACAAATTTGTATGTTCTCTGCCTTTCTAGGAAGTGCATGTTACCCCATTAAGGCCAGAGAGAACTGAATTAGAGTTCTGCCTTGCAAAGCTACGCCCTGGGATCATATCAAAGGCAGAGCAGGACCGGATTTAGGACCAGGCTACCTACCCCCTTCTTGCTCCCCAAGACACTAAGTCTCTAACTCCAATTCATGTAACATAAAGCAGAGATCTTGGAAATGTGCAACTGCTCGGTTTCTCTGCACTAATCAGAACTGGCCCATTTTTCTAACAGGAAGAGATTTCCCACTGTGTCCTGAATCAGCACAAGCCACAAAACATCTGACCAAGTTACACAACTAACTGCTACTCTTTTCCCATTACCATGCAAAAAAAACCCCCAAATAATTATAATACACAAGCTGGAATAACTCCATATTTATATGGAGCCACTCATTACCCTCATGTCAAGCCAGTGTAAAGCAATTTATTCTACCAATGTTTGGGATTTTTGTGTGGTTCTTTTGGGTGGTTTATTTTTTTTTAAACCAAACAAATTTCAACATTTTGTGGGTGCTGCTGGTGGTGAGGGAAGGGGGAGAAAAATTCCTGAAAGTTCTCCTGCAAAAAAATGAGAGATAAAGAAACAGCCTTAGCAAAACTTAAACACACAGGTTCTAGCTTTAGCTTGCAGGGTTTGCTCTGTTACCCCACCTCCAACTCCAATAACCAGTGCTGGTATCAGGACAAGAGTCAATATTAATAGTAAATAGCTAAATATGAAAAAGGAAGGAAATACTTACGCATATCTTCTGCTGGATGCTGTTCTGAGAACATTTTGACTGAGGCCATTCCAAAATGTCTATAAAATAAGGACAACCCAGTGAAAATTCAGTTTTAAAAACCAAGTGATCTTCCACACTTCAAAGGCAGATAACTCCTCAAGTGACCCATTCCTACTACAATGTCTATTTTTTTAAATGTAATTGCAAATTAAGGAGGAATTTGAGAGTCAGATTGCCACAAACCCCAATAATTACACCTATCCACCTGGCAGAACTCTGATCTTTTACCAGAACTGAGCCAATTCCCTCATACAAAACAGCCTACAAATATGCAACCAGGCAGAACACACCAAGGTAAATCCTCTCTGAACCTTCAGTTTGCAGCAACCAGCAAGAGATAAACATTAACTCCTGCCTCCAAGCATCATGCCTGCTCAGCAATAAGTGCTCTAAAAGTTTTCTTGAAAGGCCAGCAGGCAAGATTTTGCATCAACTCTTTCTGCAGTGGCCACAACTTTGCACCTTTGAGGACTGAAAGCACCAACTCTCAGGTTTTTTAACAAAATAGCTTAATGCAAACTGGTCCATACCAGACCCTGCTCCCCCTTGCTACCATTAACGGTTTCCTTAATAGAATCTACCCCGTCTCTCAGACCGATGGGCAGGGCAGTGGCACAGAGCACGGCCTTTGCACAGAGCATGGCCTTCGTAGCCCCTCACCATCCCCATCCTTTCAAGACCCCTATTGTTCCCTGGGGGGTCTCCTCCACCCCTCCTGGGCCACCTTCATTCCCTTCACAGCCTCCTGTTCCTCTCTCATCCCTCTAGGATTTCCCCTATCCCCTCAGGGCTTCTCTCATTGCCCCCACACCAGCCCCCCTTCTCCCTTCAGGGCCCTCCCTGTACTCTCAGGTCACTTCCCCACCTCTCTCAGGCTCTCTTGTCCCTTCAAGGCCCCTTGAAGCCTCCCTAGTCTCTCCTATGTGCCCCTCTCATGCCTCTGTCACCTACCTCCACGTGCCTACCTCATCTCTCCTCTACCCTCAGAGCTGCTTCCCTTAGCCTTCTCATACCTTTAAAAGACTCCATTCCCTCAGGGCTGCCTTGTCCTCTCAAGGCCTCCCCATCACCCCTGGGTCACGCTTATCCCTTCAAGGCCCCCTCTGTCTCCTCAGAGCTGCTCCCCCAAGCTCTCTCCTCCCTTCAAGGTCCCCCTCCATTTCCTCAGGGCTGCCCCATCCTTTAAAAGCTTCCCCTCGGTCCCCTTTTTCATCACAGCCCCCTGTGCCTCCCTGCACTCCATCCCCTCAGGACTTCTGTCATTCCACTCCAAACCATGGCCCCTCGTCCCCTCCAGAACCTCTTCTATCCCATCAGATCGCTTCCCCGCTTCCTCTGGGGCTCTCTCACCCCTTCAAGCCCCCGTCCCATTCCCTTAGGGCCGCTCCATCTCTCCAAGGCGTACCCCATTTCCTCCGGCCTCCCTCATGCCTTCAGGGCCTCCCTTATGCCCTCCTATCCTCGCCCGGCTCTCTTGTCCCTTCAAGGTTCCCCCGTTCCCTTCAGCCTCCCTCCCGTCCTTCCAGGGCCTCCCCTGTGCCTTTCCAGGCTATCTTGTCCCTCCAGGCCCTCCCCCATCCCTTCAGGCCNCGGGCCTCCCCTACCCCTTTAGGCCCCCCGCATCCCCTCAGGGCCTCCCCCGTGCCCCGGTTCCCTCAGCCGCCCCCACCTGCGCGGGCCCCGGCGCGGGGGGGTGCGCGGCGCGCGGCAGCAGCAGCGGGAGGCGCGCGGCGGCGCTGATCATGGCGGCGGCGGAGTGGGGCGAGGAGGGACGGGGCGCGCGCGGCCGCGGCTCTTCTGGAAACCTCCACCCACGTGGGGCGTGAGGGGGGAGTACGGGTGAGCCGCCGCAGGACCCCCCTCGCCGCGGGCTGTTCCCGGAAATCGCCCGATCGCTCCGAACGCGTTCAGCGCACCGCTGGTACAGCGACGGCCCGTGCGCGGCCGCGCGTTGTATCTGTGAGAGGTGAGGAAGGAGGCCGCTTCGGTGGTGCGGGCTGAGCCGAGGAACGGGCACCGGAGTTGCCCCGCCCCACACAGGCGCTGCCTCGGGCAGCCCGGGTCCTGAGGGCGGCCGCGCACTCAAGGTCGGACAGGATAAAGCGCAGGGCGATTGCAGGGGCCTTGCGTCAGGGCGGGCGGCGCGCGTGCGTGGAGGGAGGCGGTGACAAAGAAGAAAGGGAGGGATGAGACGGGCAGCGCGCGCGCATGCGCAGCAGCGCTCTTTGACAAGGGAGGGGGTGTGACCGATCCAGGGGGCGAGACGGAATATGAGGGGGCGTGGCCGAATCCAGGAGGGCGTGATCGAACTCGGGGGCGTGGTCTAATCCAGGGGGCGTGGGCGTGGCTCCGTCTGCTCCGTGTCCCCAGCGTGGTTGTTCAGCCTGGGGAAGGGTCCAAGGAGACCTTAGAACGGCCTCCACTACTGAAAGGGGCTCTAGGAAAGCTGGGAAGGGGCTTTTTACATGGGCCTGCAGTGACAGAACAAGGAGGAATAGATTTATCTTGGAAGGGGGAAAATTTAGATTACACATTAGGAAGAAATTCTTCAAATGCCGAGTCCTGCACCTGGGGCACAACAACCCTATGCAGAGCTACAGACTGGGTGAGGTCTGTTTGGAGAGCTGCCAGGAGGAGAGGGACCTGGGGGTGTTGGTCGACAGCCGGCTGAACATGAGCCAGCAGTGACCCAGG
>WAAB01020722.1:0-18027 GCA_013389865.1 Piaya cayana | reverse complement strand
ATTAGGAAGAAGTTTTTTACGGAAAGGGTCATTAGGCACTGGAATATGCTGCCCAGGGAGGTGGTTGATTCGCCTTCCCTGGAGGTGTTTAAGTTACGGGTGGACGGGGTCCTGAGGGACATGGTTTAGTGTTTTGTGGGAGTGGTTGGACTCAATGATCCAGTGGGTCTCTTCCAACCCGGTGATTCTGTGATTCTGTGATTATAAGAGGGTGGGGGCCCTGACCCAGGTTGCCCAGAGCAGTGGTGGCTGGCCCATCCCTGGAGGTGCTCAAGGCCAGGATGGATGGGGCTTGGAGCAACCTGATTCAGTGGGAGGTGTCCCTGCCCACGATAGGGGGTGGAACTGGATGGGCTTTAAGTTCCTTTCCAACCACAAGTGACAGATGTGGGAGAGTTGGGGTTTTCTGCTGCTCAATACTGCTTGAACATAAGAGCTCTTCTAGGAGGTGGAGGAGTGTAGAGATGGGGCCTTGGATAACCTGATCTAGTGGAATGTCCCTGCCCATAGCAGGGGGGGTTGGAACTAGATGAGGTCCCTTCCAACCCTAACTATTGTATGATTCCATGATTCTGCAGGGCCAGGAGCTGTTGCCGAAGCACAGTAAATCCCATGCACTATAACTGAGCCAGGATTAGCATACACTTGTAATAAGTGTTCAATCAGATTGTTTCTGCGTGGCTCACAAAAACCTGACTTCATCCCTCCGGCATCTCTGAGTCCTGGGATGAGCCAATCCCACCCGTGTCCCTGTCTCCCATCACCAGAAAGGGGCAGCAGCCAGCCGTGCTTGTGCTGCTTTCCCAGCCGCTGTGAATCATAACTCCAAGAGAATGACAGCTTAATTCACATCCCTGACAACTCCCAAGTATTGGCAAGGCTGCAATTAAAACACGAAGGCACTTTGGAGCTGCTCTGGGAGCTCTGTGCTACTCCTCCTCGCTCCCCTTTGGTCTCCAAGGTGAGAAGAGCAGGTTGTCCCACCTTGCAGCCCTTCTTCCCCGGGCTGTGAGAGGAGCCCCTCGACAGCTTCCAACAGTGCAACAGGCGAGACTGTTTCAGCAGGCTGCAGAGATGATAAGGACAAGAGAAAATGTAAATCCTCCTGCTCTGAAGGTTGCAAAATCCTCCCTCTGGCTGCTTGCAAGGGGAAAGGTGTGGCCTTGGGCACAACTCCTTGGGTCTGGCTGATGTCAGGGGTTCATTCCCTGAGTGCCACCTTCCACACACAGTAAACTCACAGAATCATTAGGTTGGAAAAGACCCACACGGTCATCGAGTCCAACCATACTCGAGGCAGTGAAGGCCCCTGGGATGCCCCAGTGCAAGGCCAGCAGGCAAGTTTGATCTCTACTCCTGAAACATGAGGTGCTCACCACCTTCTTGCTAACAGCCACAGCTCTGGGCTTCAAACTGCACCTAATTGTTGCTCTCTGTGCCGCTTGCAGTGTCCTTCACACCTTCTGCTCTCCCTCCTTCTCCCCCACACATTGATCCCCCTGAAGGGCTGACTTGTGTTCCCCTCTGTTCACACCACACAGCACACAGAGCTGGGGGCACACGTGGCTGTACCCCTTGGTGCTCAGGCTGACAGACAGAGCACTCCTGCAAGAGAGCCAGAGCTTCCCCTTGCTGGCTTCAGCTGTCCTAGTGCTCCGCACCATGCAGGGTTGACCCCTGAGCCTGCACTTCCCTGCCCTTCAACCTGCCTGGGGAAAGAGGTTCCTCCTTGTTCTGTCGCTACAAGCCCCTGTAAAAAGTTCTTCCCCAACTTTCCTGGACCCCCTTCTCAGTGCTGGAAGCTGCTCTAAGCTCTCCCCACAGCCTTTTCTTCTCCAGGCTGAACAACTCCAGAAGGACCTGGACAGGCTGGAGAAGCGGGGCTGTGCAAACCTCATGAAGTTCAACAAGGCCAAGTGCAAGGTCCTACATCTGGGTCAGGGCAATCTGTGTTTTCAATACAGGATGGGGTATGATGTGATTGAGACCAGCCCTGAAGAGAAGGACTTTGGGGTGCTGGTTGATGAGGAGAAGTTCCACATGAGCTGGCAATGCATGCTTGCAGCCCAGAAGGCCAACCATGTTCTGAGCTGCATCAAAAGAAGCGTGGCCAGGAGGTCGAGAGAGGGGATTCTGCCCCTCTATTCCTCTCTTGTGAGACCTTGTCTGGAGGATTGTGTCCAGCTATGGAATCCTCAACATCAGAAGGAGATGGAGCTGTTGGAACAGGTCCAGAGGAGGCTACAAGGATGATCAGAGGACTGGAGCACCTTCCACATGAGGACAGGCTGAAAGAGTTTGGTTTATTCAGCCTGGAGAAGAGAAGGCTCTGAGGAGACCTCCTAGTACCTGGAGGGGCTACAAGAAATCTGGGGAGGGACTGTTCACAAAGGCTTGTACTGATAGAACGAGGGGCAATGGGTATAAACTGGAGAGGGACAGATTTAGACTAGACACAAGGATGAATTTCTTCTCCGTGAGAGTGCTGAGGCCCTGGCCCAGGTTGCTCAGAGCAGTGGTGGCTGCCCCATCCCTGGAGGGGTTCAAAGCCAGGTTGGATGGGCCTTGGGCAGCCTGATTCAGTAGGAGGTGTCCCTGCCTCTAGCAGAGGGTTGGAACTGGATGATCTTTAAGGTCTCTTCCAACCCAAACTATTCTGTGAAAGGGGAAATCCCACAAAGGGCTGGCAGGGCAGGACAACACAGTTCTTAGACTCCCTGCAGCGAGGACCAGACAGCAGCTGCCCACAACACAGCAATGGGGCAAAGGAGCTGCCCTGCGAGGACCCAATTAGTTTCTTTGCTGGTAACTTGCCCAATGTGAGGCTGTTTTGAATCCCCACAGAGGCTGGTCTCACAGCTGCAAACACAAGGCTCCGCAGGGATGTCCTGTCCCCACTCCCACAGAGAGCAACAACAGAGCGTTTGCTTGACTCCTATAGGAGCAGAGCAGAGCTGTAGCTCCTTTCCTACGCAGCCTAAAACCACTTGGCTGCATTTGTCAGCTCCGTAGGCATCTGTCTAAGAAGGATGTCACTGAAAATGGCAAAACCACAAGGAGGTTACACACGGTTTTCCATGGAAGAAGCTGCCAGCGCTGAGAAACACCAGGGCTGCCGGCAGCGTGACGTGTCTGCGGGGAGCTCTGCATTAGCTTCTCCACCTTCATTATTTCCTGCCAGCAGGGCTTTGAGGGCAGCTCCTGCTCTCTAGCTCCCAGGGGGTGTTGGAGTTCCCCTGAGTGATGACGGCGCTTAGGTGACCCAGTGGGGAAAGGCTTCTTGAGGCAAGCACCTGCACTTGAGGAGCTTCCCTGCTCCCTGAAATGAAGCCTTGTAGATAGAAAAAGCAGCGACGGATCAAACACAGCGTGGCAACAGTCTGTGTTAGGGTGAATCATAAACCAAATCCCGCCACGCTGGGTGTGCAGGAGGAGAACATTGTATTTGGATTTGGGGTTATCTGTAGATACGCAGGGAAGGGCTGCAGCATAAGGGAGGGAAGGGAACAGGGTAGAAGGGTGAAAGTCAACCTTCCCCATTGCAAGGGTGGAAGGAAAGCAGGTGTTTCTTTGCCTTGGGTATTTAATTCTTACACATCGGTGTTGTAAGGAACCACCAGCCAGATGCTTGGCCAGGTCTTGCGGGGATCGAGCAGGGACGTGAGGGTTTCAACACATTTCAAGCATCCTTCCAGGCTTCCCTGGTTTCACTCCCCCGATTCCACTGGGTCTGGCAGCAAGCATTAACCTGTAGAGCATCGCAAAATAAATTGGAAAGCAACATAGAAGCAACAAACCACCAACAAGACAGTTACGGCAGCTGCCTGTGAGTCTGCCAGCAGCTCACCAGACCTTCCCACAGTGTGTGTGGCAGAGCCCTGTCACTCAGCCGAGGATGCCGGCAACCAGAGGGAGCAGCAAACCACATCTCACCCCTACATGATTGCAGCTGCCGTAATAAGGATCTGAGGTGCCTCCAGGAACCGTAATAATGAGGGCAATTACTGTGTTACAAAGGAAAAATCCCAAATGCTGCACTCTGCAGATTTTTTTTTTTTTTAACCCTGATCTGAAGTGGCTGAGGTACAAAGAGTGGTTTCAGGAAAGATGCTGAGGCTCTGAAGGCTGGTGTCAGTCCTTCCAAGAGGACGGGCTGACTTGAAGGTCACTCAGAATCAAGCTGTGCCATGGAGAGGAGGCTGGCGGGGCTCAGCCAGCCGGGTTTGAAGGTGGGGAAAGCCCCTGGGGAGCCCTGTGTTCAGGGTTCACGGCTGTACGTGCACTGGCCCCTATCTCCCCTTTGCCCTTTGCTGAGCAGCGCTGGAGTCCTCCTCTCCCCTGGCTCAGCACAGGGTTTTCCAGCACTCCTCAGCCCTCTGCTCTGGTTTGCTGTCTCCAAACAGCCTCATCTGCTCTCCCACACGCCCTTCAGCGTCCCCGTGCGAGGCCCAAATGTGTTTCCCCATTTCTGCTTCCCTAATTGCTCCCTCATGAAACAGCTTTGGAAGGATCACTCCTCTGTGACACGCTTGCCGCTGAGAGCATGACTCTCTCCCTCTCTGCTCTTTTTGCACTCTGGTAATTGCAGGGTCACCAAATTCAGAGCCGTGGGAACCGAGAGTGCTCTGTACCCCTTCCTCCAGGCCATCACAAGGGTCTGTTACCGCACTGCTCCCCCTGAGCCAGTTCCTCACAGCACTCCTTGCCCCCCATCCTTTTCCTCATGCTTCTTTAACTCTCTCTCTGGCTTTGTACCCATCACTTCCCATTCCCAATGCAGCTCGGAGGATGCAAAAATCCCCAGCCAGCACCTAAGTCCTGAGGCAGCATCTTTGCCTTTTGAGAAAGAATACAGCATTTTACGCTGAAAACATTATAAATCGCTCCATTCATTCATACTTGCCATTTCCTTTGTTATTTCTTAAATGCGTGCCCTTCCCTTTGTAAGCTACAATGCTGCGAACCTCACACAGCTCCTCTGTGCAAAGACTTTGCTTTGTGCTGACTGTCTGACGACGGAGCCAGGAGAGACGGAGAGAGACTCTTCCCTGCCTGGCAAAGCCTGTGCCAAGAAGCTCCTGTTGGAACAGCCACTGCCAACACACCCGGCCCAGGTAGAGCCTGCAATTTATTTAGTACAGACAGTTACAATAATTTGATTTTGAATCAGCCTCATGAGAAAGGCGTGGAACAAAAGGAGGAGAAAAATTCCTGGTTGGTACTCAGACAGAAGAAATGCTCCTTCTCTGCTACCTTGGCAATAAGATGTTGAGGGAGTGAAACATAAAACCATTCATATTCCTGACTCCTTCCTTTCCAGGGGCATCAACATATATTTTGAAGAGCTTCAATGCAGGTTTTTACTGCAGAAAATAAACAGTGAGTTGTGCCCTCCCGCAAGCGGCAGCAGGAGAACACATCCTGACTGCCTCCAGCCTCAGCTCCTCACCTCCTGCTGAGCCCTCTCACTCAGCCAAGCTTCATCATCATGCCGAGGTGCAGACACATGTGGCACAAGCCAGCCCCTTCGTTGCTGAAGGAGAACACATCCAAGACCTCCATGACCTGATCACCTGCAGCCCCTACTCCCATAGAGGCACAGAGAGTAATCAGCTGCAGAGACCTGAGATGTGGAAGGTTCTCTGCCCCTTCACCTTTTCCCAGCTTGTTTCCTCAAGCCAATTCCCTGCATGGGCAACTAAAGCAGAAGCAGCCAGGCTGGGCATGGAGGCAGCTTAAATGGATTTAAGTGGGACTACAGCCAATTATAACCCCAAAGTCTTTTCACATGTTTCTCTCCTGCAGGAGAAACCAAAACCCCTGGGTGTAATTAGCAACGTGCTGCCTGGCTGAGGGGCCAGCGCTAAATTGCCGCTCGCAGGTCACATCTTTTCCTTCACAAGGAGATGGATCCAGAGGTGCAGAGGGAGCCTGATGCCCCCGTTTCACCCCTGTGTCCTGCCCACATCCCTGGAACCAAGGAGCAGCCTGAGGACAGTGAAAAAGCGAGCATTTCACTTTGGTCTCCAGCAGCAATGTTCCCGTGAAGCGACTGCTCCAGAGGCACAGGTCCAGGAGCCCAGGGACAGCAGTGACACCCTGTCCACCCCTGGAAGTCCTGCCCAAGCTGGGACAGTGAAAGAGGGGATGTCCCTGTCCTCTGGTGCCCTTAACACACAGGGGAATCCCGAGGCTGGGATTTCTCCTGCTCTCACCAGTAACCAGAGAGCCCAGGACCTTCCGAGAGAACCGTCCCAGCACCTGTTCTCTTGGGCATCTTATTTTTAAGCAAATAAGGAAACAATAAACGCAAACAATGAGTGATTCACTCAAACTCACAGGGTAGATCAGGGATGAATCCTGACTTGGGGCATTTTCTCCTCAGATCATGTCACTCGTTTTTCAGTCCATCAGTCCTGTCTGTTTTCAAGCCTCTCAAATGCTCTCCTGACCCAGCGAGAGGGAAACCAGCTGGTACCCTGTGCTCACGGGCTTTCTGCTTCAGTCCTCTCTCAGTGACATGAATTCCACACCTAACTGAATGCCACAGTTTGGCCTCTGAAACCCAAACTCTTCCGTCCTTGAAGCCAGCAGAGAGGAAGGTCAGAAGAGGACAGGGTGGGGAAAAATACAAGCAACCAGCTCAACACCAAGTGTGTTATTTCATAGAATCACAGAATCACCAGGTTGGAAGAGACCCATCGGATCATCGAGTCCAACCATTCCTATCAAACACTAAAACATGTCCCTCAGGACCTCGTCTACTCTTGCCTTAAACACCTCCAGGGAAGGTGAATCAACCCCCTCCCTGGGCAGCATATTCCAATGCCCAATGACCCTTTCTGTAAAAAACTTCCTCCTAATCTCTAGCCTTAATCTCCCCTGGCGGAGCTTGAGGCCATTTCCACAGAAGCATCTCAGATGCTTCCTATTCCGGTGGTTTTTGGAGGGAGGACATCACTTAGCACACTGGTTCAGATGACCTCCACCATGAATCTTCGCAAGGTTTGTTTTGTTTTCCCCTCCAAGAGAGCAGGCAATTCTAGCCACGACATCGTTCTGGGGGAAGGGAAGGGACACAGACAGCTTTGAAGATCCCCGGCTCAAAGACCCAGTTATTCTGCCTGTTTTTGCCTCACCAACTTCGGCAGCAAGAACACATAAATTGTGTGTCATAGCTGCCTTTTCATCTGTCCCAGGAGTTATAGACTGCACACATAAGACAATTCATGTTCCTCTGCATAATGAGGTGAGTTTTATAAATCATAAATCTTCACTTAATATGCAGGTGGTGTTTGCTGCCAGGTTTAGGAAAACTGATGCAGTTGCCAAGTTCATGAATGTCATAAATCATTCATGCTAAGGTAGCCTGCAATTGCTCAGTCCTTTGAGACAGACCAATTTCAAGGTGGTTGTTTAACACACAAACGCGATCTTCATTGATTGTTTATACAAATATATTTTTTCATTTAGTTTTCCACCCCCTCTCCATTTTTTCCCCTTCTTCGGGTGCCAAGAGCGATGCCCTGAAGAGTCCCCACTAGCGGCTTCTCTCCAGTTTCAAAATTCCATCAGAAATCCATTACCAAATGCATAAAAATCCATGGATTTGTAATAGAAAGAGCCTCCTAAAGCTCAGAAAACACAGCCTGGATGTCTCAATAAATCCTGAGGCCTGTGATTAAAAATCCAGAGCGAGACAGCGTGCCTCAATTCTTCACAGGGTCGTTTTGGACATACAGTATTTTCTGCAAAATTGCCATTAATTAAAAGTGTGCTGATCCCAGCAGGGTTTTCATCTCCACTTGAACGGTAGCTGCTGTGTGCACGAGAGCAGGTAATGCACCTCCCGTGGGGAATACCTTGTGTGATTCTGGATTTAGCTGAGCCTACACATACCAGAGTTTGCTGGGTGCTCTGCATCCCCCCTGGGATGTGCAAGATTCAGTGGGAAGTCTCACGGGAAAGCAGCTTTCCTGTGGGATCTGCGTTTTTTTAGCGGGACGAAAAATTAGAGCTGGGTAAATCCTGCAACACCTGGGAAAAGACCCACCCCAGTGCCAGTCCTGAGGGGCTGAGCATGGACAAACCCGCTCAGGGCTGTGAGGAGGTTCAGTTCACCAAGCTCAAACTCCTCCTGACCTCACATCTCCCAGCTCCAAACGATCCCAGGAGCTCTCAGCTCATGGTCTTTGTGCCTCACCTTCCTCTCCCAACACCTCCTGGGCTTTGCATTCAGCTTTCTGGTGTTATATGGCTGCATTATTTCTAGACTGGTCTTACAAGGTGCAAGCTCCGTCCCACCTTGAAGTGTTTAGGGTCATCTAGGGAGGGCTGTCACCTCCCCTGCAGAAGGAGGACTTTGGATTATCAAAGCCCTTCACTTGTCACCTGATTTAAATCTTGGAGAGATCCAAAATATAAGGCATAGTACTACTGGACAGGGTACTAAATCAAAAAACATTTAGGCTCAGAGTCACTCGGCACTTGAGCGGGTCTGATATCGAACACACCATTAATTCTGAGTGGATCCAAGAAACTTGCGTAGGTGGAAAAAGGCAGAAAATTTTGACTGCTGTTCCTATCTTCCATCATCCTTTGCCGGTGTAATTAAGTCATCACAAATAATTCAGGCACCGAGTTCTCTCTCTTCTTTTTCCCTGTGATCAGCCAACAAGTGCTGAAGTTTCTCAAGTTTGTTCCTTGTTCCAAACTACTCACTGAATAATTTTTGCTAATGACTCCCCAGCTGCAGATTGCTTATTGGCATCTCAAAATGGTTTTAAGCTGAAAGAGGGGAGATTTAAATTAGACATTAAGAAGAAATGTGAGGGTGGGGAGGCCCTGACCCAGGTTGCCCAGAGCAGTGGTGGCTGCCCCATCCCTGGAGGGGTTCAAGGCCAGGCTGGATGGGGCTTGGAGCCCCTGATCCAGCGGGAGGTGTCCCTGCTCATGGCAGGGGTGGGACTGGAAGGGCTTTGAGGTCCTTTCTGACCCAAACCATCCTGTGATCTTGTGAGCATCTACCAGCCAGAAACTGAGCTGGACTGGTTAGTTTTAATGAGTTGTGGAGGTCTCCTCCCTTGATTTAATGAGTATGAAACCTAGACAAGGCTTTTAGGGAAAAGATGACACAACATTTGACTTGCCACAAATCCAGCATTGGATTTGGCTCCCAGCCAGCCCTGAGATTTCTGTAATTTCAGTCTTATTCTTCATGATCCTTCACTGATCTCACGGTTCTCAGTACAGGACCAGATTGGTAAAATGTCCCATTTTTTTTATTAATGTTCCCACCTGCTAACCAATTCACTGGGATAGTAATGAAAACTCATCCCCAGGCAAAGGAAACACCACCCCTCTGCTTCAGTATCTCCAAGGTTCACACCTCCTTGCTGCGAGGTGCCCTTCAGAGAAGCATCTTTCAAACGAGAATGGCAGTTGACCCTTCCCACTCATTTGGAGCAGAGATAAAACCAACATGAATCTCAACAGCTACAGGACCTTCATGGCCATAACTCCCTCCCCTGGGAGTATTTCTCTTCTCAAGACTGATTGAGCTGGGGTTGAGCGCTCCTCAAGGTGCTTTCCACCAGCGAGCCCATGCTGGCTGCGTGCTCTGGGTGTGAGTGAGCAGGCACAGGGATGAGGTAGGGCCGGTGCGCTCGTAACCAGGGAAATTCAACCCTGTATCCCAAGAAGGAAAATAAAATATTGACTTTCCTGGAAGCTCTGAGTGTGTGGGCAAGAGCCACTACAACCCTGTCCTGCGGAGGGCAACATCTCCCAAGTGGTAATGAGGGATCCTGGATGTCAGAGAGCAAACGCTGACAACCCATTGGGAATTATTGGTGGTGAAGCCTTGGAAGCAAAAATTTGAGCTCACCAAAACTCAGCAATGGCAAAATACTGCTTTATCTGCGTTGTTCTCCACCTGTTTGCAAAGGGAAGGAGCTTTGAGGGTGGTTTCTCTAAGGACAGGGAGGGGGTTCAAACCTTCCTTTAATTGTCCTTCCAGGTCATAAACTACAGAGACATGGAAGGTATTTCCCCTGCAAGACACCACTGCTGGTGGCCTCCCCTCACTCAGGGCGAGCTCCAGAGGCAGGGCCGGGGAATGGGGGCAGCAAACCACAATGAAGTTGGAACAATAAAAGCGAGGGAAGTGTGGAAAGAGGAGAAAAACTAAAGTCAAGTGAAAACAGGGAAGAGAAGAACTGTAGGGCTGTAGCAGCAGTCCTGCTTCTTCAAGGAGGGTCAACTCTGCATGGCCAGATCTCTGCAGGGACAAACTGTCCATGGAGAGTCATTAGAGTTAAGGGTAGCTGTAGCCTTCGGGTTAGAGTTAGAGTTGTCCTGTGGAGACTTGGCCAGAGAGTTGTCCTAGACCCTGCTCTCTTGGGTCCCTGCTGCCAAGGTGGGATCTGGGCAGACACGGCACATCTGGGGCTGCTGTGATGATGCCACGTGCAAGACATGATACGATTAGTACGAAACTTATGCAGTGACAGGACAAGGAATGATTTTCAGCTGAAAGAGGGGAGATTGACATGAGATCTTAGGGAGAAATGTTTTGCTGTGAGGGTGGGGAGGCCCTGGCCCAGGCTGCCCAGAGCAGTGGTGGCTGCTCCATCCCTGGAAGTGTTCAAGGCCAGGTTGGATGGAACTTGGAGTAACGATGCAGTGGGAGGTGTCCCTGCCCATGGCAGGGGTGGGAATGGATGGGCTTTAAGGTCCCTTCCAACACAATCCATTCCACCATTCTATAAACTCTATGGACTTTGAGATTCCTTCTAACCCAACCCATTTCATGATATTTCCTTCATATTTTGAGTTAAATAGGGGAAACCTTTCCATAAGCTGAGGAATCACATAGATTCAGCGGGACAAATGTGGTTTCTCCATGTGTTGGCGGCGCCGGGTGACTCTGAGGAGCACAACTGCAGCCCAGTAGTGGCTGGAGGGACAGGGCTGTCCCTGCAAGGCAGGCTGCAATGGGGAGCTGGTAGCCACACAGTGGTGCTTTCTCTCTCCTTTCTCATTGCCTTTGCGTGCGTCCTGCTTCTTCAAAGCTCCTGACCACCCAGCTTGCTTTTTCCCCCCTCTCTTTTCTCCAAAAAGTGACATTATCACCATCTGTAAAACTGCCAAACAAGCGACTCACCTTTGTGTTTCCCTGCAGGGCTGCTCTTCAATTAAAAGCTTTTCTTGATGTTTTAACTTTCACCTCTCTTAATTGAGGTTCCTTTTTCCAGCCTCCTCCCCCTTTTTAATGAGAGGCTAAAAAACCAGTTAACAGAGCTTTGCAGTGGGCAGCTCCGGTGACCACACACTGCGAAGCCCAGAAGCACGTTTGGAGGGCAAAGGCTGACAAAGCCAAGCAGCTCGCGGCCTGGCCAAGTGTCACGGAGCCTGGGAGCAAAAGCCAGCAGAAAAATACAGGATCCAGACCACGTATAAAATGATCCTGCCCTTGGTAAATCCTCCCAGGCTCCATCAGTCAGCGCTTTAGCAGCTAATGACACAGAGATGCTTTGCCTTTCCCTCTTATAAATGCAGAGCAGGGACCCTGGGGATGCAATGGAGAGGAGGTGGGTGCAGCCAGGGTCACTCCTTGGCTGGCTCAGCCTCAGCAGCCAAATTTCCCCTCCTGGAGCCCCATTGCAGCACTGCCACCCCCAAATATTTTAAAAGCATGATCTCTAGGTTAAACAGAGTGAGAGAAAAAAAAAAAAAGGCTGTACATCCTCTTTAATCACAGAATCAGAGAATGATTTGGGTCAGAAGGGACATTACAACCTATCCAGTGCCACCCCTGCCATGGACAGGGAAACATCCCACTGCATCAGGGGCTCCATCCAGCCTGGTCTTGAACCCCTCCAGGGATGGGGCAGCCACCCCTGCTCTGGGCAACCTGGGCCAGGGCCTCCCCACCCTCACAACAAAACATTTTTTCCTAAGATCTCATCTCCATCTCCCCTCCGTTGGCTAAAATCCTTTTCCCCTCATCCTGTCCCTGCATTCCCTCAATTCACATGCTAAATTATGAACAGGAAAATCTCTCCCCTGCCAAGCTTTTGTCCAGAAAACAGAGGGTTGGAAACACTACTTAAAAAGTACTGAGCACTTCACAAACTTGGCAAGTCCTTCATGTGCAGGGATTGGAATGCTTTGCTGTGAATTACTCATTTTTTTAAATATACGAGTGCAAGCAAAGCAACCACACACCTTTGTTTAGTTATTCTCCAACCTTGGCTAAGTTCAGAAGCCTCTGATTATGTACATTAAGATGTTTTTCAAAAACTGCTCATTTGTGAAAGCAAAGCTTTTTAGAATCGTAACAGGCTTTGGATTGGAAGGGACCCTAAAGCCCATGGAGTTCCACCCCTGCCATGGGCAGGGACACCTCCCACTGCATCAGGTTGCTCGAAGCCCCATCCAACCTGGCCTTGAACACCTCCAGGGATGGGGAATTCTTACAAAATAGCAAGTCAGAAGCTTTCATCACCTTTAACCGCATAATCCTGGAAAGGGGGGACACAGGGGATAACAGGTAGCAGAGGTTTGCCTATCATCTCTCTCGCCTCTCCTGACCCAGTTAGGGTGGGTCTTGTGGGTGGCCCTGACTCGCTGGAGATTCACCAGACTGCGATGACCAGGATTTTTTGGGGGTCCTTGCAAAGGGCTTCCTTGCCCCAGGGCTTCAGCCCTGTCCCTTCAGCTCCTCCCTGCGGCTGCTGCGTGGACTGAGCTGCTCAAGCCCAGGTGGTGCCAATGTCCTTGAAATGCTGCTAAAGGGACAAGTGCCTGCAAAATCGCTTATCTCTCCCTGTCTTGACCATTTTATTTCTTCCTCATACAGTGAGCGTGGTACTTACAAATGCTTAAACCATCCTCACCAGCTCTCAGGTGGTTTAAAATCCCAAACACGACATTGAAATACTTCCAGGGCTTCAGGTGCAGAGTTTATTTCTGGCCTTGGAATGACTTAAGAATTTCTGATGTTGTGTTCTTGGACATCTTTAAAAATCCCTTATTTGCAGCACCCACTCGTCTTACAAAGTCATGTGGGGGCTGTTCTGGGAGGGGAAACCAGGAGCTGGAGCAGAAGGGCTGCTCGGAGCCTGGGAAGCCCTTCTCAAAGCCTCGCAGATGGGCGAGCAGACGCTCACACAAGGGGAGAGCGGCACGAGCTCTTGGATGAAAACGAATGAAGCGAGGACAGCAGGATTGAGGGGAGAGCGCAGGAGTCAAAGCCAGGAGCAGGGTTTCCCAGCCTGGAGGGTTGGAGGCTGCCTACAAGGATTCGGCACACGGCACTCGGCACATGGGAGCGTTTACGTGCCAGCGTGAAGCCTTGGGCAAGCTGGATGGAGGAGACTCACAGGAGGCACCTGGCTCATCCGCAGGCACCAGGATATAAATACCCAGCTAAAGCTTTTGGATAAATCCTGGAGGAGACGCGCATATATTTTTGTAGACAATAATTTTGATTAACAGACAGAAAATCAGTTTTATAGGGGCTTTTAGGAGGACGTTTGCCAACATGAATAAACAACGAGCGCTCTCGCCTGGCTCTAAGGACAGGCTGGGAACAGGGCTGTGGGGCAGAGCAAACCTCAATGGGCTCAGCAAGCGCTCAGGACCCACCACCCCCTGCTCAGTGCTGGCTCAGAGCTTGGCCAGCAACAGAGCCTCAGAATAAAATATTTTAAAAAAATGTTTCACCCTTTACAGATCATTTAATGCTCTAATGAGGTTCCTTAAAAATCCAAACGAGCCACCTGATACGGCAGGATGAAAGCCTATTTCCGTGGCAGTGATTTTCCTGAAGACGCTTTTCACCTTCGGCTGCTGGAAGCTTTGACGTAAAAATTTATCGCACGCCCTCCCCTAATAAAATGTGATGGTTTTACTGTATATTTTATATAAATGTACATTTAGTTGTGAATTATACCAAGAGGCAGGCACTAGCTTTGGTCGAGTGTGAGACACCCAGCATAAATCACAGCTCCCTAGCAGCTTCCCAGGACCACAGCCTCCTGCCTAAGGGTACAAGTAACTTCTATTGACTTCGATGAGAGTTTCTGGTCTCCTGCAGCAAGAGAATAGGCCCCCAGAGACTCATTTGCTGTTGATTAAAAGCAAGAGGCTAATAGCACCGGGGTGCAGTCGAGCGCTGAGCTGCTTCCCACCCTCCCCTCTGCCAGTGCATCGACTCGAAGCCTGGCCCTGCTGCTCCTGGGAGCCCCAAAGCTCTCAGAAATGCATCTTGTTTCTGACCCCAAACCTGCTTGTTCTGGATGTTGCACCCCCCAAGCAGCACCCGGTGTCACCCCAGTGCTCCAAGCCACCCCACGCTGGGCTAGTCCCCACGTGCCCAACCTCACTCAGTGCCTGACCCCCAGAGACATCCCACCACCCCCACTTGACTTCCAAAAAGGTCCTGGGGTGCCCTACAGTCACAGCCTTGGTCCACTCAGAAGCTGTGCAAGGCATGGAGAGAGGAGACAAAGGTTTCTGGGGTGACCAGCTCCCACTGCCCACAGCCCCCGGCTTCTCATTTCTTGGCCAGCACAGGGCACAGCGGAGCCCCCCGAATGTGTGGCTGGCGCAACAGCTGACGGAGCAGCCACCTTTGATCTGATGGAGCTTAACGAGCAGTGTGGGACCTCAGGAGATGCACCATCAGCACGATTAGCCACATCCTCCGGGGAAAGGGCTGCGCCAGGGAGATGGGAAGATGACTGGTGATGGAGGAGTAGCAGATGGTCTCTCTCAAGGAGAACGCTGGGACAGTAATTACAAGAGACAAGAGGAGAGCTGCTGGCTTGCTCACAAGAATTTGCCCAAGCAATCACGGGAAACATAAGCCTTTCTGGAAAGCAGGGAAGTTGAAATGACAGAGGATGAAGACTTTTACCTGCAGGCTCAAATTGCATTGGCCAGAACCCACCCACCTCTGCAAGGGGCATGGACTCTCCCTCCACTTTGCACCGTGCCTGCGACTCCTTCTTTGCCAGGATAACCATGGGTTTATGCAGTTTAAGCTTGGGTTTGCTTTCTCCTTCTCAGCTTTGTCCAAAAGGCATCCCACCCAGCGTGCTGCTTGTCCCAGCCACTACCCAACAGGTCTGAGATAAAGGCATCGCTTTGGCTCTTGCTTCTTGGATGGGACAAGCTGTGCCAGGAAGGATGGGCTGGTTGTGCCTTGGGAACAGGGATGCTCAGGGAAGTAAAAAAAAATTTTAAAAAAAAGAGAGCAAAGCTCACAGTTTGCACATGTTTTGCATCCTCTTCTGCCCAGCTGTGATTTTATGCCTTATTGCCCCTCTACCCCATGCCCTAATTTTTCTACTCTACCGTAACTCTCTATTCCCCTTGGAGTAGCTCTCTGCCAGCCAAAGCATGGCAGAGGCTAGAGAAGAGTTTAATTAGCACTTTTCTCCCTGGCTGCCTGCTCCCTGTGCCCTCTAAGGTCCCCACGGTGAGCCTGGATGAGCAGGGAATGTGGGAACGGAGAGGGCTTTGCTGGCCCAGGGTGCTTTTACTGTGGGGCATCCCCCACCCATATGTACCCCTTGATGTTTCAGCTCTGCAGCCTGAGAAGCAGCTGAGACCTGCAGGTGACGAAGAAATCAGGGCTCATTAGAACCGCTAATTAGATCTCTGCTGAAACACCGCCTCTGCTCTGTGCCCGTGGGCTGCACTCTGAGCCGGGTCTCTCCTGCTCCGAGGGGTCCCCTCTGCTTGTGCCAACCTGTTGGCAGCATTTGCTGCATACACACACGAGCCAGAAATTATAATTAAAACCAAAATAAATGTAAAAAAAAATTAAATATACCTCTGGTGAGACCAAAGTATTTCACGTCAGGCTCCTGCAGACTTGGGCAGAGCTGCAGCCCAGGCTGTGCTGAGGGCACCAAGCCAGGAACATCCAAGGGAGATCTATTGTGCTTCCCATTTATTCAGCTCAGCCTTCAGAAGTGAAGCTACCCGGGCAGCTAGGATGGCTCCATCTACCTTAGAGTGAGCCCAGCAATCCCCTGGTCCAGCATCAGCCAAACTGGGGCCACCACTGCCTACCAGAGGGTGGAACCACTTGCTGGGACACCCTCACCTTGGGGTTTTGCAGGGAGCAGAGTTGGGATTTTACTCCTGCAAGCTGCTCTGCAGCACGTCTGTCCAACACCAAAGCCTTTCCCAGAGAGCCCTGCCCTCTGTGGCAGGGGAGCAGCAGCACAGGGTGGGGGGGCTCTGGGAGCATGTCCTGGTCACTCAGCAGTACCAGCTCCAGTGCTGTCCTCAAGCTTTCCCATTCCCTTCCCAGCAGCAGCAAAGCCTTGGGTCAACTCAGCTGTTCCTGGACAGGCACCAAGCCCCTATTTCCATCACCTCGGGGACGGGACAAGCCCCCATCCTTGGTGCAGGGGTTTAAAGTGAAAAGCCAGGAGCATCAGAAGGGGGAAACGTGCCACCTAACCAATGAGGACACCCACAGCGAAGCCACACAGACATCTCTGTTTTGTTGCCACCACTATCAGCATTTGTCTTGCAGGATGCAACACTGACCAAGGCAAACGTACCCTTGGGTCAATACCGGTTGCTATTTATATCAGCAGACCTTATTAGGAGTGCCAGCTTGGGCTATAAGGCCCTGATTTACTGGAGCACTTAAGCACACGCCTAACTTTAAGTACACAAGCAGATCCATTGACTTCAGCGGTTTAAGGTTCGACATTTGTAAGTAACTTGCTGAACAAGGACCTACATTATTCATCCACAACCCCAGGTAATGCATTCTCAGGAAATAACTGTAGCAAACTCAACAAATCCCTGCTGGAAGGGCATCCTAAAGCCCTGGCTAGATAGAGAGATTAGCTGGGATTGCTTCGTAAACAGTGTGCATACACACATATATATTTTTTCTTCTTTTAAATCAGGCAGTGGAAGATTCAGATTTGCAGAGGCACCCCAGGATAGGTGACACATATTCACAGACCAGGTCTCTCCATAATCACAGAATGATCTGAGATGGAAGGGACCTCAAAGCCTATCCAGTCCCACTGCCATGGGCAGGGACACCTCCCACTGCATCAGGTTGCTCCAAGCCCCATCCAACCTGGCCTTGAACCCGCCCAGGGATGGGGCAGCCACCATTGCTCTGGGCAACCTGGGCCAGGGCCTCCCCACCCTCACAGCAAAGAAATTCTCACTCCAACAGCTCCAGGTGCTTCCTGTGCTGAGCACTGCAGAACCACACACAGGGCTCCAAGTGGAGTTTCACTAGAGCACAGGGGCAGAATCCCCTCCCTCACCCTGCTGGTCTCACTGCTTTGGATGCAGCCCAGGATGCGGTTGGTTTTCTGGGCTGCAAGCACACATTGCCGATTCACATTGAACTTCTCCCTCTATATATGTATATAAACATCTGACACAGATATATAGGGGACAATGCAATTAAGCAAACTAATTTAAGTGCAAATGTAGGTGCTTATACCACAGACACTCATACAACATCAGCCATAGCAGTAACTAGTAGTTCAGCTCCTAGTAGTGTAGTACCAAGGGCATATAAAGCCTCATAGAGTTAAGACATAGGCATAAGCCACGCCAAGCAGAGGGAACCAGCATCTCCCTGCTTCAGGGATCCCCAGGAGGTGCAGACCCAGCTCACCTGCAGGAAGGGGCACTGACACAAGTAGTAAGGGACAGGTGGACAAGGCGCTGAAGGACCTGGTTTAGTGTTTGATAGGAATGGTTGGACTCAATGATCCAGTGGGTCTTTTCCAACCTGGTGATTCTATGATCATGACCTGAGGCTCACCAGGACACACCAATAGAGCAGGACAAAGGACAAGCCTGGGGACAGTGCCCACAACACAACAACCCACACAGCAAAGAGCTCAGCTTAAATGAATCTCCCAAGCCAAGGGCGAAGGGCCCCAATGAGGCTGCTCCCACCACCTTAGCACCTGCTGCACCCGCAGGGGCACAGCTGGGTCACATCAGGATCCTGATGCAGAG
>WAAB01020721.1:125075-169948 GCA_013389865.1 Piaya cayana | reverse complement strand
CCCCAGCTCTCTCAGTCTTTCCTTATATGCATGCACACTTTACAGTTCAGATGGTCTCCTGCTCCCACTCTGTATCATATCTTACCCAGATCCTGAATTCTCTGGAGTTACAATAAACTGTAACGGTGAAAGCTACCAGAGTAGAGCCAAAATGTCTTTCTTCTGCATTTATCAGTACCTAAGGAAAAACAAAGGCATATGTGTAAATGTGAATGTAAATAGGGAGCACAAACTAGTTGCCACTGGATCACTTTTAATCTGTTTCTTGATAGTGTATGGAAGAGGGTAGTTAATGATAGAAAAATATCTGTCTGCACTTCTTAAGAACTCATCTCTTCTGTTTAAATATAAAGTGAGCCACAAATTATCGTTTTCTGCTCTGCTATATGTTTTGCATTTGTAAGAGTCATGCTTATTCCTATCTGTTGGTCCTCTGTACCCATTTTCTTCACTACAAGATAAAGTAGCTCTCGGCTGTGCATGGCTGAGATAATTGAAGTAGATTGTGAGTGATTTGATAGATACGACAGAGGTAACCTTCAAAGCATTCTCTTTTACAATAGATACAACAAAAGCGCTGCACATGCTGCCTTAGCTAAGGGTTGTAAGGGTACGCCCCCCTTTGCCAAAATGGAGTTCACAGAGCAATATTTTATCAATGCCCACCTCACTGCCTAGTGTTACAGATTATCAAAAACTGCAGAGGTGCAGTGGCTTGTCAAAAGAACCGTAGCCCTCCAAAGACAGAAAGAGACAGGGATTTTCACAGATGGTTCCCGCAAATACATACTGAAAAAGAGAAATCTGGGTCAGCAGAAGACTACTGTATCCATGTTACTCTTGAGTCAGTAATCTACAAATTGGCACATTTGGATTCAGGTGTTTAAAAGGCTCGAAGAGCACTGCAGAACAGTAGAGGCTCTGATTGACATCCAGCGATCTTGGTTCTGCTTCTGTACAGAATGAGTTGTGATACTACAAAACACTCAATATAAAAAATACTTTGTTTTGCGTGACATACTCAGATTCAGCTATAATGTACAAGTAAGAACTCTGGGCATCTTTGTAAAAAAAATCTAATTTCTAGGTTAGAATTAGAGTTCTGTATATGAAAAGGCAAATGGGGCAAGGAGATCGAATGCAGAGAAAAGAGAAGGCAGGAGTGATGTCTTATCATGCATGAATAAAGAACTAACTTCAACTCGCTTTTATTCAGGGAATAAGGAATAGAACATACAAGGGACTCAGAAATTATATAAGGTTCCTTTATAGGGCTTTGTGTCAGCATACAGCCACAAACTGTGAGTGTTTGTTCTTTTTTTTCTTTTACATTAAATCAGTATATTTCTTGCTAAGAATGCTTTCTTTGAGAGAAATATACAGGATGACTGCAACACTATTTGTTTTACGGCTACTGTTCCAGAGATTCACAGCATATGATTGAGTACAACAGCATGAAGAGTCAAATTGAGCCGGTGTGATGGAAAATGAATGAACACTTCCCCCACCCCACCCCCCCTTCTAAAAGAAATGTTCCTAATGTCAGCAATTTATTTATCAGTTCACTCTCACCTGCTTGCGTTTCTCACTTGTTTTAGCTCAAAACAGCTGTATGAAAACTTACATATGGAGTCATATACCGAAGAGAATCAATTGTTTTGAAAAAATTATCATTAAGGTCTTTTTCCCGAATCTAAGTCCCACTGCTTTTGTTATGTGTACTTTAATACATTGATGTTTAACTCAAACATTAAATGAATCTGAAGTTCATAAAGAAGTAATAAAATAATCACAAGAATTATTGAGTAAAGGATTTATAACAGATACCAGATAAAACCTTGTATTTAGATGTTTTTAATTGTGGGTATTTTTACCTTTTTTTATATATTTATGTATTTATATGAAGTAGCTGCTGTTATGATTCCATACTATATAGGACTTGCTGCATCTTCAGACACCATTTATTTTTCCTCTTTACAATGACAGAATAAGGTTTCCACAAGGATTTTGAAGAAAAATATGGTTAGTAATTTGCTCCAGTCTTCAAAACTATCTGAATGCCTCAAAATATACACTAACAACATCTTGGAGACTCCAATCTCCAGAAAAAAATAAAATTCCTTTTCATACATTTGTCAAGACTTTTTTTTTAGTTTCCCCAAGTAATTAGTGTTGAGAAGGAACAAAAGAAGGATATCAAATTATTCTCTCACACAGAGAAGAGCGAGTAGATTATGATTCTACCCTTCATAAGTATGAAAAAGGGATCTGAAGGAAAAAAAGAGATATTCCCAGTCAATCTCTTCTTAATAAACCTGTTCTAAATGGATTTCCACTTGCCAACAGTATTTCTCTGTTTTCAACTTTGATCCCTTTTCAGAACCATTCATTCTTGTCTTTCACCATACTCTCTTCTCTGAACAGGTTTTACCCCAATATGTCTCATTAATTTTGCTTAGTACCTGTTAGCTTACACCTCTTCAGTTCCGCTCATCTGCATCCCAGACTGCCATTACTTCCATTGCCATGATGCAGGATGGCATTAAAGTTTTTTGGTCTTCAACATCATTCTCTGTCTTTCTGGCTTCTCAGCTAGAATTCATTATAACTTCACTACAAAAATCCTTCATCCCTAAAACTCCTCACATTTAAGTGAGAGATCTGGCTACACTTCAGACATAGCATAAGTTTGATGAAGGGCAAAGCTCTTTTCCAAATTGCATGCTGTTATCTAGAGAGAAAGTGCCAGACTGGAAGAATGATTCAGTAACCTAAACTGAACCTGAGCAGCACAAAGACACAAATGTTCATTATGGAAACATTATCTCTCACGATAGTCTTGCTTAGAGCAAGCTCTTTGGCATGGAGGTTGTTCCTTCTTTTCTGTTTATGCAAGGTTAGTACAATGAGGACCCAAACTTCATGGGTGCCATGAGGCACCAACATGACATAGAAAATCAGCCTCTGAAGGAAAGCAACTCTCATGACAGTCTGTCTGAGAATGATTGCCCCCAAATTTAGTTTCAGTCATCAAATCAGTCACCTGCTCCTACTTGTTAATATGTATTGGACTGAAAAGGAAGTATTTTTGTTTCCAAATGAAAGTGAATTAAGAAACGCAGGTGTCTGAGACACTGCAGCTTCTCCTTTTCCACACTTTTGGCTGCTTCTCTCATTTTCAATGCTGATAATTAACAGAGCTAACCTGCAGTCAGTACTCCTTTTTTTCCAGTTCATTGTTATAACTGGCACACTATTCATGATTTCTGTGCTGACAACAAAAGAATTGCTTTGCTTCTTCTCTGCCTTGTACCTTCCTCATTTAAATGGTGCCAGGTTTTGTACATTTCCATTGGCCCAGGCTTCCTTGGCTGCTGGTTGCCACCTTTCTCCACAGCACTCACTCTTTTGTTACTCTGCCTCCAGAGGTATGGGTAGGAGGTTGAGTTCTTTCCAAAGTAACTCAATAAGCTTAGCTGAAGTGAGGCAAAACAATAGTAATTGGCAGAAAGGGCAGACAGACTGACAGAGGCTTTTAAATACTATAGTGTTAGAAAATGTATAGGAATTATAGACAGGAAGAAAATGGAAGAGAGAAAAATACGGGACCGGGTAAAGTAAAATATAAAAGACAATGAAGTGGTCAAGTGACAATTTCAGCAAGCTGGGAATAGTCTATTGTATTAGTTACCATAAACCTGCTTTACACATAGACAGGCAACACTGCTTACAGAATAACAGAACACTTGTTTCCATTATTCTACTTTCACAGTCCTCCCTCTGTTCCCTCCTCCTCTCTCATTTCTTTTTTCCTTCTACTTCTTTGAATTACTTCTTTACATTATAGATTTTTCAGTTCTCCCGTTTATTTCTTTTCACTTTTTGCTCCTGTGTTTAAAGCAGAGATGAGGAAGAGGAGTTATGCAAGCTTTCGGTACTGAGGACAAAATCTTGGACTTTGAAGCAGCAATGGAGAAGGAAAAAGTAGAGAAATGAAAGCACTTGTTTATTTCACTAGCTCTGGTGATACGATTTGTTCCACTATCCTATTAAACTGTTTTTCTAAACATAGCTCGCATTACTTTTCACACATTCTTTGCTCATTTTCAGTAGCTCACAATTAAATGCGTATGACCCTGGCAACAACAGATCACTACTGTGGCTGAGTGTTATTACCAATTCTCACAATCTCATCACCATTCTTGTAATATTTAATGCTTTCCTTGAAGCCCCATCTCTCATAGTCATATCATTATGTGACTATCTCAAGTTAAATTCTTTGAAAATAAATGAAGGGTGGGATTCATCGTACCTGATTTAATATGTGTAGAATGTAGACGTCTACATCTCAGCAAACCCCCTAGGCTGACTTTAAGAGAATTAGGCAATTTTAAAGCGTGGTTCTTCTGATCTATTATAAAATTCTATTTTAAGATGAGATATGCTACACCCAAGAAGTGTCTATTTCTCCACACTGATACAGAGGAAACCCAGAATGAGTAGCTGAGCTAAAGATGACTACATTGGTCAAATGAATCCTTTTAATCTTTGGGTTTTGCAGAAAAAAAAAAAAAACAGAAAGTAGTCTAATGTGGGTGACCTTCTTATTACTGTAATATTAATATACAAGTAAAACAAAGGGGGTCGGAGCTTAGTGGCACAACCAGGCAGTGGATCGGGTTTCATGGCCCCCCCGTCGGGGGTGGTGGGCGCTTCCCTGACCTTGGTAAGAGAACCTGAAGAACCGGTTCCAGAGCAGGCCAGCGGCTCTCAAGCAGCTTTAACCGCAGCCACTTTTCGCCGAGTGGCGACTGCCCCCAGCGCCGGCCACGTGGCGACGGCCCCCGCGCTCCCCCTTCGTTTTCCGCTCAGCGAGGGGGGGGGGGGGGCGGCGCGGACAGCAAGAGCCAACTTAAGGGAAGCCGTGTGGTTATAATGCCCGCTGTGACAAAATGTTTGAGGCAAAAAGCATTCAGGCTGCCCTGACAGCCAGGCAGGTTCTGTTCATCCTGTGTCCTACGGCAATATCCAAGCATGAGTGCAGAAGCCACCGCAAGGGGAGCCTCAAGCACGCCAGGACACACGGCAGCTGGAGCCAGCAGAGGTGCAGGCCTTGATAAAGGAGGTGCAGCTGCACCCGCAGTTCAGCAGGGGCATGAAATGCGAGCACTGGGTCCATCCGCAAGAGCAGGAACACGCGGTGGAGCACAACACCAGGACCCAACGTTTCTGAGACAGCAGTGAGCCGGGTGGGTTCTATTCATCCTGTGTCCTAGGGCAATATGCAAGCATCAGTGCGGAATCCACCGCAAGGGGAGCCTCAAGCACGCCAGGACACACGGCAGCTGGAACCAGCAGAGGTGCAGGCCTTGATAAAGGAGGTGCAGCTGTACCTGCAGTTCTGCAGGGGCATAAAATGCAAGCACTGGGTCCAACCACAAGAGCAGGAACACGCAATGGATCAGAAGCAGCAGGACCCAACCTTTCTGAGACAGCAGTGAGCCAAGCGGGCTTGGGAAAGGTACCACTGCCAGGCACTAAGGCCACAGGCCCAGCTGTCCAAGTCCCCCACCCTTGACCTCGTGTCCCCTGTAGTTGTCCCAGCACAGGCTGGGCACCATACCTGCCTAACAGCCCTGGGGCACAGGGATGGAAGAGCCAGGAGCCATCAGCCATCTGGCCTCCTCCCTGGTGCAGGCCATACACCTCTGCCACAGACCCTCCCCAACAGCCCATCATGCAGAAGTAGTCCCAAACTATCTGCCTCTCCAGCCCCAGCCTCCCCACAGCAGCGGCACAGGATGACCACAGGGTCCCGCATCATGTTGGGTGCCCACAGGCCAGGGCTGCATTACTCCACAGGCCCAGGAAGATGACGCACTGCAGACGGAGGTCAGCCCCTACATAGGTGCCCCGCAGCCATTCTACCACCAGCTAAAAAGTCCTGAATGAGCACACAGAGCTGCTCAAACCAGTCAGCATTGGCAGCCCAGCATCCACAGCACCTGCTTCCTGGCAGCTGAGGGTACAGGAGGAGAAGAGCCAGGGCCTGCAGCACAGCCTGGCTCAGCTGCAAGGGGAGCAAGGAGCCATCCAGGCCTGGGAGCAGAGAAGTCTGAGAATGAGGTGGAATGGCTATAAATTGGTGAGGGGAAGATTTAGAATAGGAGAAAATTCTTCAGAATGAGGATAGTGAGGCACTGGGACGGGTTGCCCAGGGAAACTGTGGCTGCCCTGTCCCTGAAAGTGTTCAAGGCCAGGTTGGATGGGGCCTTGGGCAGCCTGATCTAGTGGGAGGTGCCCCTGTCCATCACAGGTGGTTGGAATTAGATCACTACCCCCCCCACTACCCCCCCCCCCACCTGCTGGCTTCCGGAGCCCCCCAAAAACACGGAGATAAAAGGACTCAGAAGGGAGGAGTCGGGAGATCACCTCCATGCTGGCACTGACTCACACACTTCGATCAGAGCAGCCTGGACTGCACAGTCTGGATCATGTGTTCCCAAGATCATCTGCTGCCTTTGATGAAATAGGAGAGAATTTAGCCAGTTTGGAAGTTCAGGTTGTGGTCTGATAAGACTCATACAAGAAAAACCTGTGAAGTGATTTTTTTTTTCCTTGCAGCTTCAATCCTAGAGAATTTTTGAAAGACAAATTAGACTCTAAAGAGATAGTAATGATTTGGGTGAACTTTATCATGAGAATTATGAAATCCAGTGGCCTCAGCTCTAGAAATATCTTCTGAAATATCTTCCCAAATGTCTTTATCTCCCAGTCAGAATTAGTGACCTGTGCTGCCAAGCAACTATCCCCCATAGCAGCCTCAGAATAGATTGTCTGCCACCCTTTGAGCTCAGCTTCCGCATATGAAGTCACATCTATTCTTTTAGCAAAGGTGATATGCCTCTTAATAAACTATCTTCCCTCAAAGTCGTTAGTCGAAATAAGAATGAAGTTTTCCATTTGTGTTCAGTTTTACCATTCAAGTTTAAAACTAGTCTCCTGGATAACTGTAATAATCTGTTTCTTCTGATCTAATTTGCTCTTTGGGAAGTGAGGTTCCTACAAACTGTCCTTAAAGCTAGACACTCAATGCAAATGAAAAGCAAGCGTGCATGCACAACATGCTTGTGCTGTCCAAATCATGAAAGTGTGTCAGACAGNATTTTTTGTTATCTTTCACAGACTTTGCCATAACATTGCTAGGCAAGCTGTTTGCACTCAGTTCTGTGTTTCAGATATGTGGATGGCAGTTAAACAGGGCGCATTTCATTCAAAGCCTCTTCAGGGGCAACTCTTTATGATCAGTACAGACATATCCAGTGAATGTCCTCCCACATAAAGCCTAAGCCACTATGGAAATATAAAATGATGCAGAGATGATAAAACATTTTTTAGATAAAGTGAAAAAGACTATTCAGTCCCATACCATACAACTGTGTTCCACACAGACTTTACAAAGACCACTGGGCTTTGCTATTCAAAAGAAAGACTACTAAGTATAATAATAATTTACAGAGCTTTATTACATGTTGTGAACTAGATGTTTGGCAGCTAAACATGTTAGCCAAAGGCATAGCCTTCTCTCTTTTTCTAAGACAAATCTAGGCTAATATATGTGCATATTAAATAGTTTTGTCAAGATTCTGTAAGTATATAGGAGAGACCTTTGAACATCACTCTCACAGTTTTTAAGCTGCAAGAGAAAAAATTGTTACATTAAATACTTGCAATGAACATATTCAACATTTTTCTACCTCTCAGAAAATATTTTCTAATTCAAGAGAAAATGTCCTTCAGATAAAATGTCTGTGTTCATTAGTTTTCCTGCCATGTCTAGTACCATGGGACTGGGAAATCTGACTGTAACTACTGCAAACTATAATAATGCAGATGAGAAATGTCTTTCAAGTCGGCAAACACTTTCTGACTCTAAAGAGTGCAGTCTATGGTAATAAGTATCCAAACTTTCATTACATAGTCTTAAAAGTCATTTATTCAGATGATGCAAAGTGTTCTGAGGAATCTTATGTTCATCTCTTATTAAGCGTTCATAGTAAAAACCTTGAAGTATTTCCCTCTCATTTGGTCTACTGATACATAAGCAGTACACCTATCTGGAAATATTCACCATATGGAAAGATTCACCATAAAAGCACTTTATAAAGTAAAACTCAGCATATGGGATTAGGATTGTTCATTGGCTTAAGTATTCATCTGGAGATTGGTAGTCTAAAGGGCCTCATGCATGTTCTGCAGTTTGTGAATTATCTCTCACTCTATTTCTAGCAGAAAGTTTGAACTGTTCACCTTCAAGAAGCCTCTTTCCACCGCATTAGAGCAACTATTTCTAGCACCAAAACCAGAAGAGGTAGCAATTTATGACCTTTCTTTCTACATCTCATGCTTTTGTGATCCTATCAGTCCCAAGGGTATAGCTGGCTAATTTTTTTATATTGTGTTAACATGGAAAAAAATGTTTTTCTGGAAGAAAAAAATTATCTTTTCACAAAATCAGCATGCAACTAATTCTAAACAAAGAACAAAATCCCCTAAATCAAGACCTGATAGTAGACAAAGCCATTTGAGCTCTGAACAAAAACACATACCAGTGTATTTATTTTACTCCCACTAGGAAGAGTAGAGAAATGGCTGTATTCAGTAGCTAATTTTCAGTAATGCACAGGTGCTCATCATCATAATCATATGACTGCTAGTCTGTCTGACAATTAGCCGATGCACTGATTTTTATTACAGGCACAACAGGGTCACATTTTCTTTTCCTGTAGAAAAGCTCTCTTCTAACTCACACCTTTTGGAGACAGTTGAAGTTCATCAGCTGATGACAGGAACTAGATGGTGCCATCTGTCTTAGAAGCAGTTCAGGTAATAGAAAAGTTAATTGCCAAATGTGAAATGTAAAGGAGTGGAATTTTTATATATAAGTTCCCATTAAAAGTGGCACTATGTGGCACTACGTTATTACAGTCTTGTTGCTTTTGATATCTGAAGTAGTCGGAGACCTTTGGTTAATAACCCACAGCATTTAGATGCATTCTTTATAGAAGCATGATAACTGTGCTTAGGAGATATGTATATTTTTCCTCCTTCCCTAGACTAACAGAGGATGCTCCAGGATTTTGCATAGTAGAGAAGGAATATTACTGAAGTCACTAAACAAGTGTGACATTCTCAGTTCTCATGTATCCCAATTTACATCAACAGTGCTCAAACCAGAGAAGCAAAAGGTGTCTAGAAAATGGGATCTGTGAAGCAGTTGCTTTGAGGAGTCCAGTGGCAACCATGACAAGAGGTGATTGCTGACTGGGGCCACAGAGGTTGAGATGGGTGAAACCAGATGTGCAGTCCTCTAGGCACAAGGGAACAGCAAGGTCTCATGACAGAAGGAAGTTGCAGGTGGCCTCACAGAGAAGGGGCAAAATTTTTAATTCCTCCATGGAGCAAGGCCAACAGCTCAGGGCTGCATTTCCCCTTCTGAGGTCGTTTTACAAGTATGTCAAAGAGAGAGAAAAGAACATACTCAAACTGTATGAAGATGACAGTAATACAGCTTCTGTTTTTCATTCAGTAATCATTTAGTTTAAAAGGCATAAACAATATCTGCAGTCAGAGACAGCACCTTAAGCCTACCTCTTTCTATATGTGTTTTCTCAATTCAAGGTGAGAGATTCAAGCTTTTTCTCCCAGTGTTTCCTATCATAGAGATATCATTGTTTTTCACACAGTAATACAGTTTCAGTAGGATAAATTCCTGAGCATCAGGTACTCTTCAGAGAAAGATGCAAAGTACATAGTGTGCCTTCTAATAGTAAAGAGATCCATGGATCTGTACCTGCTCCTCAGGTGATCATGTATTCCACCACGTAAGCTAATACATCAAGAAAAGAGCAGAAATCTTTCAAAGGTGAAAAATTCAAGTTCTGGTCACTCTGTACAGCTTACTTGTGCCCCAGAAGAGGCTGGTGTCTCTGGAGCTGCAGAGATCTTGTCAACCTTGCAAATGTAGCTAGGTGGGCCTTGGAGAGTGCTCCAGACTTCCCAATGATGCAGCCCTTAGATGAATTTTAGCCCACAATATGTAGCACTGTGAAAAACATACAAGCCTGGTTGTCTGTTGCAGATCTGTGAATACTATCCAGGGAGCCAACTGCCTAACTCTATGGAAGAGTATAGTTGAAAACAGAAGTTCATATTAGAAGTTTATCTTCAAGTAAAGAAAGGTGTTTGGGACTATTGTCTGTTTCTTCAAGGTTATCAGTAGTAAAAACCTGTAGTAAAAATTTAGCACACACTTCTCAATACTAGATTCTAATCAAGCTCTAGTAGATATTTATACTACTGACTAAAATTACATCATATTCAGCAGATCCTTTTGCTGGCATGTATACAGAATTTCTTGGACTTTTGCACTGATTAGAATAAAATTTCTATATTGGGGATCATTAGAAAAATTAAAACAATGTCTCCTGTAAAATTAAACACAAGCTGCATGGGGACATCTGCACAGCCCTGTTCTCACTTTAGTGTTTGGCAATAACATTCAGCCCTTAGGGCCAATATCTGTGTAATCTAGATTTATTATTATTAATTCTGAAGTGTCTATAACATCAGTATCTACATACTGAAGTTTGCCAAGAATCAGAATTCCCAAATCGATGTCTTTCAAAAGCTATTCAAAAGCTACCTCTTCTACTACATTCTAACTTGTAGCACACACTTTATAAGGTCACATTCTGAAAGCTTGCATGGAATAGACTCCACGTAGCAGACATCAAGAAGAGAGTGACATTACTTCATCTTATTACTGCCTGTGCAAATATATTCAAACTAATTAAAAACATGAGAAATTTTAAAGAATAATTATGTTCTGCTCTGCTTCTGAGTCACCAGGAATTAGAACATCCAGTCTTCTACCAACCAGTTTTAAGTTTAGCATCCACAAAATCATTGCTCCATCATAGAACTAAAAATTAAAATCTGTCCTTTTCCAGAATATAGTATGTCTCTCTCTCTTTTTTTTTTTAATACACTTGATCGTCTGAATCAGAAATGGATATCTGGGAAAATTCTAATTAACTAAGTTCATCTTTAAGATGACCCTTTTAATCAAGATTTTCTCCAGATCAGTGAGAACTACTATATTCAGCCTCTGATGCTACACACTGTCTTTACAGGACTACAGGAACCATGTCTAAATTATGTTTCACTATAAAGTAGTCTTGGACCGCCACATTCTTTCTGATGCAAATTCCCATGAGCCAAAAATGTTGAATTTGGCAAGTATGCAGTTATACGTGGCTTCCAGCTGTTCTATGATAGGTTAGAAAATCAACTGGCCTCCAGCCAGCCCAGTGGATTTATATCAAAAGCTGTGCAGTCAGTATTACATGTGTGCAAATGTAAACATTCACATTTTATTCCCCTTTTCTCAGCAGTCCACAGATAATTCTCATAACACTAAAAAGCAGGAAATAATGGCCAGGACTTGAAAAAGGAAAAAAGACATATTTAACTCAAGCTGAGAACTATGTAAAGTCTTCAGCATTAAGCACAGCCTCTTAACAAGTATATATAAAAATTATATCTATTCCACCGTATAAGCAACACATTTTCTGTTTTCAGACAGAAAAAATATGGATCAGAAGATACTGACCATTAACAAAGGTAGAAGCCATTGTATTTTTGTATCAAACAGTAGTAGTTTTAAAACCACACATACATTACAGGAATTTGTGTGCATTTTGTTCTGAGAAACTGAGAGTTCTGAGATACACTTTGGTGACAGGGTGCATGGTCAATTAAAAAAAAATAATCTTTTAAACCTTTTAAATATTAAAGTGTCTATAATCAGTGTAGAAATGAAAATGCATCCATTATCCACTGATCCTTATCACCAAAAGGCACAATAAATAGCACCTAATAAAAGGTGTGAACAGGTTTCTGGCAGGCTGTTTCTGAAGCAGCAAAAACAGTTGAGTTAGATACAGAAACAGGACTTGCAAGATGAAATTCAAACCAATTTGATAATTAAACAGAATGTAAGGTATGGCATCAGCTCTTAAGTGAAATAATAATATAGAGTTATAAATGACATCAGAGAGATGACTAATGAGGCAAAAAAATCTAGAAAAGTAAATTAGTAATTACATTAGTGGTTTTTGCTAGTACTTCTCTATAAGAATACAAGCAGGTCTTACCACAGCAGTGATTTTGTTAGAATCATGACTGAAAATTGTTAGCTACTCAGCATGGACTAAGAAAATGATAAACAATGAAGAAATTGCACTTCATTAAAGTTGTAACAAGCAACAATATTCTGAGACTGCTATGAGCCTTTAATGTAACTTGTTACATTTCAGCAAGATTAAACTTCTGTTAAAATACTTTTCCCCTATTGTGAAAATTTATATACCCTGCTGTTGTGACACCATTCTTTTTACAGATAACAAATAAAAAAGATTAAGAAAATAATGACGTAAATAATAATAATTTACATTTCCAGTAATAAAATATGTACTTTTAAAAGTATTTGTATCACAGCTGTCTCCACACAGTGCAGCTGAGATTATGCTAAAACTTATATCAGCAATTGGTAAGAATCTGGAACTAGAGTAAGTCTGAGTGTCACATACTAAGTTTCTACTACTGCTGCTGGCATCATGTAGAGGTTATTACAAAGGGTTTGAATAGTACACTGCTGGGTAGACCAGAGCCTCCAGGATCCTACAGTACAAGAAGCACATCTGCCGAAGTGGAGATGTGCACTCATCCTCTATTTGCACTCCCACGCTTTTTTAGCTACCCTGGCCAATTGTGCTCTGCACATCATCCATGAATCAGAGGAACTGAGGGATCAGGACCCTTCCAAGTGCCACAGCACCCACCCACAGATCAGCTCAAATGTCACCTAAGTGTTCAATGTCAGAAAAAAAAAAAAGGTTAGGGATCATTCTGGAGGATAACTAAGGATTCCTAGCTCCTGGCCTAAAGACTGTACAGATTTATATTGTGAAAGCTGACTGGGAGATAAGTGAACATGCAGTTTACCAGTATCACAGAAGTACATGGAAGTTAAGGACCTCCTAGCACAATCAGTGTGTTACCAGATGCCCAGGAAGGCTCTGACTGCAATTTGCAAGGAATGTTATGCTACCTCCCTTAACAGATTTACCTTCTGATCAATAATAAATAACGTGGTTTCCCCCAGAGGCCAGGCAGACTGGCCTTTGTGTGTACTAAAAGGTAAAGGAAGTACAGAGAGCCTTAGCTGATTAGCAATTACAAGACAGCCCAAGGAGAAAAAAATTGGAAGATTTATAATGGGAAATCACTTCTATCAGACCACCTGATAGAATTTAACAGAAAATTATTCTTGCATCATAGAATTCTTGGCTAGCACTTTCAATTACATCTAGGGCTTCTTCTGTCAAGGATTTCTCCATATATTTTGCTGACACTAAGATTTCCTTGGTGAAAGAATGGGCTCTGCACTCATTATAATGGGTGATTTCTCTCCACTTTTTCATTCTATCACTGGGAACAAAGTAGTGACACTACTTTTTACCTTTTTGTGGGGTCGTTTGCTGGCAAGACATTATGCAGTTCTGTTCCTTCCTCAATCCGCAGGGCAATACATACTGCACATCAAATATGCCCTATAGCTTTTCCATTGTCCTGTTTACCAAACTCTTCAAAAAGAAAAAAGATGTGCTGTTGTCATTACTTGTGTCCATAGGACAAGAAACTATAGCAAGTTAGTCTGTATTTTAAGTACCTGAAATTCTGCTTCTTTTTCCTCTCCTTCAAACTAAAGTCTATCTTTCCTGCTCCCTGCCTGAGACCAGTTACTCATAGGAGACCAAGTTTGGCACAGGAGTGCAGTAAAAAAGGCATCATGATGGATTCTCCATGACGTAAATTAGAATGCTGCAGTCCAATCACATCCCCATCAAGGTCCTAAAGTGAAACCTCCCACTGAGATAGAAGCTACAGGATTTGCATCTGTGTGTCTCTTGCTGTCAGTGGCTATTGTTTAAGTAAACATTGGTTTGTATTACTTACTTTTTTCTATTCAATGCATGTTGATGCCTGGTTAAAAAGAAAGAAAATTGCAGTATTAAAAGACTAGTATTTTCAGCATCTTGTGATGTAAATTGCTAATTTAAAACCCAAAATATTGTTAAAGTGTCTCTATTTAATAGCAGACGATTGCAAGCTGTAATTTGCAAGCTGTAGTTGCAGATGGCAATGTTTTTCTCTCTTTTCAACTGTACAGTATAGTATTTACTGCAGTGATCTGCAGACAATGACATACCAACTGCGAAAGAAATGCTCCAGGGTAATACAAACTATCAGGATTCCCATGAGGTTCAGCATTTGAGGTACCTGCAACTAAGGCATGAAATTTAAACATCAATTAGGATGTTAAAATATCTTACCTCGTCTCAAACAATAACTATTTGCGATATACATTTTTAGTACTTTCAATTACCATGGATGTTTCTAATACAAAACAACAGCACTTGTTTTCTATCCTCATTTTTAATCCCTTTGGAGTGAACACACTTATTTTCCAATTCAGACCTGGAGGCCCAAGTCTGGATTCAAAACTGACAGCTACCATCTGGACCACACTAGCAGAAAGGGGTTTATGTGATCTGGCACATGTCTAGCATACTGTTCCACTTTTTGTACATAAGGACATACCAAAACACCAAGCATGCAACTTATCTTGCATGCATTAAACAAAATCCTTGCCTTTTGTTTCATTTTGTTAAACAACTCATTAACATTTATTTCTAAAAGAAAAATTATTTAACATTGTCTATTTAACAGCATTGTATGAAAATTTATATACTGTATTCTATAGTGCCATCTAGGGGATTTAAAACCTGGAATAGAGAGCTCATCTGATAAAGAAACAACAAGCACTAAGGAATCAGCTATGACAGCCAGAGCAATTTCTTATGTTTATCTGGTGTTTTGGATTACTTTTCCTGTTACAATAGGAATATTTAAACAAGGTCACATGAATAATGGCATGTCTATAGAATTCATAAATACGGGAAAATGTATTGTGCTATACTTCTGCTTTACAGCCAAAAAAATCACAAGAAAAAACTCCCAAATAAAATCAGTGTCATGCACTGAAAGGGGATTGAGAATAAAAATTCTACCCTTAGTCCAGTTACCAGGGAATATATGAGATTTATGTCCACTAAATATACTTACAAAAAGATTAGACATGTTCTTTTACAAAATAATAGGAAACTGAAATAAAATAGGAGAGCTACTAGCACTTCCTTCAACACTAAACCTCATTCTTAAGTTTCCTAAACCAGGAATTCCATAGTAATTTCCAAGGCATCACTGAGTAAACTGTTAGAAATTATTAAGTTCGTATTATATTGATAGGGAGAATGATCTATAACATCTTTGATCTCATTTGCCTTCTTAGTTCTGTATGAAACCAGCTATTACAAGTTCACACATTAAATAAATGATCATTCAAAAGAGAAATGTAGAGCAAATTCAGAGAAACAAAAACCAGAGAACCACTATAGGCTCACCACAGCAATGATTCATCAGTTCATACGAGCAAACAAAGACAAACAAAGATATTTCTGGATCATCAATACACATCAGTTGCCAAAACATCATTGAAATTAGTGGCTAATTTATATAAGTAGAGAACCTGGCTACATGCTCACATTGTCTTGCATTTTTTCATAGTCCCAGTAACAGATCAGTTGCCAGCCATCAGGGTGAGAAAGAGGATCACTGCTTTGCTTTTGAAGCTCCAAATCTCATATTTTGACATTCTATCTGGAAATCGTTATGCACTTGGCATTTACAATAATGTGCTGAAAACTATTAGTTCATAGGAGTAAGGTTTGAAAAGTATCCAAAATGTGTATTAAGGACACATATACAATGGCTTTAGATATGCCTTTTATTTGGTGGTATTTTAGGTAGTTGTCAGCCTCTGTACCTGAGAGTAGCTTCCATATTCATCTGACTGCCCCCAGCTCCCCCATCATAGAATCATAGAATCACCAGGCTGGAAGAGACCCATCGGATCATTGAGTCCAAACATTCCTATCAAACACTAAACCATGACCCTAAGGACCTCATCTACCTCCAGGGAAGGCGATCCTCTCACTGGAGGATGGCATCTAGACATATTATACATTGCATCCTCCATTCACCTACCCTACATCATAAAAAAACCCATAGTCCTCCCTTCTCACCTCCCTAGCCCATGTTCCTGTATCTTCTAATACACACTTTTTACTACATTGCACTAACTAAATGCTACGCTCTGTGCCTGCCAAGTTCTGTATCCTGTTCTCCTGATTGGAAGGAGAAACTGCAACACTGCCTTGCGCATTTGAGAGTGCATGAGGGAACAGGCAGTGGAGCTGGGCTGTTGCTACACGTTTTCTGATCAAAAGTAATTGTAGTATTGGGCTCTTGCCTGGTGCAGATCAACAGGTATATCATAACTGAATGAAAGGAGAAGCAGAAGGCTCCAGATACCTGTTTCTATGGGAGATCACTCTACCATCTGTACTTAGCCCACAACACTCTAAAAGGGATTTATAAGGGTTGACATAGTATCTGAAAGTTTGATTCTGTGAAGTGGTGTTAGATCTACTGCTGCCTCCTCCAGCAGCTTAAGCCCAGAACCGTTCTGCCCAGCTGCTGGAGTTCAGCCCAGTGCCCTGGGACTCGGATTCTCTGTCCAGGCTGAGGGACACAACTGCTTGTTTGCCATTTCAACCAGTGGTGAAATTGCAGACATATCCCAGAGACAAAAACAGTCAAAAACACACACACATGCATGCACAGGACACTGACACAGCTAGTCACACAGACTGCCACAGACAAGGCACATCCTTCAACAGAACATATGTGCAGAGCTCATTAAACGCAAGCATAGACAGACAAGTGCCTGTGGAAATAAAGCTAAATGTGGGAATGGGACTGAATGTGAGGAGAAAAGGGACTGGGTTCTTCCCTCTCCCCCCACCATGGCCTGAGTATGAGGCTTTCAAAAGCAAAGTCAGTGGAGTTGCAGCACACACAAACAATAAGGGCATCTCATTATCTGAACTAGGGAATGGGATGTCCAGGAACAGGTGTAGTCAACACCTGCTATCAGCAAGAAGCACGATTTCCCCACACTGAGTGTGATACTAATGCTGACTTATTTTCTAAGAGGATGAATTGCAGCTGTTGCTCTTGAAACAAAGAAACTTACGCTTGATAGTTTAATTTAACCATTAAGGAAGGTGCACTTTATACAGCGCTGGAAAAGACTTGGGATTTGTCCTCAGAGTGCTTCTCCCAAACAGTGATTTCAGAGAACTTTATATACACAGAACTGTTTTCATGTTCATATTTTTCCCTGAAATGACAAGCACACTTCATTCCTGGAACCTCATTGCCTGTCCAGGGCGGGGATGAGATAGATCCCACCCAAAGTCGTTAATGTGTGGTCATATCTGAGTGGTCAATCTCAACAACTCTGGGTGACAAGATGATAAGGGTCCCTATCATTACCTTAGTTGTTTGTCTTGCTTTTTAACACTTTGCAGTTGACATTCCATCCCACCACTTACAAATCACCGTTTCACTCTGACAATCTAGCCCTCCAGTTGACCTCTACTCATTAAAATGTTATTTTAATATCATTATAATACTAAAACACACCTCCACACCTAAGTGTGGTTTGCCTCCTCCCAGCCTCTGAGGAAAACCACTCCTACAACCATTCCTACTGGGCATGCACAGTTAAGTTTTGACAAGCGAAGGGAGAAATTTTCCTCCACGAATCAGGGTTTGATGTTAACACTTCAGTCACTCACTCCACCCAGACCACTGCCTNGCCCTCCAGTTGACCTCTACTCATTAAAATGTTATTTTAATATCATTATAATACTAAAACACACCTCCACACCTAAGTGTGGTTTGCCTCCTCCCAGCCTCTGAGGAAAACCACTCCTACAACCATNGATAAGGGTCCCTATCATTACCTTAGTTGTTAGTCTTGCTTTTTAACACTTTGCAGTTGACATTCCATCCCACCACTTACAAATCACCGTTTCACTCTGACAATCTAGCCCTCCAGTTGACCTCTACTCATTAAAATGTTATTTTAATATCATTATAATACTAAAACACACCTCCACACCTAAGTGTGGTTTGCCTCCTCCCAGCCTCTGAGGAAAACCACTCCTACAACCATTCCTACTGGGCATGCACAGTTAAGTTTTGACAAGCGAAGGGAGAAATTTTCCTCCACGAATCAGGGTTTGATGTTAACACTTCAGTCACTCACTCCACCCAGACCACTGCCTCAAAGGTGCAAGTTGGTATAAAAATGTAAACAAAGGAGAAAGCTGGGAGGGAGAAAATGTCAAGGAAACTTGGGATCAGCCAACAGGCTGGACCTCATCTTCCTCCCCACCCTCAGACTCTATCGGGGTAAGACCTTTGTGTTATGTGCGCTAAATATATATCTTAACATCAACCTAATTACCAGTACTGCTCTATACTTTGACCTCAACTACATATTTCTTACCTGCACATCACTCCTTTCTGTGTTTGGGTGCTTGGCTTTTAACGTATTTTCACAAACAGTATCTTAGCCCCAACCAGCAACAAACCCTTATTAGTCATGAACAATTATTCTTAATAAAATCAACTTGTTTGCAACATATACAAGTCTCAGAAACCTCACTTACTTTTAAGAGGAATTTAAAGGGAATTTCTGATTCAAACTCAGCAAGCTAGACAAGATTGATTGTCTTTGCAAAGTTGTTGATAAGAATCTAAGTGAAATGGTTTGTAGAGCAAGCTGGATAAAAATTAATTGTTCTTGCTCACTATTCACTGTGACTGACAGGCTGGATAATTTATATGTTTTTGTTCTTGATGATATTGTCAGTTAAAGGGTTAAGCAGATTGGTAAACTCTTCTTTCTGAAGTCTCTCATATTTTCAGATTTACATTTCATGACAGTGCCCTCCTCCTCTTTGGCTGGTAGACACAGGAGTGTCTAGTTCAGGCACACAGATAACAGTCTCCAGATTGACAAGCATACACGCATTTGCAGATCCCTTCAGTTTAGCTCAGCCTCTCTGTCTTCCCAACATCCCTACCTTGCTCCTGAACTCCCTTACCTGCTTTGCAGGTTCCTACTCATCAACTACTCCAGCTTGATGCTCACTAGCAAATCCACACCCTACTCCTCCATGCAGTCCACATTCACAAGTACCCCTGAGGGTATCAACCCAACCCTCCACTCAACTAATACTCCAGTCCAGACCCAAAGCCCTGCTCCTCACTGTCTGGACCTGGCTGAGACTTGCTAGCAAATACATACTCTCCACACACATACATCGTTTGAGGAAGATACAGACAGCCCACAGCAGCTGGCATCAAGCACACAGGCTGTGATCCAATCCAGCCACCAGCACCAAGCCCCACACTTGTCTCACTTTCATGGACCACCCCAGTAGCTGGGAACACACACAGTTCCTGCCCCAGTTGCTGGAAGACGCTCACCCACTCCAGTGGTGGACATAGAGACCCCACTGGCTGTAGCAGCTGACTCCACAGACACCCACACCCCTGACTCCAGCAGCTATCACAAAACCCACTGACACACACATACATCTCACCACTAATAACACGCACTTACACACATGGGATAGAGTGAGGATACACAGAAGGAGAGTTAAGAAAGGATTTAGTAAGAAGACATAAGGAGATAGGACAGACTGCAGTGATCAGGAGCAAGGTTCTGACAGCCAAGGACACTGACTAGCCTCTTTTTACAAGTGGCCAGTCCCTTTTATACCCTTTTCTGTCTACCCACTTCTTTGCCCCTTCCTGCTCGTCTTCCCCTGCACACTTCCCACAGGTTTCAGAGAACCACAGAATGATCATCTAGTTCCAACCCCTCTGCCATGGGCAGGGATACCTCTGACTAGTCCAGGCTGCTTAAAGTCCCATCTGTCCATTCCTGCATACCTCCTAGCCAGCCCCCTCCCCACCCCTGTTTACAATTTTATCACTTGCCAAGTCCAGGTTGATCTTCCTGGAAGTGGCATCTGTGGTTTCATGATAGCCCATCGATTAGCATGAGTGGCAAGGGTTTTTTGTCAGGTTTTTGTCTTGCTATATTTTGGTTTCTGGCTTCCCCCCTTTATCTTGGATTCCTAATTGAGGAGATCCCTGATAAGCGTGCCAGATAACCTCACTGGAATAAACATTCTCAGGCTCCCATAGGCCTTCGTCAATTAGTGTGATTTACCAGCTTTCGTTCCCATCACTGCCTCCCTTATCACTTGTCAGTCAGTTTTCTGTCCTTGTTCCTGGCTTCCTGTTTTTCTGATTGTTCCCCGAGGCATTGAAAAGATCCTTGATCGGATACCCTTAAAGCAGCAGACACTGTCCTGCTACACACCTTTGCAGATTCTGCCACCTTGTGGAAAGGCACAACAGGGGCTCTGCCTTCCCAATGGTGACTGACATTGCCAACACACCTGCCTATTTATTTCCCCACACTTCTTTGTGGAACTGCTTTCCTAAACTATATTTTGTTCTTAGTTTATTGTTTCCTTTACAACAGTGCTGACCATAAATGGAGTAGTGCTAATGGAAGAAGGAAGTACCTTCAGTCGATATGTCTGAGATTCTCCAGGGTACAGGACCTGGACTGGCTTGAAAACTTTGAAGGAAATAAAGTTTGAAGCAGCGTTGATATAGACAAGGATGCAAAATACAGGCTTTACAACAGCAATTATTTTTGCGGATAACAATCTGTTCACATAAAACACCATTTATATCTAAAATAAGAAGTCACAGGAGATTAGGGGAATTACAAAGCAGTGAGACTTATGTGGTTTCAGGGAAAGTAATTAAGAGCCTAATTAAGGACAAAACCATATAAAAACAAAAGTAAAGCTTGATGGATGAAAAAAAATGCAAAACTTCCAAAAGGCAAAGGCACTTTTTCCTCCCCTGATACATTTTTTTGAGGCAATGAACATTCAAATAAGATTTTGTGGCCAAACTCAGAGAAGAATTTTCAAAAAGGCAACTAATCCACGGAAAAGACAGCTTTGACTTCACAGCAGTATACAGTAGAGTAACATACCCAAGCGGTTAGCTGACAGCCTGAAAAATTAGATCTTACCATACTCCACCATAACAGGATTGAGTACTCAGAATCTGATATCTTTAATAAAGTAAGAAATTAACGTGATTCTAATTGGTTTGTTACACTTCACATGACAAAACTGACAGTTACAGTATTTATAGCAGTACGGAACAGGTATAACACCCCCATATGGATAGTCTCATGAATGATACATTACGGTTTTATTTCCCCTATATATATATAGGAGCAGAGTGGAGTTATGTATCTGGTTTAGTGTCACAATAAATAAGTATCAGTCTGAGAATATCACTTGGGTCACAAGATTTCTGGTAACAACTATATGTTTTACTTTCCTTTACAACTCTGTACCAATAGTGATAATATGAGGAGTGAGGCTGGAAACTGACTGGTGCTTCCAGCCCGTTCCCACAGAAGACTGTAAGAGACCTCATGGGAGTCTTTCTAGGTTGACTTAAAAGGGAATGTTTTTGAAAGAGCCAGGGAATAAAGGCAGAATGTGGCTTTGATGGACAATCAAGGGACCAGAATTGTGAGGGTAATTTAGACACACTGACTGAATTCTCTGGTCCTGACTACAGGAGGATCAGGGCAAAAGCTGTCCAAGAATATATCACAGTTCAATTACAACCACGTAGAGTATCCATTTTGACTTTGTATATTTGGTTTTTTTCAATTAACTATTTCCCACCAGAACTCTAGCAGGCTTAATCTATTGCTTCAGGGACTACAAAAATGTCAGGAATTCACAGAAAAAGACATCCCTGCTGAATAGGAAATCTACTGCAGGCTCATCAAGAGTAGATTACTGCTCCTTCTGCCTGTAGATACTGGTGCAAAGGAAACGCAGACAGAAGTCAAAGTGATGCTCTCTTCCATCCTTCCAGTCAAAGGGAAAGATTCAGAGAGGAATAGACATTTGTGGCAGAAGAACAGCTTGATGCATAGCTCAGTCACCAATAAGGCTTCTTTTTCTTTCTTCAGATTGCACTAGGAGACAGACATGGTGACTTAATGAGGAGAGCTCTGAACTAGGTGGTCTACATCTAAAGGCAATTTAGAAAGTGGTGTATATAGACAAAGTCTGCATGGGAGAACTCGGCTGCAAAGGCACTTTCCTGCTTCATGTGCTTCCATAGTAATGCTCACAGCCTTGGCAAGAAACAAGATAAAGAGACAAAGTTTTCTTGATAGAGATAAACAATAACACAAGATGCAACAACCAGTAGCTGCAGCTTGAGAGGTTAAGTCTAGATTTCTGAAGCATCTTTCACTGGGAGAGCAATGCAGCACTCTCTCCTCAGAGAGGTCATGTAGCTTGCATTCCTAACAGGTATGGATAGTTGGCTAAAAAATACTATTGCTGAGTCTGCAGACTATAGTCCCTCACTGGACCAGAGTGTGGACTAGAGGACCTCCAAGCATTCTTTGCAGACAGTGCTTGTAGAATCCTGTGATACATCTAATGTGTTCCAGCTGCTAATGTGAATTTGGTCCATGGAGCTGGACCAGAGCTCATTTTAAGACAAACTCCCGAAAGCAAAATAATTAAAATGTCAGCTTCTCAGCATATTTTTGCTCTGCAAATCTGCTCCTACTGTGTTGCACTACTTAGACATAGCCAAAGAAGACAATTTTAGTATCTATAGCTACTTAAAGGCTAGTGATACAAACCCAGTATGATTTCCAAGAATTTCAATACTCACCTCTGTTTCTTCTAATACAAAGCTGAATGCTTCTGAAAAATCCCCTTTGGCATCACTCTGAATCTTCAGGCACATTTTAAAATTTAGCCCTAACTTCTCTAAGCTCCTTTGGAAAATCCTAGCCTTTATCCTTTTAGGAATGAAAGAACGAACAATTTGAAGTTAAGAAAAAGTAATAACTCATACTTATAGTATCAGCAAATTAACTACAAATATGTGCTTAACATTCTTCAGCAGAAAAGCCCTGCAAGAGACAGGGCACATCAGAAAGCTTATAAAGCAAGATAACAATTATTTTCAATATAATTCTTCTAACCTGATTCTGAAGGCCTCATTTTAAATTATTTAACGGTTTTGATCAGACCACAGAGGTTTTTTCCATCATTCATTTTGCTGACTAACATAAGAAATGTAATTATCCATCAGTTTTATAAAGTTTGCGTTTCATCACATTTTTCCTATTATAGAATTAATCATGCAAGAAACTCAAGTGCAGAAACTAGAATGGATAATATTAAATGAATGATAAAACTAGAAAAAAACAAAGTTATTTTTAAAAAATGGCAAGGTAGCAGTATTTCATCTAAAATTTGCTAGTATTTGTGAACAATTTCTTATTTCTACCAAACAAAATTAATAAAACTTTTAAAATAAAATTCATAAAGCTGTGAGGATAATTATAATCATAATATACCTAAGACTTGTACTGCATCTTTCATCAAGAATCTATAGTGATCTTCCCAGCTATTAAATTGCGCTAGCTGTGAAGCTCCCCTATGAGGAATTTGTTAAACAAAACTAGGTAAACTGAGGCAACAAGAATTCTCACAGTACAGGTTGAAAGAGAAAATGCATGCCCTGCTACCCCTTACTTTATTTAACAAAATTCCTTTTGCTAGGTCATTTAGTAAAAGTTAATCCCTTATTTATTTGTTTGTTTGTTTGTGCTTCACTCATAGCCTGGCAACATANGTGTCATCTGCAAACTTACTAAAGTGTTACAGTGTTACATTACTTTGGATTATCCAGTCTCAGACTTTTTACAGTCAAGAAGGACCATGACAGATTTGTGTAGCATACTACAATACTTAATAAACAAACAGCAGAAGCAAAGAGCTGTCATGTGTAAGGAACAAGAAGCAATTGTAATTATGATGTCAAGGTACAAAAAAGCAGGTCCCCTGTTCAATCTATGCTATAGATCACCTTCCTCATGCGATATTCGCAGCTTGACTTCTATCATGCTATTAGCAGTCTCTTAGTATCAGAAATAATGCTAGTGAAACGTCATCTGATCTTTCCAGTGCAAGTTAGAATAGGATCAGCAAGAGAGAATTACTAAAGGAGTTGCATTTCTCTGAAGCTATCTCTTTAGATACGACTTATTTAATTCTAATCTTCAGTTTATAAGTTCAGTTTATAAATTCATAACTTTTTTCTTTGTAAAGAGAAACTACTATAAGAGTATGATATACTGCTAATATTTTCATCTTTTGACATATTGCACATCCTCACCGTAATGAGACAATTAAAAACACTATTGTAAATTTACTACAGCTGCTGATACATTCTGAATGCTTAGTCTGGTACTGAACAGCTAGCTCAGGACATGTACCTCTCAGCTTTCCCCCTCATGGTACAAGTCAGTCACAGGTGAAGTAGTCATTATTACAATAGGTCAAGAGAGCACAGAAACCATCAGTCAATTAAAGATCTGGAAGCATGGGAAGTTATACGCAGATCACCTGTTTGCTGAGTTCAGCAGCACTTAAATTAAACATTGCTTGTGTGACTTTTCCTTCACAGCAAGCATAGTATTTTAATGTCTCTCTCATTACCTGACAGACCTACGCATATGTAACTCTTTATACTAGCCTGTGTGCCAGTTCTCTGCAGCATCCCATCTGTGTGTTGTTCTTCAAGTCACCCCCAGATCTTCTGTTTCATTATGTATCACCGTAATACCCAGAATTGGCATCATGTAACTGGCATGATACTGAGGACAACAGCCCTCAGACAGAGGACCATGCATACCACAATTGCTACTGAACAGAATGAGAAGCAGGAAGAGAGTGACCCTACAGCTAGTCAGCCGCAAGCCAGTTATACTTAATGTTGCTAGGACTGGGATCTTTGATATACAACTCTATACCACTACCAATTGACTCATTGTTTCAGAGGTGTCAAGCCTTCCTTTTAGTGCTCTGTGGGTATGGTACATGCACAATGCATGGAAGCTGTCGTCTCTAACCACTGCTTATCACCTCCCATTTCAACAGGTTCTGCTTGCTTAGGAGACATTACACAGGGAAGACAAAACAGTAAACAAAATTTTTGGCCAGGTCATTCAAGCCAGTACAGAGGATAATAACACATTCTAGGGAACAACAGGCAACTGAGAAAAAAAAGAAACAATATTTGTTCTTTGTTATCTTTTCACACTCTCTTCCCTTCCTTCTATTTTCTATTATAATTTTTTTCTGTTGAATTTTGAACTTAAAAGCAGTGCTGTGTTCCTCAAATGATTTTCCTCTTATTGTCTGTTGCCTCCTTTGTTTCCTTTCTCACTTTTTGCCCAGATCTTTTTTCCCAGTCATTCATTCACTCCTTCCTCCTTTTAGCTATTTGTTTGATTCTTTAGCATCCTCAGTATATTGTGTCCCCTTTTCACTTTCAGAGTTCTGTCCCTGTTGTTTGTCATACAGAAAAATGTCTTGCATGATATGCTGTAAAAACAGGTACTAAACAGGGGTATGACTGTATAAAACCATAATTGTGTAGAGATATATATATATGATCAGCTACATCCTTCTATTTCATTTCCATCCCAGGCAAATAAGATGCTGTGACTTCATTTCATACTTTGCCTAATAAAGCAAGATTGCCTGACAATAAAAAGCAGCAATGGTATCAAAGGAGTAACTGGCACCAAAAAAAATCTATTATATATGCTGATTCTGTCCCCAGTAGGTGAAGTTAAAGTATACCATTAATACCCCAAAAGAAATTAAATAAGTAGTCATATTTCTACAGTTATTTTATTCAATCAGATATATGCAAGTTAATAAACTATTGCCTGAAAATACTACACACTACCTATTTATTACTAGTTCTGTTTATGATGGGTAAAACTCAGAAAGGATTTTGCACCACTGAGAAGTTATGACATTGATCCTTTAGGAAGGCAAGAAAAGAAAAAAATGAATTCTGAAAGCGTATTTCTTATGCCAACAGTTAAGCCATTAATTGTACTTGTCACAAATTTAATAAAATAAACTATAATTAAAAGCTATCAGATGCTGAGCTGTTTTCAAGCAAGTACTATCAAGATGCTGAGCAGTTCATAAAATCAAATATTAACTATCCTCAAAAGCACCATCCTAGAGGATATACATGTGTTTCATGAAGGAGTTGAAAGGTCCTGTAAGCTGCACAAAATCCCTACAGAGATGCCAAAATTTTTTTCAATATGCTCAATTAATCTGTTCAGGATCAGTCATTTGCATATTTTTTAGGAATCATACAATGATTTTTTAGACACTGATTAATTAGAAACATTTGATTGGTATGGTATTATATTCAGAGTTCTGGTTGCAGATACAGTTTTATAATATGGCTGAAATGTAGCTAACAGGGAGGGACTACGTCTAGAAGGGCTGTGGTCATATCTAGATGTTATTACAAAATTAAACTTGAAATCCCCTCTCCTGTAATATTGGGCTCCCATTCTCATATTCTCTTTTCTTCTTTACAGGACCATGGTTCTGTACAGCTATGTTTGAACCAGGAAAGAGAACTTTCAACTACATGTATTCTGGTCTGCTTGATAGATGAGATATTTCCCTACTGAAGTTCACCAAGCAACTGCAAAAGCAGAAATACCAATACAACCATGGGAGCAGTGTGAGGATTCCCTGACGGTCATGGAACTGTCTTAGAAGAGAGGCACTGTGAATCTGTATTCTAACTTCAGAGAGGATATGCTAGCTATTATGTTGTAACACAGATGTAAACTCCTCCAACTGTGTTTTTCACCTGTGTATATGTTTCCTTTTACAGCATGGATGTAATTGGTGAGTGTGTGCTTATATGAAAAAATTAGTGCTAAGTCCTAAAGTAGATAGCATAAATTCGAATACAGACTGTTCTTTTTATTACAGTGCACTCCATGCAGAAAGTGAAGATACACAGCAAGAAGGAAAAGAGAGCAGCACAGATGTTAGTATGAAGGATAAACTGAAATGTGAAGACAAAAAAAAGTGAGAGGGAGAAAACCACAGAAAGAAAAATGGTACCTATTGTCTGAATTGCAGTTCACATTCTTAAACATTGACAATTTCCTTCAGAGGCTTTACTCTGCTTTGTTATTGTGCTTCTACCTCCTAGTCTCTAATAAACATCTTGGTGTATCTCCCTTCATTCCTTCCAGTACAAAACAGGGAAAACAGTACGGGCATTACCATTTTTCAAGATCAGCATGGACTCACTTTCAGAAAAATATTTAGAAAAATTAGAAAAATAGAGAGGTTTGCTTCAGAAACTCACTCAAGGAATATGACATTTGTGTTTCACCTACAATAAAATTATTATCTAATATGGAACATGATCTGTATTCCTAAAAGCAAAATTAAATATTCTTTATCATTGAGATGGAAAGAGATAGCACTATGCCTACTGTTTAGATACAATATACTCATTTTCCTGCCCAATCAAAGTCCAGCAAATAGAGTCTAACAGACAAATCCAGCAAATGTGATCTTTTTGGCAAATACTCTTAAAGTGGTTTTAGTTATTTTAATTGTACAACTTCTGCAATCAAGGATATCCCATTTTATACTATCTGCATCATGTAACAGGTCAACTACCTCAATTTGGTTTGTTTCTTATGATCTCTGATTCAGTGAATAGTGAATAGAGTATGCATAAATGCTCTTGTTCTAGTCCAAATATGAGAAATTTCCAGGTGTTTATACAATCAAAATCCCTCAGCACTAACTTAGATCAGTAGCTACAAAATAGTGGTAGGAGTGTGGTCAAACCAAACAGCTGATTGCAGGTCATTCACTGAGAACTCATGAACACGCTGTTGGAGGTGTTTTGGCCCTCCTAACAAGAAGGCAGACAGAATTGGATAATACAGGAAACAAATAAGTTATATCATAGAATCATAGAATCATAGAATCATCAGGTTGGAAGAGACCCACCGGATCATCGAGTCCAACCATTCCTATCAAACACTAAACCATGTCCCTCAGCACCTTGTCTACCCGTGCCTTAAACACCTCCTGGGAAGGTGAATCAACCACCTCCCTGGGCAGCCTGTTCCAATGCCTTATGACCCTTTCTGTGAAAAACTTCCTCATCCTACGTCATGTAGTTTTTTTAACCCTTTCGCTTTTTCAGTGCAGAGGACAAACATCCTCAAGTATCAAACCAAATTCAAACTGGAAAGTAGACAGAACCATAATCTAAACTGTGTCTTGGAGAACAGCACTCCACACTTGGCATACCCTGCACCACTAAAGTTGATGGGTGAGTTAGCACTGTTGTCTAGATTTTCAAACATAAATCAAAGACACCAATGCAGACACAGGAGTCAAAAGTATTTCAGGATCAGGCCCTGACTGGATAGGTCACTAGACCAAGTTTCAGTCGTAATGCTTCTACTTTCTGTTGAATTTGATTTCCTTTAAAGAACAGTCTTTTACAAGTAGTTAGTTAGAACAGCAAGTGTTTTCGCTCGTCTACAGAAAGGCCAAGATAGAAAATCTTAATGCTTTGTTCATGGAGACAGTCGATGAGAGAGCATCCAGCTGCAGGCACAAAGAACATCCTTTAAATTTAACAGGCTAGGCACAAGCAAACAAATCTTTTTTATTTTTTCCTTTTCTGGCAGTATATATGACTTCTCAAGGTGCACTTACGTCTTGCATTCTGCAAGATGCACTTATTCTTTCTCTAGAAACCCCTCACCAAATTTATACCACTTGCCTAATATTTTGTCATTGGCTATTTGCCCTACTGTGGATTTTCAGCCTTGTCCCTGGCTGTAAATGTCAATTGAAACATTCACAGCAGCACCACTTTGGCCAGAAAATCATTAGCAAAACTAAATTCAGTAACCTTATCTAACTGCATCACCTCAGCCAACCCTTTCAGCACCCTCAGGTGAGTCTATTCTCATCCAAGGTTTTGAATACATTTGGTTTCTCTAAGCAGTCACTAACTTGTTGTTCCTCCCTGCCCCCAAATGTGCTGGTACAGAAAATTTTGCTTGTGAAGATAGAGGCATGGAGTCACTCAGCCTTTTCTGTACCATCTGTTTCCCCTACACTAATCAATGGACCCACATTTTCCCTGAATATCCCACTGATTCTAACATATTCTCCCATTACCCTTTATGTTCCTCAGTACTTTTAATTGCAGCTGGGCTCTAGTCTTTCTGATTTTTCTCCAAATGCTCAAGCAATTCTGTTTGTATTTCTTTATTGCCTGGTTTCCACTTCTTGTGTGTTCTTGTTTTTCAGTTCATCCAGAAGCACCCTGCTTAGCCAAGTGACTATCCTGCCAAAATTTCTCATCTTCCTGCACAAATAGGAGAGCTAATTTCTGTACTCTCTGTAAGTTTTCTTTTAAAAACAACCATTTTGCTTCTGCACTTTTCCCCTTATGGTAGCTTCCAGAGGGAATTCTGCCTAACAAGCTGGAATTTCGGCAAAGAAATTGCCTAAACAGATTTCAACCTGCTTTCCTGAAGGCCAGAATCCTGAGTCTGACATATATCTTTCCAGCTTTCCATCAGACCCTGTCCTCAGTCATCTGTGAATAGCAGGTCAATTACACCATTATACTGTTTTTCCAGCATTTGTACCGGGAAATACTCAATGTGCAGTACAATACCTTACTGGAGTGCTTGCACATTGCCACCCTTCCAAAAACTGTCTGCATAGTTAAAATCCCTCACAAAGGTGAGGTTGTACAAGCAGCAGCCTCCTGACAGACATTTTTAGATACGTTCATCTCCACTTTGTCAGGTGGCCTGTAGTACCCCCAGCACAATAACCTCAACATTAGTCATCAGAAGGTTTTTGAAGTCTTGACAAACACATTTCCAGCTTCATGGGAGAGGTCGCAAACACAGTATTAGAGACCTTCTCTTCTTCTTATCTTAGTTTTCCTAAACAGACTGTAACCACTCATGATTTGGGTATTACCACAGGTTTATGGAAACCCATGGGCTTCTAGGTCTTTCTTTTTAACCAAGCTCTGTATGTTGCTATACAGGCACTTAAGGAAAATCAGGTATTGGTTCATTTACAACTTTCCTTCCTACAAATAGACTTGTTCCCAGGCATGTCTGTTCTCTCCCAAATGTACATCAAATAACAGAGTTTCCTAAGCCATTTAGAGACTTATCTCTCTTTCTCTAACCCTACTTTCCTGCTTTTGGTTTGATGTCAGCATAAAGTCAGGTCAAGAGCCATTGGAAACAATGCAAAACACCATGAAATACAACACTGGTGATGTAAAAGTGATTGACAGGAAGGAAGTAGCAGTAAATCAAAGCTTAGGTCATATGAGCACTAAATCACACCACTATATCACAGCTTGTTTCTGTGCATTTTGCCTTGAAGTTATCTTTGAAATACTCCCTAAAAAAAGAGTAGCTGCTTTCCTGAGTTGAATACTTGGAAAATGCATGGTTTCCCAGTGAAGATGAATGTTTCTGCTTATAAATAAAAGAAAGGTGATCAAAAGCCTTCTAGAATTAAACTGCAAATAATGATAAATTTATTTACATTTATATGTATCTTTATGATAAACCATTTCTTCTAAAGCCTACTGAGTAGTGAAAGCTAAGGAGCCTACCACTATAATCTGTGCCCGCAGGATGTAGAAAGACAAGAAGAAATACCACTTTTAGATTTGTCCAAAACAGAGTAACTCATTTTAGTTTTACACAGCAACAGGAAAAAAGTACATACGGAAAAAAAATAAATTAAAAGGCAACTCTCTCTATTTTTTTCATATTCCCCATTAGAAAATTGATATATGTCCAGACTGGATGCTATAGTAGGTCTAGTTCAAAGAGACATGCCTCAACTTAATAAGGTCCACTTTATTTGTCAATGAAGAGGCTCCTGCAGGATGTGAGAGGAAGAAATACCATAATTTGCTCTCTAGAAACTGCTAGCCTCACTTTTGGTGCATAGTAATGCAGCTCAGTACTGTCAATGAGGTGATTATTTGCTCCCTAGAGAGCTCATCTCACAGCTAGTACCTAGGATCCCTAGCAGTTTTCATTTTGTGTGGTGCAAGGCATGAATTCTATTCTATAGGGGGTTTTTTTAGCTGCAGTCTCACAGAGAGGCCATCTCCAGATCTACTTTTAATAACTAATTCACAAAGGTAAAGAAATGCATGCATGATTTTTCATTCTACAGCATTAAATCAAAAACTGCTTCCTATACCTGTGAAGCCATTTTATCCATGTAGAGGTCTCATTGCAGTTCATATACATACTGGGAAATTTATCTGGGTACCAACAGCTGTAAAAATACAGTGATGCTGACTTCAGGAGAGCCAGATTCCCTAAGTGCAGAGGTTGCTTTTATAAGCAAATTTCTCTGCTTTGGTACCCAAGTCAGGGCCACAGAAACTAGCTGAGATGTATCTAAACTGGGTTTGATTGCAAATAAGTATGTTTTCAATGTTGGGCTGAAAAAAAATACTGTAGCAACCAGGGACAATGAGGACTTAAAAGATGCATCTACAGTAGTGCTTTCATTCATGAGCATCCTTTGTAAGGATTATTTACTGCACTATGTCTCAAATCACAGAGGAATCTTAGAGCACACAATCTGGTTGTCTTTTGGATGAAACTGGAAGAAGTTCTCCAGGAGCTCAACTCACACACCCCAGATACAAATAGACATTCATTCCACTGGGCCAGATCAGTGCTAATCTGAAGCAATCTCTCTGAATCCCTGTGTTGCAAAGACACTAACTCTCAGCATTTATATCACTCTCAAAACTCACTTCTCTTGAACGCATTGTTCTAGTACAAAAATAACTGAACTACAATGGACTTCGCAGCTTCTTGTGTTATGAAGAAATAATGCTTAAACCGTTATTCTATTCTGTCAAGCCACTGCAAGATATAATCTTTTGTTAAAACATGCAGTTTACAGCAATGGAAACAAACTGTAATGAAACTACATCTCTTTTTTTTACATCTACTTCCCAATAAGTCCTCCAAATTATTTTTGTTATTATAATTTGTGTATAATAGTGCACCCAGGCCAACATGAAGATACGTATGACATCTTTAAAGCAATTCATCTCTCACCAAACCAGAGAGAGTTTCATTTATTTTAGCATAAACATGCTGACACCTACTGAAAACCAGCAACATGTTCAGAGCCCTGTCTGGAGTATATGTGAAAGCTCATCCAGTCAAAGTAGGAAGGAAACACACCTTGTAATGCTAACAGCTACTTTAAAACATAGCCAAATGGATATATAAAGACAGCCACACAGGATGTGAGCTCAAGACTCCTCAGCAAAACAGAGGTTATATGACCCTAGAGCTCTCATAACCAGTTGCCACTAAAATCCTTATATTGTCCTTCTAGAAGAAAAGCAAAAGAAAGAGGTACTGGTTACATGAGTAGCTGATTATGGGTAATATTTGGCTCCGAGTAAGACTAAGAATAAGATTTTGAATAATTCAGCTGCACAAAGTTAAGTAGCTACACCCTGTCTGTTTCCTTTGCATTTGGTTGTTACATCAATTTCACAGTCCCTCTTTCTTGCACAGCAAGAAAGGAAGGGCAGCTACCTGCACAATAAATATTTTGATACGTAAAGTACCTGTTCTTCCAGACTTAAACTTAGGCAAACTTGTTTAATATTCTGAGGACTAAGACAGAACTCAGCACAGATATATTTCTGTCTTCTGCCCTATTAAAATGAAACAGACATTTTGAATATTGTTGTTTAAAAAGTCACAAAGTCTTTCTTCTGCATGATGACAAAGAACTGCTGTCATCCGAGAAGCTCTGTATGTATATATACATCTCTATGTTCTCAAGTCATTCTCAAAGTGATTACTTGTGTCCAAAATGTGGGGTTTCAGCTGTTTATTGGGTTTTTTCATGACCTAAATTACTAAAATAGGAAGGAAATTCTTTACCTTATGCACCTTTCCAGAGGCTTTCTTTTCATACCTTATACAAAACACTGCTTGTCACCCAAACACTTAATAAGCAGCTTGTACTTTGTATTCCACAACAGTTCCTCTTAGAGGCATAAGTTACTGCAGTAGTTATGGAAATTAGCTCAGTGTCCCCACTAGTACACATTTTAAAACAGCATTATCACCACAGCTTTGTGGCATATCAGTTTCTGCCAGTGTTTGTATATCTTCTTGTAAATAGTCCCTTTTAATCTTCTGAATACAGATTCTGTAAACCCCATTAGCAAAAGAAATAGTCAAAGTTCCTGGTCACAAAGTCACATACACAAATCTATATATGTCTGCATCTACACGAAGAGCTACATTAAAGCAAAATCTCTATATCTAATTCAAAAAAGTTAACTACTTGGTCTCAAAGAACAGAACTTATACTTAGTATTATTCTTCTAGTCTCATCCATCAGTGTGCGCCATTTTAGGGGTCATTAGATATAAAAAAATATCTCCTGTTCTTAACAGCATTTAAATGAAAAGGCAAGCTTGATTTGAGTACATGCTGTATAAATTTAGAACTACTGCATGATTGTCTACATCAGCAAGCACAAAAGATTTGCCAAAGAGCATTAATCCCAGCTCATGAACATACTGAAATCAACAACAAAGCTTTTCTAGCTTTCTGTTGCACAACTCGGATCTCTATAAATGACTTCTCCCTCTGCCCCAAAAAATCTGTTTAAAATTAACCCCTCAGAACAATTATCTTTCCATTGTAGTGTTTATCATACAATACAACGCCAATGTATGTGAAGGAAAAGAAAATGTTGTGTCTTCCACAGAAAATGAAATGAGAGTTCTTCAAGCAGTTTGTCTTCCTACCTAAAATCGTTGAATATAGATACTGTGCCAATTATGTTGCTCTGTGTTAATCATTGGGAAAAAATCTACTTGGATTTTTTTTACCATGCTCTTCACTACAGTGCATTAAGTGACCTGATTACCATGCGTTCTTTTGTCAGAAGAGACAGCGTACATAAGTGCTTCATTTAATAGGATTCTTAAAGTACTTTTAATGTATAAATATAAGCATATTGCTATCTGTTTGCTTCAAGGAAGAAAGGCCACAGACATATTGGTGCATTCGGAGCAAACATGAATTAAGCAGTACGATATGCACTGTCATGTAAATGAGCTTTTGTGGCATTTGGTAGCAGAGAGCCTGCACACTGCACAGCTCTATCACTGCTGTCCAGCTGCATTACAGCTGAGATGCGACCAATATTCTTGTGATCCATACAGGAAAGCCATGCCATAGTTACAAGCTCAGGTTTCTGAACAGATAAGTGTTACGCTATCATGGAGAGTTTTCTTGTGTCAGAGTGAAGTTATTTTTCATCCTTCATCCAGCATCTTCATCCTGCAGCTTCAGGTGACTGGGATGGGCTATGCTTAAACTGCAGCACCAAGTAGCATTTACTAACTCCTGGTCCTGGGAAGCACTCTGGTCACATCCACGCACACAAAAGCCCCAGCTTCTTTTTCTCTGTTTCTCATTAGAGGAAAACATACCTGTATTAGCCACAAGAAATCTTCAGCGTAATCTAGCCTTGCCCAAATTTGGGCAATCAAGAGAAGAGAGCTGCAGGACAAACCCTAGAATATATCTGTCCACACGCAACCCTAAAGTATCTTTTTGTCAACGTTCAATAGGAAGTCTAGGCAGAGAGAACAGAATTATTTAAGCAAATAGGTTTAAAGAGCACTGTAAGCTCACTAGCATCCCAAATCTTTCTGCCCAAGGTATCCATGTGAAACTTGGCAAAGGAATGGCAATGAAGAACATCTGGCAAGGTGATAGAGTCTCTTAGCTAACAGGATAAATAGATAGGATAGGGCTAAACTGAATGTAAGAGTGGCTGCACCACTCACTAGTAAAATTTCTGCTCGCAAATTACGCAGTGTCCTGTATGCCTCTTGCTTAGCAAAAATAGGCTCAACTACTTGCAGTTGTAGCATACAAATTCTCTGAAACACAGGTACTGCTCAGAGCTCTGTTGAGACAGTATAATTGGGTCCAATTAAAGACTCTGCCTAAATAATATCCTAGTTATAGAGCTAAATAATATATTACAATGGGCTAAAAATATAAATCAAAAGAAGGCAAAGCTGTTTTCTCTCAACTGGCAAAGTTCAGGTGTTCCTGTGCAAATGTGTTCATTGTTAAACACTGTCAGCATATTTGGTTCTGCAAGCTTTTTTGACTTTGGTTTCTTCTAGTTAGCTCATTAGTGAACAGCTTTTATAATCAATAAGTTGCCAACTGGGAAACAGCATTTCTTATCCGCAGCTTTGGAAGTTTCAGTGCTCTCAGAAATATTGATGAAATTGCATCCTGTTTTCCTCAAAACGGTATCTCACTTTTCAGTTCATTTTAGCATATGTATCACAACAATTAGAATATTCTCAATGACATGAATAGTCTTACTGTGCCCAGAGTATTGTCTCTATATGCGGGAAAAGCTAAAATAGGTGCTGAAATACATTATATAAAATGTATTCTGTATTTTGTTTTTCAAGGGATACTAATCATCTAATGTCCCCAAATTTAATCTATGGACATTCAAAAAAGTTATTGAAAAAATTCAGGGCTTTGATCTTGCAGCATGTCAGTTGTTCCATTGGAACTAGCTGGCTGAATACATCTTCTGACTCTGTGAGAATTCCTGATAAAAACAATGTATCTCCTTACAGGTAATGCAGGGTAGATAAATGGACATTCAGTGTCCAAACTTTAACACATTCTTAGTTCATACCCCAGCTAACCCACTTCTAGTTTGTCCACATCCATATTTTTGAAATTAGGTGCCTAGTGGGAGATTTTTATAGGTTATGTAAGGCAAAACTCAAACAAATTCTATACTGTGCTTCTTAAGAAACACCTTTACTGCTTTCTACATGGCTGTAACAGGTTTTACAGCAGCCAGGAGTTGCTCACCCGTAGTATTGCATGCTGTGTAGAGTTGCAGAGCATCTCACATAAATTTTTCCCAATTCTTTGACAGCGGAACTCTTTATAATGGATACTAGGGTCTGGCCCTACATATACCTGTATATGCTTGTCAAGGTACTTTAAAACTAACAACCAAAATACGAGCAAGGCTAAAATTCATTTTATTTTTTTACTGAAATGGATGTTGGTAAAAACTAGTTCTGCCTAAAATGTTTTTTATAGCTGGTCTGACTATTAACAAAAGAAGTTGACTAAGACTTTGAATCTCTAACCACAATCTCTCACCAAGAAACCCAAGTCATTGCCCCATACATGAGCAACAGTGCATGTGGCTGGAATTCCCTACCATCAGGCACGCCTGCTAGAAGCAATTTGGATCTCTAATGATGCAAGCTTAATACTCAGTGCTTCTTAACAACTTGCCTCATAATCATTCTTCTTTCCCAGAGGTAGATGCTAACATATTTGCTAAAATAGAAACATAAGTATCAAAATATTAGGTCACACCAAGATCCATCAAGTCATAATGATCTCTAAGAGCATCCAATGCCACTGTTTCAAGACAAAGTGTAAAACCACTACAGACTGGAAATTATCTACATTCTACATAAAGTTTTGCCTTGGTCTCACATCATTAGAGCTAATTTTAAGCTCTGAAATGTGAGACATAGTATGGTTTATGAAGTTCTTACAATTAATTGTTATGACTCTGTGTATCATTATCATCACCATAAAAAAGCAATTTATTTTTAGTTTTGCTAAATTTTTGGTCTCATTCCTTTCAGTTGCACTGTAGTGCTACCATTTAATTACATTACCTGTGTATGGGGGAAATACTAGTTTTTAATTTACCATCTTTCTTACACACGTTCCCAAACAGTTTTCTGTAGAGTATGTAGATGACTGAGTCCTTGTGGAATAGATTACCATAATGTTGTTTAGGTTTTATGTAAAGGCATTTATTGTGTAATCATTAAAGGAAGACTAGAGTCTTAGGTAGACATGTCTGTTTTTCTAAAATAGAAATAGATAATAGAAATAGGAATAAATAAAATAAATGTTTCCATTAATGCTTCTTTTTTCTGGTATTATAAAACAAGAGGAAAAGAATGGTTTCAGTCCTTCTGCATTAGTCAGTATTTTGTATACTTTTATTATGTTCCCACTTACTCTCCAAGGATAACTCTCAAATTATTTAAATGAGAGCTATTCCAAATTTCTGTAACTGTTATTGTCCTTCTCTAAAATCCCTTATATTTCTTCAATATTCTCTGAGATTTGGTGATCATCCCTGCACACAGTATTGTACAAGAACCCCTCTTACTGACTCATGAAGCATTATAATAATCTCTCGTATTATTCTTTATCCTACTTCATATGCGTCCCAATATCATGCTAACATTCTTGACTGTAGCTGTGAACTGAACTGCCTATAATTATTTCCCTCCCTTTACTGAGAGCAGTACACTCTCAGATTAGAATGCTTTGAAATGCACAAGTAGCTTTCATTTTTAATTTCAGTATGCATTACTTTCTATTTATTAACACCAAATTTCGTTTGCTTTTTTGCTAATCACTTAGCATTTTTAGATCTCTGAAATTTCCTAGTGTCTTCTCTGATCAAGACAATTTCCTTCATCAGGGATTAAAGTGACCATAGGAACAATGAAACCTACTTGATGGGCTAGAGTATTATGGCGAAGGGATGGGTTAGATAATAGCGCTTGGATAAACTTTTCAGTTCTCAGTAAATAAAAAAAAAAAGAAAAGAAATTAAGATAAATATTAAATCCTTTTTTTAGTTATAAACAAGTGGCATTTGAAGTTATGACCACAGAAACACTATACATTGCATTAAGAGAAATACACCCCATGTATCGAGTAAACAAGAGGTAACTCTATTAGCATTCCAAACTTGATAACATGATGGTAGCACGGAATATTATAAATGTATTAATATGCTACCTGGTATTATGGATAAAGCATTTCTTTTATAGCTGAATCAGAGCAGTCATAAATTTGAGTCCAGTGCTGAATTATATTTTTAGATGTTTGGAGTTTCTTTTCTTTTCTTGAAAAAAAAAAATCTGTTAGCCTTCCACTCCTTTTCTTACAATTCTAGCATCCATAAAAACATGATTCATCTTCTAAATATAATCACTTGCTTTAGAGAGACTAAACTGTCAGTGCTTCACATTGTAGTAATATGTAATCATAACTTTCAGAACCACTTGTATAAGGTACACGATTTCACATATGGAAAAATGTATTTTGGAGAACATCAAGTTTAATACTAATCTTAGCATAGGACCTCTGATCTACACATGTCTGACTATGGCCTAAATTATATTTAATAAAAATCTACATTACCACAATAATAACTATAGTCTCTATTTGCCTAAGAGGGTTGTTTTTCACACAGTTGCCCAGATTGATGGACTCTTTCTGCATTATTTCCAGCATAAACCCAGAGGCATCAAGGACTAGGAAGAAGAAACAGCATAAATGTCATGAATTACCACATTCTGTATGAGGACAGGCTGAGAGAAGAGAAGGCTCAGAGAAGATCATATACTGACCTTCCAATACCTGAAAGGGGCTACAAGAAAGCTGGAGAAGGACTGTTCATAAAGGCTTGTGGTGAGAGGATGAGGGGAAATGGGTATAAACTGGAGAGGGGCAGATTTAGGCTTGATATAAGGAACAATTTCTTCACCATGAGAGCACTGAGACACTGGAACAGGTTGTCCAGGGAAGTTGTGGATGCCCTGTCCCTGGAGGTGTTCAAGGCCGTGTTGGGTGGGCCTTGGGCAGCCTAATCTATTGGGATGTTCCTGCCCATGACAGAGAGGTTCGAACTGGATAATCTTTAAGGTCTCTTCCAACCCTAATTATTCTGATTCTATGATTCTATGATTGTATCCCACCTCGGGATACATCTTCAGTTAATTATGCAGAATTCATATCTCTTTTTCAGTCTGCCTCCCTGTGATGACGTTTGCTTAGCCTAAACATTTTGATCAATTAAAACAGAGAAAGCTTTGCTGGTTTGGGGGGTTGTGTTTTGTTTGTTTGTTTTTTTAAATGTGGAAGTTTAATCTCACAACTTCTTTAGGAACAAAGCTAAACAGCTCATTTTTCATATTTTGGGAAGGGGAATGATAGGTTTGTTTTGTTGAATCTTGTTTGCTTTTATTTTTTTTCTGAAGCTATTTATCAACTACATTAAGATAATAAATCAATCTGCTTAGTGGTTTTAAGAAACATTTTTCTGAACTGTTTTGGCTGGGTCTAATTATGGCAACATCTAGTTTATTCTCAAAGTATAATGTTCAAAGTAATTGCATTTACCCTCAAACATAACTTTCCTTACTTTTCTTTCCATCACTTCCTACTCTAACTTTATGATTTGCTTTTCATGGATGCAAGTGAAAATAGAATTAAGCTGTTGGGATCACTCAAGTCAAACCCCTATTTTTTGTTTACACAGTTTTCAGAAGTTTTGGTACAGTAATAAACCTTTCTGCTTAAACTTTTATTCACTAAATCTTATGATTTTCAGTCAGACCAGGACTGCTCACATGGTTCCTGTACAATGTTAAAATGCAGAAGCAAAACCAACTTGAATGAAATCTGTTTGGGAACTGTTAAGGAAGAGAGAGCAAAATGCTTGTATTTTCATTATAAAAAATATCCTTGCAGCACCTATTTGAAAAGCTCTAAAACAAAACAAATTTTAACACATCTAACAATAAGAATGTCATCCAGAGGGACCTGGAAAAGCTGGAGAAGTGAGCCTGTATGAACCTCATGTAGTTCAACAAGACCAAGTCAGAGGTTCTGCACATGGGTCAGGGCAATCTCAAGCACAAGCACAGGCTGGATGGAGAATGGATTGAGAACAGCCCTGAGGAGGACTTGAGGGTGTTGGCTGATGAGAAGCTTATCATGTGACAGCTTCAAGCGCTTGTAATTCTCATGAGACCCCACCTGAACTACTGTGTCCAGTTCTGGAATCCCCTACATAAGAAGGATAACAAGCTGTTGGAATGGATCCAGAGGAGGACCACGAGGATGATCAGAGGGCTAGAACATCTTTGCTGTGAGGACGGGCTGAGACAGTTGGGGTTGTTCAGCCTGGAGAAGAGAAGGCTCTAGGGAGACCTTATAGCTGCCTTCCAGTACCTGAAGGGGGCCTTCAAGAAAGCTGGGGAGGGACTCTTTCACAAAGGCTTGTAGTGATAGAACGAGGGAGGATGGCTTTAAATTGCTGCGGGGAAGATTTATATTAAACATTAGGAAGAAATTCTTCACGCTGAGAGCGGTGAGACACTGGCACAAGTTGTCAGGGAAGTTATGGCTGCCCCATCCCTGGAGGTGTTCAAGGCCGGATTGGATGAAACCTTGAGCAGCCTGATCTGGTGGGAGGTGTCCCTGCTCATGGCAGGAGGGTAGAATTATCTGGTTTTTGAGACCCCTTCCCACCTAAACCGTTTTATGTTTCTATGACCCAGTATACAGCAATAGAATTGTATCAGGGTCTAATGTATGGTTGCATGAATTTAGTGGCTTCAGTAAGGGAAACTGGTTACTTTCAAAGGTTCCCATTCACTTCAGAGGAACAAAATTTTTACATACTTTTTTTAAGTTGAAGGGAATGGAATAAGGAAGGAAGTGTGCATAACTGGACTTAGAGTGAAAATGGTGGGACAAGTTGTCTTTCTATTTGAAAGTCTGGGTAATGTAACTAGCTTCTGTCTCCCCTTTCTCCCTGTGAGATTAATTAGCATACTCTAATACTCACCTGATCCGTACACAAAGAAAAATGTAAACAAAGAGAAACAGGTTCTTTAACTGTACTTTTGCATCCAGTTCAAGAGATTACGCAGAGGTTCTGCAAAGAGAGACATGGAAGATCAATGTCTTTAATTCACAGTTTTCATGACTAGATATTCTCAGTGAAAGAAGGAAAATCACTACTGAAGCTGAAGCAGGTTAGCGCCTCTGTATGTGAATACCTGCTGTCTCTCCTTACTCAAAAAGCATGGTCATTTGAAGTTATTCCTGTATATTTATATTGATACTTACAAAGGCATTAAATGACTATATAATAGCAATGCTGTCAGCAAGACATTCCAGTATCTTTGTGTTCCTTCCCTGACTCTGAGATTATTTAGGCCTTTCAATAAACGTAATTGTGAAGAAAAAACTGCAGCTTGAATGATTCTCCAACTCAGAGCTGATTAGAACTCAGTATGAGCTCATAGGACATGAGCAGCTCATACTGGCAGAACAGGTGTTCATCCTTGTGTTTAAAAATTCGAGCCAATGGGAATATATAGTGGGGTTGCAAGAGATCAGTGTATGAATTAGGAAAGAGCAGTAGGAGCTTGTAGTCCTCACAAAGGACATTGGTTATATCCTACACTGAAATGTTGGAATGCAATTCCAAAAAGCAATCCTGAACTGTGACACATACAAGGTCCTCATATATCTTTTAAGGTGGCTTGTTCCAAAGTACCATATGTAATTCGCTATTGCTTGTTAATATCTCTCTAGGCTTTTACTCTGAGTGAATGGCTTTTTAAATTTCACTGAGATTCTCATTGCTTTTGGCACTCAGTGCTGCATGAAGGTTTTCCTCAGTCAAATTCACTACAGATATTTGCCTTTCCCTAATCTCTTCCAAAGCAGAGATCTCCCTACCTCTCTGCCCTTTCTAGTATTTTTGCAGTACATTTTTAACTCTGCAGCAACTTCTTTAAAGACTCACTAATTTTAACACCTAATTTTAAGTGAAATCTGATATACTAGAGGTACCAAGAAACTACAAACTGTATAGAAAATATCCATTTGTAGCATCTTGCTAGGACCATTGTTGATGACTGAAATACACTTCTATATTTTTTTGCCAAAGAACTATCTGAGAGGTGCTTTGGGAGTCCTCTAGACAGATACCTCCATGCACACCCAGAGGTACATTTCATTGTTTCATTAGGCAAATAGCTATTGTTTATTATTTCAGAACATTTTTCTTCCCTTTCTTCTTACTTGGTCTCTGCCCTTTTCATGTTAAAGTTCTGACTCTATTTACTTTTTTCCTTCTTACATCACCCCATTGTATTATCATATTTTCTTCCCTTTCTCTTTTTTTTCCTAAGCCTCAAATACCTTCTGCTCATCTTGTTTGCCCTAGGTGATTTCACAATGTTACATTTTAATATCTAGAAGATCAGTGGAAGAAGAGATTGCAATTTGTTGATAAACAGATCAGTAAAGGCAAGAGGAATAAATCATCAGCTAGAAGAAAGCAATTAAAGTGGAGATCCTTGTAAAAGGTTTTATAATTTTCCACTTATGTGTCCTGTGCTAAAAATTTCTGTCTAAAGTGTACTCACGTTGCGTGTCCTTCCAGTTCATCTTGAACACATCAGGGCACACTGTTCTCAGGAGCTTCATTCAGATTCAGTCCTCCCGTTTACTAAAAACTGGATTTGGGGAGCTATATATATGTATAGATTCTGGTGTTATATCATAGGGCCATTGCAAAAGGTACAACAATAGACACTGAAACTATAGGAAAAACAACTATGTTTCTACACAGGAGAAATCCATCAACCAGAGACATCTTCTGCTTCTTACAACACTGCAAGCAAACTGTGTGTCATTGGTTAACCTTGGTTGGCTGCAACACACCCACTAAACCACCTTCCACACCCCCTCCTTGGCAAGACAGGGTGATAAAATAAAATGGAAAAGATCATGGGTTTATAGGAACAAGGAGATTGCTCACCAATCACAGCCTTGGATACAACAGACTCTAGTTGGAGAAGATTGATTTGATTTATTGCCAATTGAAAATGAGTAGTGTGGTAAGAAAAAGATAAAACTAAATATGTATTGCCCTCATAATCCCTTCTTCTCAGGTTTAATCTCACTCCTTCATTCCTGACCCTTCTACCTCCTTCCCACTGTAAGGGATGCAGGCAGATGGGAAACAGGGGTTATGGTCAGTCCATAACACTTGTCTCTCTAGTTCTTCCTGCCTACCTGTTCCCCTGCTCCAGTTTGGGGCCACTCCCACAGGATACAGTCCTTCACAAACTACTTCAATGTGGATCCTTCCTATGGGCAGAAGTTCTTAAAAAACTGCACCAGCATGGATTCTTTCCACAGGGCACAGTCCTTTAGGAATGGACTGCTCCGGCTTGTGGCCCCACAGGCTACAGTTCCTGTCAGAAAACCTGTTCCAGCATGAACTCGTCATGCACTGCAGCTTTCTGCAGGGCACACCCACCTGCTCCAGTCTGGGGACCTCTATAAGCTGCAGTGTGGATGTCTGCTCCACCATCTTCCTCCATGGAATGAAGGGGAATAACATGCATTATCATGGTCTGCTCCACAGGATGTAGGGGAATCTCTGCTCTGGCACCTGTAACACCTTCCCTCCTTCTTCACTGACCTTGGTGTCTGGAGAGCTGTTTCACATTTTTTTCTCATACCTCATACCTCATTCCTCACTTTCCCAATTGCTATGCAGTGATTTTTACCCTTTCTTAAATATGTTTTTACAACAGCAGCTTTGCTAGTGGGATCAGCTTTGATTAGCAAAGCCAGGTCTGTGCAGCCGCACTCTATTCTCACAGAGGACACCCCTGCAGCACCTACCCTTCAGATCCACCCACCAGACCTTGCCATGTAAACCTGTGGTGGGTTGACCCTGGATGGAAGCCAGGTGTCCGTCAATCCTGTCTACCACTCCCCCTCCTCAGTTGTCCAGGGCAGAGAAAATATAACACAAGGCTCACAGTCAAGGTGAGGACAGGGAGAGATTACTCATCAGTTATTGTCATGGTCAAAACAGACTTAAACTGGGGAAATTATTTTAATCTATTACCCATCAAATCAGAGTAGGATAATGATAAATGCAGCCAAATCTTAAAACATGCTCTTCTTCCTGGGCTCAGCTTTACTCCCAAGTTCTCTACCTCCTTTCCCACCAGGAGAAGTGGGGGATGGGGCATGGGGATTGCAGTCAGTTTATCACTCCTTGTTTCTGTCAATCCTTCCTCCTCAGTTGGAGGGTTCCTCACACTCTTCCTATGTTTCAGCGTAGGATCCCTCCCATAAGAGATAATCCTCCATGAATTTCTTAAACATGAGTTCTTCCCTTGGGCTGCAGTTCTTCACAAACTGCTCCAGTGTAGGTCCCTTCTACAGGGTGCAGTCCTTCAGGAACAGGTTGCTCCAGTGAGAGTCCCCACAGAGTCCCAAGTCCTGCCAGCAGACCTGCTCCGGCACCTCTCTCTCCATAGATCCACAAGTCCTGCCAGGAGTCCACTCCTGTGCTGGCTTCCCATGGTGCCACAACTTCCTTCAGGCATCCACCTGCTCTGGTGTGGGGTCCTCCATAGGCTGCAGGTGGAGATCTGTTCCACCATTAACCTCCATGGGCTGCAAAGGGACAGCCTGCCTCACCACAGTCTGCATCAAAATATGCACAGAAATCTCTGCTTTGTCACCTGGAGCACTTCATCCCCCTCCTTCTTCACTGACCTTAGTATTTGCAGACTTACTGCTCTCACATAGTCTCAATCCTCTCTCCAGCTGCAATTTTCTTTCATGCAGTTCCTTTTCCCCTCTTCTTAAATATGTTATTACAAAGGTGCTGCCACTGTTGTTGATGGCTTGGCCCTGGCCAGCAGCAGGTCCATCTTCAAGCTGGCTGGCATTGGCTCTGTCTTACATAAGG
>WAAB01020721.1:88606-124656 GCA_013389865.1 Piaya cayana | reverse complement strand
AGCCTTGGATACAACAGACTCTAGTTGGAGAAGATTGATTTGATTTATTGCCAATTGAAAATGAGTAGTGTGGTAAGAAAAAGATAAAACTAAATATGTATTGCCCTCATAATCCCTTCTTCTCAGGTTTAATCTCACTCCTTCATTCCTGACCCTTCTACCTCCTTCCCATTGTAAGGGATGCAGGCAGATGGGAAACAGGGGTTATGGTCAGTCCATAACACTTATCTCTCTAGTTCTTCCTGCCTACCTGTTCCCCTGCTCCAGTTTGGGGCCACTCCCACAGGATACAGTCCTTCACAAACTACTTCAATGTGGATCCTTCCTATGGGCAGAAGTTCTTAAAAAACTGCACCAGCATGGATTCTTTCCACAGGGCACAGTCCTTTAGGAATGGACTGCTCCGGCTTGTGGCCCCACAGGCTACAGTTCCTGTCAGAAAACCTGTTCCAGCATGAACTCGTCATGCACTGCAGCTTTCTGCAGGGCACACCCACCTGCTCCAGTCTGGGGACCTCTATAAGCTGCAGTGTGGATGTCTGCTCCACCATCTTCCTCCGTGGAATGAAGGGGAATAACATGCATTATCATGGTCTGCTCCACAGGATGTAGGGGAATCTCTGCTCTGGCACCTGTAACACCTTCCCTCCTTCTTCACTGACCTTGGTGTCTGGAGAGCTGTTTCACATTTTTTTCTCATACCTCATACCTCATTCCTCACTTTCCCAATTGCTATGCAGTGATTTTTACCCTTTCTTAAATATGTTTTTACAACAGCAGCTTTGCTAGTGGGATCAGCTTTGATTAGCAAAGCCAGGTCTGTGCAGCCGCACTCTATTCTCACAGAGGACACCCCTGCAGCACCCACCCTTCAGATCCACCCACCAGACCTTGCCATGTAAACCTGTGGTGGGTTGACCTTGGATGGAAGCCAGGTGTCCGTCAATCCTGTCTACCACTCCCCCTCCTCAGTTGTCCAGGGCAGAGAAAATATAACACAAGGCTCACAGTCAAGGTGAGGACAGGGAGAGATTACTCATCAGTTATTGTCATGGTCAAAACAGACTTAAACTGGGGAAATTATTTTAATCTATTACCCATCAAATCAGAGTAGGATAATGATAAATGCAGCCAAATCTTAAAACATGCTCTTCTTCCTGGGCTCAGCTTTACTCCCAAGTTCTCTACCTCCTTTCCCACCAGGAGAAGTGGGGGATGGGGCATGGGGATTGCAGTCAGTTTATCACTCCTTGTTTCTGTCAATCCTTCCTCCTCAGTTGGAGGGTTCCTCACACTCTTCCTATGTTTCAGCGTAGGATCCCTCCCATAAGAGATAATCCTCCATGAATTTCTTAAACATGAGTTCTTCCCTTGGGCTGCAGTTCTTCACAAACTGCTCCAGTGTAGGTCCCTTCTACAGGGTGCAGTCCTTCAGGAACAGGTTGCTCCAGTGAGAGTCCCCACAGAGTCCCAAGTCCTGCCAGCAGACCTGCTCCGGCACCTCTCTCTCCATAGATCCACAAGTCCTGCCAGGAGTCCACTCCTGTGCTGGCTTCCCATGGTGCCACAACTTCCTTCAGGCATCCACCTGCTCTGGTGTGGGGTCCTCCATAGGCTGCAGGTGGAGATCTGTTCCACCATTAACCTCCATGGGCTGCAAAGGGACAGCCTGCCTCACCACAGTCTGCATCAAAATATGCACAGAAATCTCTGCTTTGTCACCTGGAGCACTTCATCCCCCTCCTTCTTCACTGACCTTAGTATTTGCAGACTTATTGCTCTCACATAGTCTCAATCCTCTCTCCAGCTGCAATTTTCTTTCATGCAGTTCCTTTTCCCCTCTTCTTAAATATGTTATTACAAAGGTGCTGCCACTGTTGTTGATGGCTTGGCCCTGGCCAGCAGCAGGTCCATCTTCAAGCTGGCTGGCATTGGCTCTGTCTTACATAAGGGAAGCTTCTAGCAGCTTCCTATAAAAGCCACCTCTGTAGCTCCCCCCTTACCAAAACCTTGCCATGCAAACACAATACAAAACCCAATAGACTATTAGAAATAACAAAACAGTTAGTTTGCCTTGTTTATACCATGGACTCATTCTAAACCCACTTGGAACAATTAATTCTTTCTCTACTTTTGCTTTTATGGAAGTACTTAGAAGTAAAATATGGCAGCAACCAAAACTTAGAGATAATTTTAGCTGGAAGAGGGAGCAAAATGAGAAAGCTGCAGGATAAGCAATGAGCTGAATTTTTACTGTAACTAAGACACTAAGAAAGGAAATCATTAAATATTTGGCAGGTCCTGACAAGTGTGAATCTTGCTAATAGTGAATGAAGCCTGGGATATACAGAACTGTAAGAAAGCCTTACTGGAAAAATGTTCTCATTTGGTATTGAGACTTTATCATGAAAAAAAGTAGTAAGGAGGCATACATCTGCAAGAAGTTTATGCATTAAAATTATCAAGAATTTCAAAACTATCTGGGTATGAGAACAGAGCAAAAGGTGACTTAACTGGAAATACAGATAAAATTATGTTTGATGCCTATAATATTTTTCTTTTGATGCAGAAATATTTGGATGAATGTTTGTAATTCTCCATTGTATCACTGTACTCAGAAAGGTATCCTCAGAAAACTAAGATGGATGCGGTTTACTGACACAATTTATCAGAATATATAAAACTATTACTATAGACAATACCAGATTTTAATATTAACTAAGAGTATGTAGCCTGAATAAAATAAAATTTTAAAAAAGCAAAAACACCAAACAAGTGACTGAAGCATATATGGGATAGTGAAATTGTTTCAGTAACTTTTTCTGTGCATTGCACTACAGTTTTATACATACGTTGCTTTCCAGTGGACCTGCAGAGTTGAAGAAGTAGAGAGTTGAAGTAGGCAAGAAGAATATATTTCTTGTACTTGTCATGATGGAAGTTGGTCCTAAGGCAGGTTTAACATTGCAAACTGATGCCAAATGCACACAAAAAGTCATGACTATTTATAATGTATTTTGTAAACACCGAGACCAAAGAACTGCAATCCTAGATAATCTGGTGCTGTTAAGTCTACAAGAAAGAATGTTACAAAGAAGATTATGTAACATTTCCATGTAAAACAACAAATGACATATTCAAATAATCTGTAATAGTTATTATATTTAGTGTAGAAAACAAATGAAATAACTGTCACCCATTACAAAAGAGACTTGCTACTGTTTCAGAGCCAGGCTCCTGTGTTCTCTCAGAAAAACAGAGATTACCTTGAAAGGTGGAAGAATGCATTCATTTAGTTTAAAACTTCAAGTAATAGAAAAAAGAGAGCACTATAGTCACATCATCAAATAATAACCAAATAGATAAACCAAATCAGTAAGAAGTACTGGCTAAAGATGATTCAACAAATATAGAATGTCTGAACGAAGTACAGCCTCAGTTGTTGTCAGGATTTGTCAGGGGAAACATGTAAGAATGGAAATTGAACTGTAAAGAAAGAGGAAGGGGAGTAGTAGCCCAGTTCTGATAAGCTCATGGCACTTTGGATGTCAAGTGAAACAATCAGACCTTTAGGGGGACTCCATCCTTTCTGGAGGGACTGCCAATTACTCAAGACTTTGGGAAATCTAACCTAGAGGGAGAAACAAGAAAATGTCAAAAATAGGCAGAGTTTTTCATGTCACATTAGAACATAAGTAGCACCAGAGCAACCAAGAGCCCTGACTCTGCAAAGTGCTTTGAAGGCTACCCCAGCAGAGCAAGCCCAGAACAGCGTGAGGAAACAAAAATTGTTCGTTAAGCAGCGAGAGGAATCAACAGCATCCACATTGCTAAAAATTAACTCCCTAGAACAGAGGAAACAGTCTGGAATAACAACAAAAACACCTAATACAACACACAAATTCTTGTAATCCTGGGATTTCAGTTTTAAATTCTATTCATGTCTACCATAACACCTACTCTGTCTGTCAGAAGCCACAGCTTGGAGAGGACCAAAACACCTACAATTCAAGATTATCTGTGGTTTTCTTGTCACAGCATGAGATGATCTGGCCTCTCAGCTGTTCAAAGAGAAGTTTTGTTTTCTACAGCTGCATCCTATGTTTATTTTGTTTTTCATTCAGCGCAAATACCACCCAAAAATATCTGCAGCAAAATGGCCCTGCATCTTAGGTAGTTCAACTTTTGAACTATTTAAAATCATCAGGAGGAAATAAATCATCATAATTCAGAATCACTGCATTTTAGCACTTATAACATAAAGCATTAAATTGCTTGTGTTCAAGTAATGGATGAATGTTAGCTGACTTTACCTGCAAGTGTTGACCAGCTGTACCATGCCCACAGAGTGGAATATCTACAGAAAAACCCACAATACTACTTTCTGCTGCCATAGTGATACAGTGATTAATATTTTTATAAAATTTTAGGATGGTTTCCAAACAAAATTCCCACAGAAAAGGAAAGAAAGGCTTGGTTTTCTAATGTTTATAAGAATACAATTCAGGAAATTTTCTACAGTACATTTCATACATTCAATGTCTACCTTAACAGGCACATATGGCCAAATGGATTCCATCTGAACAGAAAACAAATATGACAAAATTATTTTGAATTAGTCTATGTTACAGAAAAACTAAGCTAAAGTAACGAGCAAGCCAAGAACAAGCAAGACAAAGTTCAGTCAGTAAAACATAAGAATATGCATACTGACGTGCCTTTGATTAAGTAGCTTCAGCACATTTAGTTGCAGTTCTGAATAGAGTCAAATGAAAACTTGCAGTTTTTCAGCAATTTAATCTCTTCCAGAGACTGCATGAGTATAATGTGGCAGTTGCTATAGTAACCACATTTTTTCTTGGAACTCAGACTAGATACACGTGTAAGCGATTTCTCCATCTCAGTAAGCTACTGTTGTGCTATGGTGCTGCAGCAGTAACTCTAACCCAGAAACCTAACAGTCAGTAGTTATGTGAAATATATTTAATATTTTCCAAAATAACTCTTTCTGAATGCTTAATTCTACCTTGTGCTGTTCTGATTTTTCACCCTTTAATAAAGTCATTAGAAGACAATTCAGAGAAAGAAAAACATTTGAACAATTGCAAAAAAAGTGGTAAATATATCAATTTATAAATTACAAATTATATTTAAATTATAATTTCCATGCATAATATATAAAAATACATCCACATTTATTCGTAGTTTTTCTTCTTAGGCCGTTCTTTGAAGTATCCTAGAGGATCCCAGAGAATTTGAAACTCTGTATTTTAAAAAATCACTACTTATTAAAGATTCCTGCAAAGAATTTTTATTTTTGTGTCACTTTTTCACTGAATTCAATGTTAATCAAAATAGACCAGAATCAAAACCATGTTGGTAATTTATACCTTTGCAAATGCATTTGCAGAATCTGCTGGTTTGATGCCTGTCTTTTTGTTATAAAAATTGCAAGTATCATTCCAATTGCATTTCATTGCAAAAGACTAAATCTGCTAAATTTGCTAGACATGGAAAGGTACGGTAATATAGGAACTAGAAAACACATATTTTTATGTTCATCAATACATCAGCCTATTATTAAGCCAAAATATAGGGGACTATGAGCTAAAAACTGCATTGAAATAAAAGGAACAATCTGAATACACAGTGTCAGGAATTTCTTGGATGCTGAATGACCACAGCTCCAAGTGAAAAGAAAGGGAATTGATGTCAGTGGAATTATAAGAGCTTCTAGAAGCTATGAATTTGACCTCAAGGGGACCTAATACCTCTTTTCCATCTTTAATTCCTATTTGACAGTTCCAGCACAACCAAAATATTTACTTCTCTTTACAATTAAACTAAACAAATAAGCTGTATAGAAATGACCATTTAATGCATTGAGGCAATTTCCTGTGTAAGAATTGTCAAAAAATATATATATTATGGTAGTAAATGTACCTTTCACATCGGCTCTGACTGTTTGTTACAAAACACTGCATCTGACACAAGTAATGCCTTCTTTCGGACAATAGTAGCCTGCCTGATGATGCCAGTAACCATCAGGGAGTGGGAAATAGGGTCTTGGTGTTCTCCTCAGGCCCAGATTATCCCTATCACTGGCAGATCCCTTCTAGGAGAGTAGTGGGCATTTTACCACTCCTGTTTCAAACAAACTAGTCCACAGGAAATGAATAAAGATGTACTGGTAGGCAAAAGGAGGAAAATGTCATTCTACTATTCATATTTTCATATCCTGTGCATAACCCAGCTAAAACGATAATGAAAGGAGATTAATCTGGTGACAGTAGCTTCACCACGGGCTTCTGTACAGGGTGCTCCAAATAAAGATGTGCACTGGGGTGAATGTTATCCAAGCCTTATGAGCTTTATTGTCTCTCAGTGTGCAGACACATCTGGATGCTTTGGTATCCTGACAGTAGCTGCAGAAGCTCCACATGAATATAATCCCAGTGTCATTTCTGTCACAATACTGAGCAAAAAGATTCTTCAATGCCTTTAGAGGTCTCTAATTTTAATTTTTCCCTTTGCAAAAATGAAGGTGTTAGCAATGTCAAAAATAATAATGTATTTCACAGATCACGGAATCATAGAATCACCAGGTTGGAAGAAACCCACCGGATCAAGTCCAACCATTCCTATCAAAATTTTACAGCAAGATTTACAGCAAGATTTACAGCAAGGACTGATTAGTTAACATTTATGCAGATAGCAAGTAATTTTGGTAGGATACCAGATCAAGTCTGAAGCCAAAATAAAGCCTCAGGAAGTTTTTCTGCTTATGGAAAAGGAGAGTATACAGATCTTGTGCAATGTGACAAAACACTGTTAGTTCCCAATGAATGATGGTGAGACAGAAGTATTTTCCTGGCTATGCACCTTCCTCTAGTTAGCATTCTGATTTAAATTGCATTTTGCAATCTACTTATATGTGCAGTGCAAAGGGCAGATATTTCTTATGTTTCTCAACCATAGCAAACCACCTATCATCTTTTTCCATTTGATTTACTGTATAACAGCTTCTAACTTCACCAGATCTTCTAATAATTTCCTTGAAGCAAATCTGCTATTTCTTATCTAATCCAAGTAGCATTAATTGTTTACTATACTTCTGTATCATACTTAAAATATAAAGCCACTATTGTCAACAGTATTTTGATTTCCATGTAGACAGCACTGTTTCTTGCTATGAAATTTTCATTCAGCAAGCTGCCAGTTTCCATTACTCAAAGTTAAATTTCAAATTCTAATTTGCTACTCTTTCTCTCATTTGGGATATTTCCCTCCTGCTCTTCCTCTAGCTCCTTTCTCCTACTTCTAGTATATATTTGTCTATTCAAGTGTGGAAAAAAAAACATAACAGAAAAAAATTCCTTTTTCCTTGCAAAGAATTCTGCAATACTGACAGATGAGTTAAACTGGAGTTGTCAGAAGATTTGTTTTCAGCTTGAATCCTGGTCAGTTTTTCTCTTAAAATAGTATTTCTATAACTCAGGTCATTGTGGTAAGTCCACTAGGAAATTACAATCACTGTCCTAACACAGCTTAAGTGCTCGTAAATTGATTTCTTCTGTGTCCTTCCTAAATTAAATTAAAGTGTAATGATTTATAGTATTACCATGTGACAATAGTCAGTATATTGAATTTTACGTTATTCATTAAGCTCAAAAGATTTTATTTATATTGCTTTGGTTTTTAGAAGCGTGTGTTGACCTTCACCAATAAATATTATGTCACCATAATGGATTCCACATGTAAATTGCAACTCCATCCATAATACAGCTTTCCCTAGGATGCCTAGTTTTAGTCAAATAAATATTCTCACTAAAGCAAATACATTGTAGTTCCTGTTAATCTTGAAGATGGATTAAAGATTCAGATTCTTTGAATGTTAATCTTTTCACCCCATTCTGCTGTTTTCTGAAGTGTCAGAGCTCACATGCATTAAAGTACATAGACTCCATCATGGAACCAAGGGGCTTGTATGATGTGAGTTTAATGACATTTAGGACTTTATCCCATCTCAAAAGTGACCTAGGAACACAGATCTAATTCATGAGGCTTTGGGAGAAAAACTTCTGGTTCTGCCTTCTTTCAAATTCATAGCAATATAAAACAAGTTGATTTCTAACTATTTAAAAGCAACTGTGATAGAGATGTAGAGCTTCAACTGGGAAATCAGGAAGTTGTCAAATGGATAATTTCATATTTTAGCAGAAAGAAGAGAAAAAAATTTAAAATAGGAGGAAAAGAAAGGCAGGACAGAATAGTATACATAATAATTACATTGATGTTAATATTTTTTCACCAAGAGGACATGATTATCAAGCTACTTGTTGCAGTGCTTTCAATCTGCTACTGTAGTTTCTCAGTTTGCCAGCACAGTCAATGTAGATTTAATAAAGATTAATCTGCTCTAGGATCCAGTGCAAGTCAAAAATTAAATACCATTAAAGTTTTTCTCTCTCTCCTCTCAGAATGAATACAATGTGCTAGCAACTGAACACAAAAGCTAACGTACTCAGGTCTACCTGTTATAGGGAGGCCTTAAAAAGTTACCACCAGCCTAGGAATCTAATACTGAATTTCTCTAACTTCCTTTGCTTAACATTTTCAGCTTTTTTATGAACAGAGAATGGGGGAGGTTGTGTAGGGTTTGTTTTTTTCCCTTCTAAACAGCTGGGTGAATGTTGCGGGGGTGTGGGGGGGTGGGGAGGTAATTTCTAACTTCTGCTCGCTTTATAAAACTATATATGTTACAACATAACTCCAAGTAAGTGAAACAAGGACTATGGGTATGATGATGCTTTTACAGAAGTTCTGCTTTACTTAGGATGATATTCTTAGTTAATCTGCATGCAAATTGCCTCACAACTGAAATCAAGTCCTATGGGATCAAACTGACTTATGGGGAACCCAAACACATACAGAGCAAGTACATCTTAACATTTTTGCTTTGCTTGAATATTACAATAGTTTCAGTCACCACCATACTTTATACCTTTTGGAATGATCTCTTTGCCACTTAATGATCATTAAGAGTCTAATATGATTTATATGATCTTTACATCATTAATCTAACACTAGTGTTTAGGATGTCTTCAAGGAACAGAGAAGAGCATTAAGAACAGTAAGTCTTATTCTGATGTAACTGCACTTGTTTCAAAATATCTCATGACATTTATTTCAATAGACTTCGTCCCAGCATGACCTGGCTTAGATGATATCAGAATACACCCTTATCATAAAAGGTTTTGATTTAATTTTTTCTGAGTTTATTTTTCCAGTATTGACATAGAATGATGATCAGCATCTACATAACTGCAAACAAATAAAAAGGGAGGCATTATTTTTTAAACTGACACAAGATTTACTTTCAGATTGATGTTTAGAGACTACATTGACCTAAACCTTATGATTGTGACAGCTTTCTAAATCTAGTTGGCTCATTTTTTTCTTCATCACCATAAGGTTTCTGAATTCTCATTTTATTTTTTATTCAGCAGGCTTCTGATTTTCCTCCACCACTTGCTAATAGCTAGAACAATGTTTCCCACACTGGAAACAGAAAAAAAGGAACATGGAGAGAAAAGAAAGAGAATCAGGTTCTGGTCTCCCTAAAATCACCTGTAAGACCTTTCAGTATTGGAAGCATAAGAAAACCATGAATTTACCCATCCTTCTGGTAGCACATGAGAACTCCGTCTCAACATTAGTGCTACTTTAATTTCTGAGGATGATTTAGGTGATATTATGCAACAACAAGGTATCATAGAATCATAGAATGGTTTGGGTTGAAAGGGACCTTAAAGATCATCTAATTCCACCTCCCTCCCATGGGCAGGGTCACCTCCCCTAGAACAGGTTGCCCAAGGTCCCATGCAATCAGTCTTGAATGCTTCCAGGGAGGGGGCAGCCATAACTTACTTGAACAACCTGTGCCACTGTTTCACCAGCCTCAGCAAGAAGAATTTCTTCCTAATGTCTAATCTAAATCTTTCCCTCTCCAATTCAAAGCCATTCCCCCCTCATTCTATCACTACATGCCTTTGTAAAAAAATCACTCCCTAGCTTTCCTGTAGGCCTCCTTCAGGTACTGGAACACTGCTACAAGGACTCCTCAGAGCCTTCTCTTCTCCAGGCTGAACAACCCCAACTCTCTGAGCCTGTTCTCATAGCAATGGGGCTCCAGACCTCTGATCATCTTCATGGCCCTCCTCTGGACCTGTTCAAACAGTTCCATAACCTTCTTATGTTGGGGATTCCAGAACTGGACACAGTACTCCAGGTGGGGTCTCACAAAAGCAGAATAGAGGGGCAGAATCACCTCCCTCAAACTGCTACCCATGCTTCTGACCCAGCCAAGGATATGGTTGGCTTTCTGAGCTGTGAGCACACATTGCCAGCTTGTGTTGAGCTTCTCATCAATCAGCACCCCTGAGTCCTTCTCCACAGGGCTGCTCTCAATCACATCATCCCCCATGCTGTACTGAAACCATGGAAAGGGTCACTGGGCACTGAAACAGGCTGCCCAGGGAGGTGCTTGATTCACCATCCCTGGAGGTATTTAAAAGATGGGTAGATGAGGTGCTCAAGGACATGGTTTAGTGGTTTACAGGAATGATTAGACTGGATGATCCTGGAGGTCATTTCCAACCTAGTGATTCTGTGATTCTGTGACCCAGGTGCAGAACCTTGTATTTGGCCTTGTTGAACCTCATGGTGTTCACACAGGCCCACTTCTCCAGTTTGTCCAACTGCACCATTATGCTTCCCCATGACAACATGTAATCACATTTTGCATATGATCCTGCAGAAGGTGCACAAATTGGGTTACAAAACTCTACCTCAGCCAGCTTACACACGAGATGTCTCTCCTACTGATTACGACATTTACAAGCTTCTCAACAGCTTTCTGCAAAGTTAGTTTTCCACAACCAAGTGGCACCTCAAAACACCTTCAAAGGATTCATCAGTTCCAGGACTCCAGAAATCTATGCTATTGGAATAAATAGACTTGTTTCTTGTTGGCAAAAATGCATAGATTCTACAGGATCCTGTTTTGATTAATAAATTTCAGCCTCCTGAGACAGAAGACAGGAAGAAAGAACAAAAGAAAACTCCAATGATCCAAGAGGAAATGGCTAGAGACCTGCTTGATCAATTAGGCATTCACAAGTCTATGGGGCCAAATGGGATTCACCCAGGGGTATTAAGGTAGCCAGCAGAAGTGCTTGCCAAACCCCTTTCCATCATCTACCAGCAGTCCTGTCTGACTGGTGAAGTTCCACTTGACTGGAGGCTGGCAAAGGTTATACCCATTTACAAGAAGGGTCAGAGGGAGGATCCAGGGAACTACAGGCCTGTCAGACTAACCTTGGCACCAGGGAAGGTCAAGAATAGGTCACCTTGAAAATTGTCACAGAGTGCACACAAGATAACCAGGAGATCAAGCCCAGACAATGTGGGTTTATGAAAGACAGGTCTTGCCAAACTAACCTGACCACCTTCTATGACAGTGACCCACTTAATGGATGAGGGAAAGGCTGTGGTTATAGTATACCTGGACCTTACTAAAGCCTTTGACACCATTTCTCACAGTATTCTACTTGAGAAACTGGCTTCCACTGGCCTGGACAGGTGCACCCTCTGCTGAGTAAAAACTGGCTGGATGGACAGGCCTAAAGTGTAGTGGTAAATGAAGCTATATCCAGTTGGAGGTTAGTCACTAGTGGTGTTCCCTGGGGCTCAGTGCTGGATCCAGTTCTGTTCCATATCTTTGTCAATGACCTGGAAGAGGGGGTAGAATGTACCTTTAGTAAGTTTGCAGGTAACACTAAACTGTGAGAAAGTGTTGATCTGCTTGAGGTTAAGGAGGCTCTACAAAGGGATCTGAACAGGCTGCATTGATGGGCTGAGACCAACAGGATGGGGTTCAACAAGGCCAAGTGCCAACTCTTGCATTTGGGACACAACAAACCCACACAGCTTTACAGGCTTGGGGAATAGTGGCTAGAAAGCTTCCTGGCAGAGAAGGACCTGGGGGTGTTGGTTGACAGGTTGAATATGAGTCAGCAGAGTGCCCAGGTGGCCAAGAAGAGCAAGAGCATCTTGGCTGGTATCAGAAACGGCGTGGCCAGAAGGATCAGGGAAGTGATTTCTGCCTTTGCACTCAGCGTTGGTGAGGTCACACCCTGAACACTATGTTCAGTTTTGGGCATCTCACTACAAGAAAGACATTAAGCATGTGCCAAGAAGGGCAACAAGGTTGGTGAAAGGGCTGGAGAACAAGTCTTATGAGGAGTGACTGAGGGAACAGGGGTTTAGCCTGGAAAAAGGGAGGCTGAGGGGACACCTCTTCACTGCCTACAACTACCAAAAATCCAGGCTGTAGCAAAGTGGCTCTTGGTCTCTTCTCCTAAGTGACAGGCAATAGGATGAGAGGGAATAGCCTGAAGTTGCACCAAGGGAAGTTCAGATTACACAATAGGAAAAATTTCTTCACTGAAAGGGTTTTCAAGCACTGGAAGAGGCTGCCCAGGGAGGTGGCTGAGTCATCGTACCTGAAGGAGTTTAAAAGATGAAGTACTTAAGCATATGATTTTGTATTGGACAGGTAGTTTGACTCAATGACCTTAAAGGTCTTTTCCAACCTAGTGATTCTATGACTTTATCATTCAGTTCTAAGCTGAGATACACTGCTTTCCATTTGATGGTTAAAAATGGCAATTATTGTTGCACCAAACTTATAAATATAAGGCCATCACCCAATAAGATACCAATTATCATTGACTGTGCAATCAGTTTTAAAGTCCTTCTCCTATGCTACAGACCAGTATAGAAAAAAAAAACCTGCAAACACTTCCAAGAAGTACTGTTAAAACCTATAAAGCCTTTACTACAACTGGAAAATATTTTTAACTTCACTTATTCAGTGTTTCTTTTCCAATGAGTTTCCTTGGGGAAATGCAACTTTTCTTTGTGGACAGAAGTGCAATAATGTAGCTTTAACTCTTTGAAAAAAAAGATTGTCTTTGGTATGCCAGTTTCATAATTGTGGCTGTCAAATTTGAGCTGCTGCCTGAGAAAGGAAAAGCAGAGACATAAGAGAAAAAAAAAAGTCAGGTTCAGTTTCATTTAGCAACATCTCCTTTCTCCTCACATACTTTACATTGCCAGTTTACATCATGAGCAGCAGACATTCTGACATATTTGTATCCTGTGTAAAAATTCTGGACATTCCTCTTTTTCTGCACAACTGCACAAACATACAAACACGTACACAAACAGAATAATCAAAACACTTAAAAATCAAAGTCATGTGTAAACAGACATATTAAATTCTAAAAAAAAAATCTGTCATCAGAATAGGATTCTGGAACTTATCATGCTGCTGTATTTCAAATGTGACAGAACATTTACAGAATACATAGTATACTGAATTTCCCATGAAACTGTTGAAGTTAGAATACACTTACATGTATTAAGTTGAAATACTAGTTGCAAATGCTTAAAATACACTGGTTTCTTTGTGTTTATATGTTTTCACAAAATAGTCACATTATACCAATGGTTGCTATATATAACCACACCCAACAGCATTCATTTTCTGTCAGCTTATTAGGTACATATCTTTAGTGCAGGGTCTTGAAAGAAATATTTGGCTAGCACAGATATCAAGCACAATACTACCGTGTTTATTACTGCACTCACTTTAATCTTATATTGCCTGCTGAGAAATACTCATTAACCTTGAAATTGCCACACTAAAACAGCTACATTGCTTTCAGGATCTTTGATAGTATGCTCAATCGTAACTATAATATCTCTGTTCAATGCTATTTTGTGTCACACAAACATCTTCTGGAAGGACTCTTCAAGAATTAATGGCATTCTTAATTTTGGGCAGTTACTTTCATCATATTGCAAGGCCAATTTTTACCTTCTTCAGTAAATGTCACTCCTTGATATCACTCTACATTTTCCTGGACTTAAATTATCTTATAAATTATCTCAAATATTTCTCTTGATAGCATATTGAGGAGCTTCGCAACCATCACCTTTCTCAGATAACTTCCTTAAACTTCAAAATTATGCCTATTTCACTGATGTAGTGTAAATAGGACCCTCTCCATGTGCAAGATAATCCCCCAAGTATTATAGCTCTTCTCAAACACTTAATTATCACTTTTAAGCACTCTTCAAGAGTCAGGTGAATTCTGAAGTGTTCTGTTTGCACAAGATGATTCATTTTAACTATTTTCTGAATTATTTAAACAATCCTTGATCTACACTACTGCACCATTTGACTTATATATATATCTAGTTTATGTGATAACCCTTTCCATCACAGTTTCAAAAAATACTTAAGAGTACCTATGAAGTGCTGTCCAGGGCATCTTTATTAGCTTGTTTTGTTTCCTTTGGTAATTCTTTCACTATTGACTAGCCAGTAGAAGTAAGGAGAGACGTCAGAGTATTCTTTTCCATATAACTTCTATTAAAATATGCAGCAGGGTAGAGGATAGTTTCTATTAACTTCTCCATTTATGAAAAGGCTGTGTCATATAAATATGTAACAAATGCTGTTTTATGTTAAATATTCTTTACCAGAATTGACAAACTGTGCTATCCGTAATATTGCAAGCAGAAGTACAAATCTAAAATTGTGGCATAGTATTGTTATATATTTAGTAAGTGATCACTAAGAGAAATAGATTAGAATTTCCCAGACTGAATAGTTCTGATGAAAGATCTATGGTGAAGTGCCAATACAGACAACTTGCTGGCTGACAGGCAACATATTCAATACTTCTTGTTGCTTTGTGGCTTCTAGGCAATGTATGAATGCAACATAACCAGTCAAGAGAGCAAAATCTGCTGATCACAGACTGTGACAACATAAGGCAGTCAAATATTTCAGCATCTGCTCTGGTTTTGTATGGCTGCTGAGGTTGATGTGTTAGGCTACATCTCCCCCTTGCTCACCAAAGAGAGTCAACAGAGTGACATCTATGCAGGACAACAGGGAAGTTAATCTGGGTGCGATCTCCACTGACATCCAACAAACAGTTTGCAAAGTCCCAGATGACAAATTTCATTGACTTTCTGTTCAATTTCAATCTTTTGTGGTCTTACAGAACTTAAAAGACCATCTACCCATGGAATACACTGGAAAATCCTCTTTTGGATTCCCAGTTGATATTGCTACACCCAGAAAGCTCCTGATTCATGGCAGTTACTGAAAAACACAGATCATTTTGCATGATTTTGGCCGTTATGCAGATCTGAAAGTTGACAGAAAAATCTCAATCCCATATAGTTTTCACTAATCTGATAAAAGCCATTGTCATATTAAGCTGACTTGGACTGTGGAGCTTCACAGAAAGAGTATCAAGGTGTGAGAAATGGGGTCCCTTGAAAAGAACCAAAGAACAGCACACCAGTGGGAAAGCATATCTGTTAGAAGATGCACTGTGAACTGATAATTAAAGCTTGCTGAGGCTATCCCAAAGAACACAATCTAAATGCTTCAGTAAAGTAATAACTCAGGGAGTAACAATGTTGTACTGATTCTAATACCCTCTAGGTAAAATGGTGTTCTATCTGATTTACAGTACGCAGAGGAAAAAAGCTTATATTTCTGAATCTTTCTAAGGTATTCCAAACAGTTTCTGATCTCAAGAGAATCATGAAGAAAGGAAAGAGTTTCTAGAAACACCAGCTTCTCTTTCTATTCTTAGTTTCCTTCCTAATTTGTCAAGAGAGTAGATGGGTTTCTGTTGTCATGGAAAGAAATGTGATTTGGAATTCAAAACAAAAAATTCTTTGAAGCAGAAGAATCAGCTCCATAATTTACACCAAAAAAAATCAGTTTTAGTTATATTTCATTTCTGTTTACAAGAAGAAATATTTACTTCACTTTAGTAAATTATATTTGTGCAAGCCAAACATCATTACATGACACTGAATAACTCAGAAAATTATTTTCATAGCACTGACTAAATTAAGGGAATAATATCACCAGAATTTGAAATACATTTTTTTCCTCTATTGATACTTTTTTTTTTATTCCATCCTTGCTGAACTTTTTATTCATTCTTTATTCAGGTCATGTCAAATACAAGACCAGAATGGACCTGTGAGTAAATGCACTCTAACAAGCTAAGATGAGACACTCCATCACTTTTTGATGAAATATTGAAACACACTGCCCACTGCTATCAACTTATTCATGACTGATTTAAATAATACACTCAAAAATATGCTTTAATCTTCCATAGAATAAGTCTTAAAAATTTAAAACCAAAATCACAGTTTAAAGAATTGAGCTAGCAGACATTTCAGTTATCATTTACTTGACCATACCTTTCCTGCCATTGAAGTGGCTGGTTTTATTAAAGAACATACAACTGCATGTGTAAGGCAGTTTATGATCTAGAGTCAAAAAATTGTGAGCTATTTAATGTCTTGGTGGGTGAATGACATTACCCTTCACATTAAAAAAAAAAAACCAAACCCAAGTCAAGTTCTTCCAAATTATTTTTCAATTTTGAAGAACTTGCCAACAAAACTGAAAGGAATATATGTCCTTAACCTGTTTTCTGCCACATTAAGCATTTTCTTTAAAGTTCCAATGAGGATATTTAGAATAGCTACTGATTCAAAATCATATGCCTGACTTTGAATACTCCTCTGCCATTCACTTTTTTTGTGATATATAGTTGGCATACATAATAACTATCTTACTCTAGGTTTAATAAATACCAATAAAAAATATGGGCATAAAGGATTAGAACACATGGACAACAGACATACATACAGAAATAATTCTTCAAGCAGGCTTTATTCTCTATGAAATATTTCCATTTTAATGAGAATTTTCGACTCCTTTTATTTTCTGTCCTTTTTTTCCCCCAAACTACAGTCAAAACAGAGAGCAGTTAATTGTGAAATTCACTGTGACCCTGGCAGAAACTGATTAGATGTTGCTTGTCAATTTATCAATGAATATGTTAGTTTTGCCAAACTCTATTTCTCTTTTTATTTAGTTGGATGACCAGAAAAACAAAAAATAACAACATTAAACCATTAACTTCTGAGGACAACACAGACAATAAATTAGCACTTACCTGCCTCCATTAGGTCACTGGTATATATCTGTGGTTCCTTCCCAGCTGTAAGATTTCTGCAAGAATTAATCAAATTAACATTAACAATTATTCAAGTATGAAGCTGACAGAGAGTAATTTGCAAGTTATGACTCCATCCCATGAGTCTCATCTGCTCAATGATTTATTAAAATTTCATGGAAAAGACAATGAAATCTTGCTATACTAAGCTCCATAAAACTCAACACCGTCTCCCTTAGAATGTTTGTCACAATCATTCATTTTATATTTAGTAGTATTTAAAAAAAAAAAATCAAGGGAAGGAATTACAAGCACAACCAGGAAAAAAAACCATTTCAGAAACAAATTAAAACCAAAGGTGTTAAAAACAAAGGAATCCTATAGGCTTACAGAGCTTTTCACTTCTACATTTGCCAGCTAGTTCAGGGAAGCATTGACCAAAAGCTGTTTACCCAGAACAATTGCACTTGTAATGCGAAATCAATTGACAGTCTCATTCAGATCTCATTCAAATACTCAGAAATACTGTCACATAGCTAGTGTCCGTGCTAGTAGCAGATGCAGAGAAATCAAGGTCTGAACAGGTAGGAGTCAAACCTGACTGATTTCTGAAAATTATCACCACATATCCAAATTAAAACAGTCTGAGTGAAAAGGTTGGTCTTCCAATTTTGTCAAGTAGCCTCACAGACATTAACTCTTTTTCAGATTTAAATTACAAAACCTTTTGAAAGGCTCTTATGCTAATTTTTTTTTGCATTTTCCAGTTATATGAGATGATTTTTAAAAGAAGTACTTTCTCTAGCTATCAACATTGCTTCACTTATATTACAGATACATTATCATTACAGATACAATAACATTAATGCCTGCAATAGAGAAAAAGGATATTGTCAGAAAGTATATGGAGTCCTTTGCTTTGGCTATACCATATTCTGTTGGTTAAAATGGACTCCATTTTCCAAATCCTAAGCACAGAGTTTGCTTATACTGCAACTATGAAAACGCAGCTCTGCAACCTTACACAGCTTCATGGATTTGGGTTATATTTTCTGTCTAGGGAACAAAGACACGTACACATCTTGTGAAAGGCATAACAATAACAATAGAAATACTCTAAGCATGCCTTTCTGAATAATCCATTGCAGATGTAAAAGAAAAGTGCTACTTTTTAATTTTATCTGACTGTGTCTTCTTTGTGTACTAAACTCTCAACAATACTTAAAACCATGTTTTCAATTATATGACTAACTTTATGCGTTTGTGTAGCCCCATTGAGTGTCACAGGATTACTCAAGCAGAGAAAATTTTGTAAAATGACAGCTTAGACTTGTTGATAAGGGGTTTTTTAGTGAAAAAAACAGACTTTGTTTCACAGTTCTTTACTTCATTGAAGACTATGTAGTTGCAAGTATGTCAGTTTTTTAATTAGAGTACATTATAAAATTGTAAAGATAATATTTCCCTGGAAACTGAGTGTTTTATCTCCATTCTGTAATTTTACAATGATAGAAATGTCACTGGCTCTACTAGAAGAATGGCCCTTCTGAATTGGTAACCATGAAAGCAATCATTGAACAGTACTCTGAATCATAATAAAAGGAAGTACATTATCCATTAAAATGAATAAGCCCCAAAGTTTCTCAGAATATACCAGAGAAATATGCACTGATTTTACAACTTCTGCAGAAACAAGAGTTTCACTTTCAGGAACTGCATTTGCTTTCTAGTGGACAAAATATACACTACTGTCGGGGGTGGGGGGAAAATTATCTTGTGCAAGCAGCTTAAATTCAACCATTTTTTCCTTAAAAATTTGTACCATTTTTTAAACAGTCTCCAAGGAAGTAAATCAAATAATTATCTGGCAATAGAATATATTGCTTACAGTATTTTCCAGCTTACCGATTCAACATGAATGTGCCCAGTAAAGAAACAGTGTCTATACCATAAATAGGAGCAATAAGAGTAAGCTGGAACAAAACAAAAATTCCAGACTAATTTCATTGCCTCAAACAAATTTGAGAGGCTACACAAATATTTAGCTACATAATTTTCTCAAAACCTACTTCAAACTAAAGTCATATCCTATTATTTCTTCATGAAACTTGGCAATTTTATCCTGATATAGAAGCACCACAATTTCTTTGATCTGAGCTCTGCCCCAATATACTAGCAAGAATTCTTTTGGGTCTCTGTTTTCTTTTTATATGCTACTTGCAGTTTTATACATCCATGTATTACAATTAATTCAAATTCAATCAATTCTCCTAGCATTATTAACTAAAACAGTTTGCTAAAAGCTTCATCAAGGACAGGCTGGATTAGGTTTCGAGCAACCTGATCTAGTGCAAATTGTCTCTGCCCATGGCAGGGTGTTGGAACTGAATGATCTTTCACATCCCTTCCAACCTAAATCATTCAATGATTCTGTGATTAAAATCTGATAAAAATACTTCATTACAACAGCCAGAAATCACATCCATAAAGGGAACATGCATAAAAAGTGGGAAGAACTTTTCTTTCAGTTAAAGCTCTAGACTGAAACTCAGAAGATATGTGTTTACTTCTGGCTTTCATGTATCTTTTGAGGGGTTTAATCCTTTTGTGACTGAGGTCTCCAAAAGTAATGCAATCTTTTATAGTTCTTATCTAGATGGTAAAGTTCTTTACATCTATGTTTTCTCTTTACTTTCCATATGTACAAAATTTGCAGGCCAAATGCTTACTTGGTCTTCCCAGATACCTCTGCAAGAAAAAAAATTTGGTTTTATTCTCAGAAACAACATACAATGACCATGTTCTCCTTACCTTCCATGTGAACTGACGTTGTGGACAATGAACAAAATGTTTTGTTCCCAGAAGTTACTGGTTAAATTGCTCTTGCCTTCAATAAGGGGCATGATTTCACTGAACATGTTTACAAAAGATCAATTATCTGATTTTTTTCTGTTTTGCTCTTCTCTTACTCTGCCTGCAGTAGCTGCAGCACTATTATTTCTGCATCAGGAGAGTTTAGGCTTGCTTCTGCATGCCCTGAGCCAAGTCTCTCAAGTGGTCCAGTGAGAACAGAACAAATCCATTGTCAAATTCAAGCTACAAAATTAACGATGGGTTGTTATTAAGAGCTACATGCAGACATACAAGCAGGAAACAGCCAACTCCATTTTCATTCTGAATGAAGGAATTGTGCTTATCAAAGCTACTCTAATGAGTAACAATTCACTTTGTCAATTAAAGCAAAAGTCAGAATCATTATAACCAACCATCATCATCAAGTGGTTGTGATCTTCAGACCGAGACAACATCATCTTATCTGGATGCACCTCTAAAGTGATTAGGGACTTATTTGGTCATATAATGCAGACATTAGGCTGCTGTACTGACAGCCAAACACTTTGTTTTCAGTAAAGCAGCCTGCAGATGAGCATCCAGTCTACAGTTTACAGGTGTCAATCTATTGACATGAAGTATATTTAGTGAGTACATATGGGACAGTTCAGCTACACAACAACCTTCTGAAGACTGATGTATTCTAGGCACCTTTCAAGAGACTTTTAATTAGGAAAGGACATAATACAGTAGATGTTGTACAGCTTTCTTCTTCAGTTGCTTCCAATTTGTAGCCATAATCTTTCTCAGTATTGTCTGCTCCCATGATATGAGAATCTGGTTGCTACAATTCAAGGAAATAGCTTTCCATAACAACAGAAAAATTAAGTGAATGCTCACTTCACAGCAGAGTCTTGAATTTCAGAATTTCATGATAGGCACAAAGTTCATGTTATATCCAAGACTGACTTTCAAATTAGAGCTTGTAGCTATTTCACTCATATATAATTAAACAAGACATATATGGAGCTTGTTAGTGAATGCTGTTCTCAACAACATCCATTACGAGAAAAGCTAATTATTTTTAACATGGCATGAATGTTAATGGATATCTGTGTAAATCCTTCACACATTTGCAAAAGATTACAGGTAGAACTTTATGTGCAGAGAAACAAATTCAGTCAATGAAAGACGTCACACCAGTGTCTGACATTAAGACAAAGAACAAGTCAGAGGACTTGGACTGTCCATGAGTCGTCTTTAGCCACACTGGAATACTGTGGTGGATAAAATCCCTAGAGATCTGCTGAAGGGCAGAAAACTTCAAGTTTAGAGAAAAAGCACCAGTACAGCTCATTTTCCACATTTTCCAGCTGATTGGAATCTCTATTAGAAAAGGTCAGGCTTAATTTGACACAGTAGCATTCAGGAAGCCTGTGGTCCATCATAGTCCAGGTAAGATATTGAAAAATAAATTCTGTTTAACTCCCCCAGTAGGAAATCATTCTATTATACTATGCATACAAAATATGTACTCAAGGGCATGTGGTTTTATTGCATAGCTACTGAATGTTAAGAGCATGTAATAAATAAATGTTCCTAGAACACGAAAGGAAGAAGATATTTGAAAAATTACTGGCATTTTTTAGCGTATATGACAGAGGAAAGTCTAGCAAAACTTAACAATAGGTATTATTACTGCAGCTGGCATATCAGGATTCTGATTTTTAATATCATTTTAAGTAGTTCAGAGCTATTTTCTGAAATCCCTGTTACATAATTAGCTTTAAAAATTACTCAAGTCAGCACTATGTCTTTAAGGCACAAATGGAAGATGAAAGTTTGAAATAATGCTGCCTATTCTTTACACAACTGATAAGCTGTGCCAATACTATTTTTGTTGTGGCAGCAGCTGCTTGCAAATTCCTGTAGAAGTGATTTAGGTCTCTGTCACATTCTAATAGAATCAGACACAGGCTTTAATAGTGTCTGTTCAATGTGTACAGTTTCTGAGTGATCCTACCAGAACAGATAATTTCCTAGGAGCACACTGAGTGTGCAATTACAGCATCATCATTATATGCATGGATTTTTTTTCTCTTCATCTAGAGCTACATTTTTTTAAATATCTATCTCGCCCTTTATCTACCTCTTGTTGTTAGCTGCCTAGATTTAGCCACATAGATTTGATATGTTGTTGATTTGCAGCTAATGCAGGAAGAAGAAAAAAAACCAAACAGAGAAATTGATTCCAAATAAAGGACTAAAGAGCAGTTAAAGTGAATATGGTTTTTTTCTGCAACTTTAAAGGTTGTCACCAAACACATCCAAAATCAAATTTCCCTATGTTCTTGGGGATACCTGCACAATTCCTGATCTTGGGCAGCAACTTTAGTGACAACCCATACATCTTAATGGCCTCAAGCTCTGCCAGGGGAGGTTTTGGCTGAACATTAGGAAAAAAAAATTCACAGAAAGGGTCACTGGGCACTGGAACAGGCTGCCCAGGGATGTGCTCGAGTCACCTTCCCTGGAGGTGTTTAAGGGATGGGTGGACAAGGTGCTGAGGGGCATGGTTTAGGGATTGATAGGAATGGTTGGACTCAGTGATCCGGTGGGTCTCTTCCAACCTGGTGATTCTATGATCTTGCCCTGGCATCAGTGATGCAAGGCAGTTCCACAGGCTGTAATTCTCAATGTCGCAAAATATGTGACTGACATGGGTATGAGAATCTCATAGTGTAGACACATGGGACTATCGTTCCCATGTTAAAGAAGCAGAATGAAGGTAGGTAAGAACTGACAGCTGTGCTAAGGAAAAAGTGCACTTTGCCTACAGTGACTTTCTGCATAAAGCAGTCTAACAAATCTCATTTTTCACATGCATTCCCACTAATTAATTGATGTTGTTCACTTCTTTCTTGTAAGTAGGAAACAATAATGTAGACAAAAGCACACTGAAAAAGGCCTGTAGGAACTGAGTTTTAATAGTTTTAAATGTGTATTAAGTCTCAGAGTGTAGGTATGTATCTCTAGGGTTTGACAGAAATTGTTTCAAATTATATCCAGTATATGTGCTTTATTCACAGACAGTTCTTTAAAAAACTTAACCATTAAAAAAAATTTTACAAAATAGTACCTATTGTCCAAAGAAAGTTAAGACAAGTGGAAAAATTCCTGTCACTCCAGACTGGCAGAATGGGAGCAAAGTGAAAACTGGGACAAGGGAATAAATTGGGTAGTCATTATTTTAAATAAATGCTGATCTGGTTAAAGAAACTATTGAAGACAAATTAGGAGTGAGATTGAATGTCTACTATCTGTGCAGTCAACCCATTAGCACCAGCAGAAGTTTCACTCAGAAGGAGTTCCTGAATGGAGTCTTATTGTCATGGGAATAACAACAAAACACTAATGACATTGCTTCATACCACTGGTCCATCAAAACATAGTATTTTGCTGTCCACCAGATTTAAAGCACTTTGCTCTACTACATAGAAAACTATTCTGATTCAAAGAGCAAGGTGTTTTTCAAATACATGTTTTCAATTGCAACAACTGCAAAAAAATCACAGTATGGTAGCTGAAGTATAAAAGTATCAGCAGTTCTCTGGAAAAGTGTTGACTCCACATGACACCCCTACAGACTACACTGCAAAACTGATGACTTTGTACAAAAGCATAATGAAAACACTTTTGTTTATAATATAAAGACTGAGATTTAAAGCATTTTACCTCAATGTAATATGATACCTCAATACAAATATGATACATTTCTTCAAAATGAAATCAGACACTTAGGCAAGATTAAACAACATGATGAGAAGGATTATGAAAAAATACACATATAAGAAAACAGAAATAGTCATATACCTCAGCTAGAACAACTAAAGTTAGATGTCCAATCTGCTTTAGTGGTCTTGAAAAACCTTAGAATCTATAAGCAACTAAATACCTTTGAAAACATATCCCTCCATGCCTAACATTATTAGGAATCACTGGACTTGAAAGGCTAAAAGTACTCAGTTTCACCTGTAATATACAGCTATACATTTCAAGCAGAATTCATATGATTCAACAATACAGCTCTCCAATGAAAGATCCCTCCACCATCAACAGAGGAAGATAAGACACCCATCATAAAATCTCCCATAAAGGATAAAGCACTCTGGAAATACCTCAGATATTGTAGAAATTGGCCTCTGGAAGACCCTTAGAGGGAGTTTAAATGACTAGATACATAATTTCCACCTGCAGTCTAGGAACAGAATGAATAATTCTCTGTACTATGATCTCAGAAAGTACTTTTTTGAGCTTCTGCTCTGCCCCAAACTGTAATTAGGTTCATGTTTTAACCAGTATGATTCTGATGGCTGTCACATTAGAGGAAAAAGTTTTAACCTACAGATAGGTTCCAGACATCAATATTTTCTACAATCTTGTACATGACTCCACAGTGAACTGCAACATACCCACATGTTGAATCACTGAGTGAATGTATAAGGTCACATAAAGGCACAAAGATGCAACCACACTGCAATCTGTGTGCTTAGTTAGAGACTCCTTTTAACACAGAGGCAGTAAAGTGGTCTCTCTCCTCCCTATTACACACTCAGAAAAGCTGGTCAGCACAGTCTGGTATGGGAGAAGACAAGACTTGAGTCACTTGAATCTGGCACTAAATTAATGAAATGAAAATAAAAATTAGGCCCAACCATTTCACAAAGGGGAAGATTTCACAATTAACTGGGTCAAAATGTTGCCCAGGGAATTCTCTGAAATACCGATGCATGGGAGGAACACGAAATTTTGAGGTATGGCAGGCCAGGGGCAGCATGGTCAGAAGGAGAAGGAAATTAAGGGAATTTGTAAATTGGCTTTAAGAAAATGACAGAGGTAATAAGGACATGACAGCAATATAATTTTTTTTTCCACAACGCTCCCTATGCTTTGAAGTTAGGAGCAGTTCTTTAAAAAAGTCACAAATGTAGGAGGAAGACAAAAAAACAGGTATTCTCATTTTTCCCACACCTGCCATAAAATCTTATTTATTCACTTGCTAACAATTAACAGAGACACATTTTGAAGCCATTTGTTCTCATTGCTATAAGTTTTGTTCTGCTCTTAATCTTAGAAATGTGACCAATCTGCAAGAGGAATAGTTAGTTCTCTGTAGTATCCCACTTATTTTGTTATCAGTTCTTATCATTATAGTAACTGTTGCATTTTAATGCAAATTTTATTTTATGTGTCATGAGTAATATTTATAATATCAAGATTAAAATTTGAATTTTAATGAATGTTCAATTTTAAATGCAAAAATGAGTTAAATAAGCTTGAAATTGCCTGGCATTAAAATAAAAAAATAGGTCTACAAAAACTAATTTCATAGATGCTTAGAAAGCTGCCTATCACATTTCCCTATGGGTAAAGAAAAATTTATCCACCATTTGTTTTCAGTCATATATAACCTAGTTCAATTTCTTTTAAAATCTGTACTGTCCATTAAATTCAAGGGATATCTGAACAGGACTACATTAGTCATCAGTTACCTTTCAGATTTATTGAGACAGACTGGAAACAATGGAAGGAAAATTGTTCTAATGTCAGCTTCTTGAGTGTGTGGATTAGGACTTTTCACATTCACAAAGAAACCCAGCAAAACTTTTGATCTGAGAGAATGTGAACGTTAATGATCAGAAAGAATGTCATGGAGGATTTGTTTATATTTTTAAAACTGTACATAAAAATTATTTATAAAGGAAACAAAATGCAGGCAAGAAATGAAAGACATTCTTTGATAAATTAAAAATGCTTGCTTTCTGCTCTAAAGTAAGAAAGGTAGATGTAAGAGAAGTATATTGTGTGTACGTTCAAAGGCTTAACAGCATGAGGTATAGAAGTACTTAAAATGGTAACAGCTCAGAAAATAATATAGGTCTTAAAATTAAATCATTCTCATAAATAAATAAATCATCAAAAAAAGATAAAATGACAAATTTATATTAGTCTAGTGCAAACTTAGCTCAAGTATTAATATCCCTTTTTTTCGCCCTCAGGAGGAAACTTGCTATTAAAACTTGAGTTCAGACTTCAGGTCTAAGTATTTATGATTCAATTCTTGATTGTGTTTGGTCACTAGTAAGAATTCTAGTGATGTCAAGCCATCCTTAAGATGCTAAACTACAGAGTACACATTATGATGCATATATGAAACAGCCCTACTATTTCTAAAAGGAAAGTACAGCTCTCATCTTACACATTAGGCTTTGCCCCAATGCCCTTGGGTATAGTTCCCCTTACACCTTGATATGGACCTACTATCCTAGTGGCACATTGCATTTTAGCCTTCGCCTTGCCAATTTCAGCATCTAAACCTGAGCAGTTAGTCTCCCAGTTCCCCTTCCCTCCACCCCCAGGGAAAGAAGAAATGAGAGGAAAAAAACTTGTGTATTGGAAACTAAAGTAAAACTGCTTTAGTTAAATAATAATCATCATCAAAATAATAAAATACACTAAAACATATGAAATTGCACCCTCCCTCCTTGATGACTATACACCACCACAGATACTTCAGAGTAGACACAAGGGAAAGAGTTCAAGGTTAGTAGGGAGCTGAGCTCAGTAGCTGGATTCAGGAACACACAGATTTGGGATTAGGAGTTAACAGGCAGACGAGGTCCTCACTGGACATTTGCCATCAGAGAGTGAGACTCTCGTGATTTCTCAGTTTTATACCAGGTACGACATACATGGGATGGAATACTCTGCTGTTCAGTTTGGGGTCACCTGTCCTGTCTAGCTCTCCCTTCCTCATCTTTGACTTGTGGCACTCCAGCCACATGGCCTTGGTTACTATAGGAATAGGTGTCTGCAATGGTCTTTCTGCACACCAGTGTCCCACATTATCACTTCTAGAGAGGAACACTTACTGAAAAACTTGCAGTTAACTTTTACAAAATGAAGTTACTTAGACAAGACTTATCTCAAGTTAGAACACTGGCATTACTTTATCTCAAATCATAACATGGCAGCTGTACGTTTCCTCCATGTCTGGAGGAACATGTGCCACCTCATGTGTAAAAGCCTGGCAGGCCTGATACCCATGAAGGAAAATGTGGCCCACTTCATACAAATGATTGAACTCAAGATTTCATAGGATTTTTCATATGAAAGACAGATGAACCCGAGAATATAGGGCACAGCATTCAGGAGAATATCTCCTCATAAAAAAAGAAGTCATAAGGAAAATCCCAGATGCCTAGTTCTTATTAGAAGATAATTCTCCTCATAGTGTGCTGCTGGAAGGAATTTCACATCATTTGTCTTTTCAGCATGCTTCCTATCAGTTATTTTTTCCACGTGGCCTTTACTCATAGAACTCCTGTGACACTCTTGCTCCCACTGTCAGGCTCCTAATTGTTTGTACTGAAACCATCCTAATTAGATGGTGAGATCTGTAGGGCGTGGACCTTGTCTAGTTGTTTGTTTTATAACACTGTGAGTACTTCTACTAGTAATAAAACTAAATCTTGTCCTGTGATTTATTATGCTTGTACAGAGAAACAGTGAGGCATCTTGTTTTCAGACTGCTTTCTAAATTAAACAAGGCTTGTATGATCAAGGCGATGTATGTCTTCATGCATGTCTGTGCTTCAGACCCCTTTGTTCAGTTTACCTAGGCATAAGCTCAGAGATAATAAATACCCATCATACTTTCTGAAAATAGGTATGTTGGAGATATTACTTCCCTGAGGGGGAAAAAAAAAAAGCTGCAATAGATGCTCAATACTTTTGAGGAATTATAAAAGAAAAGATAGACATACTATTTACAGTTCAAATTTGTGGGAAAAACATCAGTCAGAGCTCACATCTTTCATTTGTCAGAATCAAATGTGTCACTATCACAACCCTATAGAAAAACAGATTCACTAGTTGTGATGTTTATACAGCTACTTAAGACCTTACAAGTGGATCTGGTGAGTCATTCCAAAGGTCTGTTTTGTTAGGCAACCCATTACAGGCTGTAATTAAAAGTGGGCATTCAGTGAAAATCAGAGCAGTGGAGATAAATATTGGTATTTCCCCAGAACACCTCCTCCAGCAATGTATGGATCAGGGACATCCTGAGCCTAGCATAAAGTCTGTGTGCTTAATAGTCCTGTCTCCCACCCCCTTGCATGGTTTTGTTCAATTGCTTTTGGCACTTCTGTAAACATCTGGCATCCATAAATTCCCATGGCAAAGAAGTACCACAGTTTATCTACATGCTTCACAAAGATATACCTTATTTTGCTTGCCTTGTACTGCCAGCTGTTAGTCTTATGTGATACACCCTGGAGCATCCTTTTTAAAAAAGAACATATCTTCCCTGGTTATCCACAACATACAACCTGCCGTTCTAATGACCTTGGTCATATTCTCTCTCAGTGGCTTCTTTCCCAACTGTTCGGGTCAAAGATTTAAGAGACATGGGAGCTTCACTGACTTCAGTGGCCTTTGGATCATTTTCAAAAGTACACAGTACACACATATGATTGATTACCCTCTGCATCGAAACCCCACCACTACCTTTTGAGATATTTTTAATATTCTATATTATATTTCTGATTAATAATATGGAGATATTTCTGTAATTTTACCTCTTGAATTGATATCAATATGTTAAATATAACTCATCTCAAATTTGAAAAAAATGCTACAAATACTGCAACAGAACTATTTTTACATAATTAAAATAAGCTTCTGATATTTACTACCTAAAGAATAGAAAGGAAAAAGAGAGAGCAAAAGAACAAACACCTTTCATCTTTTCATTAGGGCATAAGTTGTAAAGGAAAAAAATGCAGTGTGATAAAACGATGGGGATGGTGTGGATTAGCACCATTTCCAGGCTAAGTTCCAAGTCATTTCTACAATCAAGTTCCAATCCAAGTACATGTTTGCCTCATTTCCTTTGGATCTGACAAACTTAAGTATGGGAAAGTCAAGGGCTTATTTTTTCATTTTCACTTTGATGAAAGCATTCTTGCTTTTCATGCAGTTTTCAGATCAGATCAATCGTTTTATTTTTCTAAAATGCCAAAACCAGCATAGCTAGGAGGAAACTTATGCAGGAAAAGAATGAGCTGTTGCTTCTGTACTTATTGCACAATGTCACTTGCTTTTTTCATGTATTCTATTAGTTCTAGTAGATCCCACACTCTCTAAAGCTTTATTTCAGAAAGGAAAAATCTGCAGTAATTATGGCAAAAGGTGTCAGGATATGCAGCACATCTATCCTTTGCACCACAACTCAAGGAGTTTGGCATTGTGTCACATACCTTTCAAACACATGTGTTCTGCAGTTTGTCTTGTATCAAAAAAACATTTCTTAATGCAATGCAAAAAGACATTTAAAAGATAGCATCAGTAGCTGTGAGTCATTTAGTTTGGAAATAAACCTACAGTATTCTCAAATACTTGAGAATAAACCTACAATATTCTCAAATATTTGTGCTACCCACAGTAGCACAAATAAAAAAGCATCTTTTGAATGCCAAGGCCAAACATTCAATACTCTATAGGCATAGTGCTTGCTTTGCCCTTTACTGGCAGATTGATTTTCATGTTCTGACTAAACTAGCAGTTAGCAACATTACACTGCTGGCTGGATATCAATGATGGCCCAATTAGAAAAAACAGCCGAGGGATAGGTCAGACAGGCAGATATTCTAAGCGAGACTAGGCCTACCAGTCTGTAAAACTTACAGTTGACCTTTTCCTCATCATAAATGACCCACCATAAAAACACGTCAAAATTTTGTGCAGAAACAAAACATAAAGCAAACTAGGACTTATCCAAATAAGCAAACAACTAAAGAAAACTTATGGATGAATAATTAGCATAGCGAAGAAAAGAAAAGGGTTATAGGAGTATTTTTGATTTCCCCAGAAATATGTGCCCTATTCTGGTTGATGGCTCAGGAGAAATGTTTTTGGGTAGCCTGTGCTAAACAAACATATAACAAACAGATACATTTGAAGGCTTGGAACCTGCAAAACTAGTAAATTGTATGTCTGTATTATTTAGACCATTTGGTTTTCCATATAAATAGAGATCAATTTGAATTTTGCCTTGGTCTCTCTTAAAATATGTATATATTTATTTATAAAATGCAAGTAATTACATATGGATTTGAGGTTATTCAACCTGAAAGGAGTCAGTAGATGTTTCTCAACACGCAACATAGACAAAGTAAATAAATGTACAAATCAGGAAAGTATTAGACGTGTAGGACACTACATAAATAGTTCTGCTTTTAAACTTAAAGAGGGCAGCTAATTTATTTCTATCAAATTGAGAGTTCAGTTCTGAAGGCATAGTATCAGCTCTAGAGTTGGGAAATCTTGTATTCACCACTCATAAATTACATGTGTTTGAAGACAAAGTTCCCACTCTCTTGAAAATAACTGCAAGGTTCAAAAGGGCCAAGATCTTTCCTGAAGACTATTGATCTCATTTACTCAAGACACATCTCTCTGTGATACAGCAGTGTGGGTTTCATCATCATTAACAAAGCTTTTCAATATCTCTGTTATCATTTTTATTATAAAAGCCTCTCCTTACACCTTGAAACCTTCCTCCACTGTTTCTTGTAAGACTATCTACTCTGTCCTTTGTCTTCAGTCTTGAACCTAGCTAGAGTTTTTGCTATATGTGAGCAAGAACAATTCTTAACATTTATTGTGTCACATGTCCTCAGTTTCCAGCTCCCGTGGTTGACTAGGGAAATGATTGTGCCCCCGTACTCAGTATTGGTGAGGTCACACCTCGAATACTGTGTTCAGTTTTGGGCATCTCACTACAAGGAAGACATTGAGGTCCTGGAGCACATCCAGAAAAGGGCAACAAAGTCAGTGAAATGGCTGGAGAACTAGTCTTATGAGGAGTGACGGAGGGAACAGGGGTTTAGCCTAGAAATAAAAGGAGGCTGAGGGGAGACCTCATCACTGCCTACAACTACCTAAAAGGAGGCTGTAACAAAGTGGCTGTTAGTCTGTTCTCCCAAGTGATAGGCAACAGGATAAGAGGAAATAACCTGAAGTTGCACCAAGGGAAGTTCAGATTACACAATAGGAAAAATTTCTTCACTGAAAGGGTTTTCAAGCACTGGAAGAGGCTGCCCAGGGAGGTGGCTGACTCACCATCCCTGGAGGTATTTAAATTACAGGTATGGATAGACTCAGTGATCTCAAAGGTCTTCTTCAACCTAGCGATTGTATGATTCTATTATTCTATGATTCTATTTCGTTTCTGGTCTTTGCCATGCTGCAGCCTTTATAAGAGATGAACTTATTTTCCTCTACATTTCCATGCTAACTTAATGGTTCCACATAAATAGAGAACTGTAACAATGACAATATGTATCACTGTTTATTATACTCCTTTCAAAATTGTGTCAGTGATTTTTGTTGCAGCAATGTCAGCATGCTACTACTAATACCGGACAAATGTATTGACTCTGGTATGTGCGTGATGCTGTTCTCTGAACTGCAGTGTAGGCACATCTAAAATTTGCTTGCTCACACCACAGAAACTACTTATTAGCATCTGTATATAACACAACATCACCACAGGGAAAGCTAGTTTAAAATCATAAATGTCAAGACATAATTAACTTAAAGGTCAGGTTTAATTACAGTTGTTGAAACTGAAATACATTAATTAGCATTACTATGTCAGAAAATTTTTTTTAATTCTTTGAAATGTTTTGTTGGTGCCCATATTTTTCCCTAATTGACATCTTTTGTTCCATGATGGAGATGTTTTAAGAGGCATTTTTTAACTAAATTTGAAGTAGAGAGAGAACAAAACAGAAAACCAATGAATAAAAAACTACCACAAAACCTGTTCTCTGCATTATGATATTATTAATTACTTTCTTGTAATTGGCACTTCAGATAATCATCAAGAAAATGGAATTATTTGGAGTGTCTTGTGCATGGATGAAACAGATTTAACTGTGTGGGGTTTAGGTGTAATGAAAAACAAATCAATAAGTGAAATAGACTAGTGAAAAAATAACTCAATAACTGAAAAATTTGCTCTACCTGTAGGCTTTTCCAGGGGTTCTGCTAGGGATAGTTATTGACTCACATAAGTATTTTAGTTCTCTCTTTCCCCTAAGGTACAGAAAGTTTGTATGCTGTGATTTCATTTTCTCTTCTGTTACCTAGTGTTTATTCTCCCCTACCCACAGCCAGGATTTCCAGCTTACCTTTTCCTATACTTTTATCAGTGATAGACATCTTTATTTGCCCTGAAGGAGCTGTGCCCAGCTAGATAGAATGCAGCAGAGAAAAGGTTAAGCTATATAAAGTCAAATTCCCCACAACAGCATACATTTTGCCTACTATATAGCACCTATGCAAAAATTCACAAGTCTAAAAGTGAATAGAGCAGATGACTCTGGAGAAAAATATCACCAGGTGATGAAAAGAGGTTATCAAATGTGCTAGTAAAAGAGACATACTCATTTATTAAGTGTCATTCACCCTGCACCAGAGATGTTGGATCATAACAGCAGCCCCAGTCCTGCAAAGAGTGCCCATGCTGTCCAAAGTGTACAAATCACCCATAATCAGCAAAGCCATGTGCCACTGGAGTTAAAAACACTCTACTAGGCAAGTGAGCAGCTCTCTGCCCCTTTCCCTCCTCCTCTTTCACAAGGCCCAGTGCTTGGAGCTTCACATACAGCAACAGAGAAGGGTTCAAAAGTCTGGATAAACTGACTCTACATACAGACTGAAAGACACAGTGAAGGATGTTCTCAGGTACACAACACACATATAGCAGAAAAGTGGCTGGCAGATCAGAAACCATTTACAATGAACCAAAAAAGAGCCTTGACTGTGCTATAGCAGAAGGCAAACAAAGTAATGGAGTATGTGCTGCCCTGCATCTCATATAGGAAAGAATGGCATTTAATTAAAGAGTTTCCTGCATCCCATATACTGATGACATTGAAATCAGTATGGACATAAGGCATTAAAGCTGTCATGACCCCAAAAAGTCTCTTATTTAAGAAGTACAGCTGACTGTTAGAGAAAAGTGAAAATTTATTAAAGGCTTCCATCTGGCAGAATGTATCATTAGTATTCAAAGTGATAGTAGCAGTGATTTAAATTTAATAATCTGAGAGGAGATAGGCATCAAAAAAGAATTCTTCTAAAATATGTCTAATAGCAATAACTGACTTCTTTATTATAGTCTGCCTGTGAAGAATGCCAGATATCAAAGAATAAGACATCAAATGTTAATTTCAGTGTGTTCTTTCAGTTAAAACTCACATTAAAATAATATACTCGGTGTGAATCAGGTAGCACAGACTGTACCTGTTTGTACCTTTCTGGAGCAAGATTTCAAAGGCTGGGACTCAGAAAAAGATGGAAGATTTCTCTTAGCTGAAGAAAGGCTGCGTTGAATGCTGGTGCCCGGGTGCTGGCAGCAGGGTTGGCCTCTATGGGGAGAGGCTGGGGCTGGCTGGGGCTGTCTATTGCTGGACACAGACATCTGCAGCCAGGTCAAGCTGGCTCTGATGGACCCACCACAGGGCACGACTGAATCCTCCAGCTACTGGTGTGGCACCTCTAGGAAAATGTATTTAAGAAAGGCAAAACACTGTTGTGGAGAGAGGAGCAAGTTAAAAAAAGAAAGAGTGTGAGGCTCCAATGTTAGAGAAGAAGGAGGGGCATCAGCTACAGCTGCTGGATTAGGGATTCCCCTGTAGCCCACAGAGGAGACCACAGTGGTGTGGGTGTTTCCCTGTAGTTGGTGGAGAGGAAGATGCCAGACAGATGCCCACACTGCAGGCTGGGAGACTCCACCCAAGAACACCTGGATACTCCCTGAAGGAACTGCAGCCTGTGGAGAGCTTCTCCTCAGGGCTATTCTCAATTCATTTTCCATCCAGCCTGTATTTGTGTTTGAGATTGCCCCAGCTAACGTGCAGGGCCTTGAACTTCACCATGCTGAACTTCATGAGGTTTGCACAGGCCCATTTCTCAAGCCTGTCAACCTATCTGCTGTGCCACACAGCTTGGTGTTCATCAGCGAACACTTGCTGAGGGTGTACTCAATCCCACTGTCCATGTCACCAACAATGTTAAAAAGTGCTTGTCCAAGTACCAGCCTTTGAGCAATGTTACTCATCACTGGTGTCCACTTGCATATCAAGTCATTGACCTCAACTTTTTGAGTGCAACCATCCAGCCAATTCCTTACCTACCAAGTGGTCTATCTGTCAAATCCATGTCTCTCCACTTTAGGGACAAGGATGTGGCTCAGGACAGTGTCAAATGCTTTACCCCTGATGGTAATTGTTAAGTGATTTCCCTGTCCTTATATGATCTTTTTCATCCTATTTTCTTCTCATTTCCAGCTGACAAGGGGGAATGAGAGAGTGACTGGGTGGGTACTTGGCAGCTGGCCGACAATCATCTAATCACCTAATCATCTAATTTTGTGGAAAACACATTCACTGCTCCTTATAAACAGTACAAGCTGTACTTGTGTGTCCTACATGACAATCATGGCAAGGAGGTTCCATGTAACATAGAAAGGGAATCCTTAACCTAAAGTAGTCTTTGGATTTAATATTGTTACAACCAAGTAGTATTCCGTCCTTGTTTTAATTAATTGTATGAAGTTGCTGCTCTACTTTCAAGTTACGTGGCTGAGGTTTCAAGTGTCAGGTAACATCCACTTGTCATTCTCATTTTATAGACCTTTTTCTATGTACCATTCCTTTGTATCTCAGCTGACTTGATAACATGGGATTCAAGAACAGCTCACATGAAACCAATGTGACGACATTGTGCACCTGCAGAACAGACTTTCTATTTGCTTTTACTAGTGGTACCAAAGAACACTACAAAAGCTGCAGATAGAGTCATTGCTATTTCTGCTGGTACATAACAAGTGGTAAAGAGTAATTTGTTCAGGAAAAAATAAAGATGAAAATTAAGGCAAAGAGCAAGCATCACAAATTGAAGATGTTGGAAAAAACAAGTTGTATTCATTATAGTAACAAGCATAAATTAAATATCCAGTACATAATTTACATAATGAGTGTTACACAAACAAAAATACCCACAAATTAGTCACCCTTTAATGCTTTTTACTTAATTGCAGATTAATGGGCAGTTCAACTTTACAGGTTGGTAACTTGCCACTATAATATGCTTTGTAAAAGTTGAACAAAACAACACTAAAATGCTCCAAATACACTGTTGGTAAGAAGCCAATGTAGGCTGTCTAAATTGGACCAGGTGCTTTAAATGTTCCACAGCCTTCTTGCAGGAAAGAAACCACTAGTTCTGCATTGTCAGTGTTATAGCAAGTGATCAATATCAAGTCATTTACTCCTTTGTCACTCCTAGCTCATCAGGGGTGAGCACAGCCAGAATTTGAAGGCTTTCACACTAGTCAGGCGGCTGTACAAAGCATCTTGGCATATCTAACAGAGCTGGGAGTAGGGGGTGCATGTGTTATGGTGGCAGAGGGCCCCCAGCCCCTGTTCCTCCTCCCCCAGATACCTGTGAATGCTCAGCACTACCGAAAAAAGAGAAAATTGTGACTTTTTCATTATTTTTCCTAAGCTTTTCTTCCCCTCAGCAATGCATATGTATTCACACTGACTACTCTGAAAACACAATACAGGTTTGCCAAAAAATAGGTTTTGACTTTCTAGCAAGTTTGCAGATTACACTAAGCTGGCTGGAAGCGTTGATCTGTTGGAGGGAAGGGAAGGTCTGCAAAGGGATCTGAACAGGCTGGACCGCTGGGTAGAGTCCAATGGCATGAGGTTTAACAAGGTCAAATGCCAGGTCCTGCACTTGGGGCACAACAGCCCTATGCACACACTAGGAGAAGTCTGTCTAGAGAGCTGCCTGGAGGAGAGGTACCTGGGTGTGTTGGTTGACAGACAACTGAACATGAGCCAGCAGTGTGCCCAGGTGGCCAAGAAGGCCAATGGCATCTTGGCTTGCATTAGAAACAGTGTGACCAGCAGGTCCAGGGAAGTTATTCTCCCTCTGTAC
>WAAB01020721.1:0-88426 GCA_013389865.1 Piaya cayana | reverse complement strand
CAACCTGGTTATTCTATGATTCTATGATTCTTAAAAACTCTGAAAACATATACTGAAAATTAAAAGGAGCTCCTTCCTGTCTTTTTCAAAATGAAACATTATATTTTTTCCAAATATAGGAAATGACCATTTCAGAATGCCTTCATTTTTGCTTTTCAAATTTCAGTTTTAAAAAGCCATTTTTATTTCCTTCGATAATGCTTTCTTCCAATTAATGAATTCTCAATTCATCAGAATAAAAGTTTTAATTTGTATTGTAAATTAGAATGATTTATTATACTCTTCAAAAAAATCTCAAAATAAAGGAGGAAAATTCTTTTGCCTTGCTGCAATGTCAGATTCTGAGAAAAATATATGCTAGATTCTTTGTCAGTACTTTTTCAACAATTAAATACTATAAAGCAGCACTGAAGGTGCTCATCCTATTCCATATATAGGTCCCAGCTCACAAATCAAAAAGTTTTGGCACAGTCTCTGAGCTCCAAAGCTTATTATCTTATATAAAGTAGACCAGGCATTGTTACAGAGTTAATGTATGATGTTACACTGGAAAGAGCAAGTACCTAAAGAACACAGGACTGCCAGGAATACAGGGAGAATGCAGCCCTTCTTACTAATAATACCAAATTCTTAAAGCTGCTCAAAATATTCCTTGTAGAGACAGATCTCAGCTTTGCATAACTCAGAGCTTCTCAGCAAGACCCTCCACAATGGTGCCAGAAGACTCAACTTTTACAGCCACTGAAGACACTCCCTAATTGCCTCTGTAGGAGCCAGTTATGGTCTAAAAACTTTGATTTATATTTGAATTAATAAGTTAATTTGAAAAAAAAGTCATTTGCAATATTTTCTTATTTTCCATAAGCTTAAAAAAGTCACAATTATTTCATTATCTCAAACATAAAACTACATGAATGAAACTGTGCTGCTTCAACTAAACTGAACTTTGTAGAACTGTAGCTAATTCATTACTCCAAGCATGATGTTCCATGCCCAGTCACATATGTTTTTCTTTATAAAAAATCATTAAAATAAAAAAAAAAACCATGATGCTGGAAGTATAGAGTTTATAATAAGGAAGCCTACTGAGTTCAGCCCTCCTAACTGCCATGGCTTTTTCACAAATCTTTGTCAGTCTTTCATAAAATTTTATTGCATATTTATAATTTTTTATTAAATCCCCAAAGCTGTTTGAATCAATAAGCATCTCATCTTTTGTTGAAAAAATATCACTCATTACTAACTAGCACAACTGTGATGGAAAATCATCCTTTAACAGCTCAGAAATTACAAAATAAATAACTGTAAACATACATATATTATGTTAAAATAAAATCTCAAGATTTTCACACCATGAGTATGATTACTAAATATGTGTCATCAGTGATACTGAAGCAGAGAATTTTTTTCTTTTGTTGCAGAGACACTCACTTTATTCAAAATGAAACTGGAAAAAAAACCAGCAGAAATCGAGTAAAGAAAGGTATTTTGTAGAGCTGAGGCAGGTGATAATATACAGAACTTTATACTACCATCAAGTTAATAATAATGGGATATCTGAGTGCATACTTCTTCTGTATGTACATACAAATTGGATAAATACTGGATGACTTAGGACTGGACATAATCTGCTTACCCTTAACACTCAGTGATGCTTGATGAAGTAACATAAGCATAAGTTTATAAATAACATGAACATAAGCAAAATATATGCTGTCTGAAGTTCACTGAATACAATAAAATTCTATTATTATTAAAATTCCCAGTCTTAGGAATCTTACGATTCTGCACTGTAAAAGTTTGAAATGTATGTAAACAATCCAACAAAAAACAAAGCAGGAGAAAAAAACATCCTATTTTGGTCTGTTGGTTGCAGCTCAGACCAGGTTCATCAGAGCTTTATTGACTCATTAATATAGCTTTGAGTAAATGAGAATTTTGTGTGTAGATTTAGTTTGAATGATAATTGCTAGGATCAACAGTGTGATATGAATTTAAACCTGGGACTACTGCCACTTCATAAATGAAGAAACCATCACTAGTTAATCTTTGTAGGACAGTGTGTTCTTGGTTGGACCACAAAGTATCAGCAATAATTTCTGCAATGACTAGAAGAAAACTCCATCATTTACAATCATCAGAAGACTTTATGATTTTTCTTAATCAGAAATACAGTAAAACTTTTGGAAGATTTTCTGAACTATTTTGCCTATAAACAACAGCAGATAATGTACAGGGACAGACTGCCTGAGCACTTTAAAACATGACCATGTTGTAGACAGCGAAGTCCGTATTTTTAGAATAATGTGTGTTCTATACATTCTTTCAATTCTTTTTACTGTCACTGCCTAGAATGTGAGAGACTATCTGAGGGTTCTTATATAGCAATTGCTTCCTTTAGTCTGGAAACAATAGTCATAATCTAAAAGAATTTTTTAAATCCTCTGCTCTGGAATATTGTTTAAAACAGATATTAACTAGATTATGAAAAAATCTGGGCTAACATATCATTAATCTTAATTTTAGATGGAGCTCCACTGGATAGAGTTCTAATTTGAAGTATCTCAGGATAAAAAAAAAGCAACCCCATTAAATAAGGATTTCCTGAAAAATGTTTTTTACTACAGGTTGAAAACTTAACACAAACTGGAAGAAAACTGCAAAGTGCTTGCACACCAGCTTTGAATGATGGAAGTTATTTGGTCCAGCCTAGATTTTCCAATGTGAGGCTGAGTATCCTCTGCAGAAAAGCATTAGCTTGGAGTGCTCTGCCTGGGTAAGGAACTCTCCCTTGACTCGGGCCAGAGATGTGAAAGCTTTCTTGTCCCTTTCTGTCTGAGGTGATTCACTTTCTTTTGTTGGCATGACTCCACTCTGCCCACTGAATTTATTGCTTATGAACATTGGGTTCCCACATCCCACGTGACTTACTGTCCACTAAGCCATAGTAAAAGGTTTTCTTTCCCCTTTCTCCATAGCAAATGAAATGATGTTGTAAAATATAAAGATTTTCGGTTAGATTCAGTGAGAAATCAGTTATTACCCAGATCTGAGATAATTACTATCAATCAATTATAAAATGTAAAATAATTATTATACTTTAATAAAAATTATGAATTATCTACAGTAAAACAGCCCCCAGTAAAATATTTATCTTTAGATGGTCACTACTGACATTCCACTGATCTGAACAAAGAGGTTCAACCATTCCTAGGTGACTAGCCAAGAAAAGTTACTTTCAGAACTGCAAATCTCAAATAAAATCTATTTTTTACAGCTTTATAATGACAATAAAATTGAATGCACTCAGAAGCTGACACCCAGGACATTGACTGCACACTTTCGTGTGATCTAGGAAAGCTGATCACAAAGGTAAGGGACTTAACACTGGTAATTTGACCTTTCATAATAACTACTTTAAGTGAATAATTTTTAGGTAAATACAGAAAGTTAAACCATCTGAAACCTATGAATGCTTTTACATTTCAAAGCAATCAGAAATGTTTGAACTTGAATTCTAAAGTAAATGGAAATATACAAAGGAAGCAAAGATTGAAAGAATGTGTTTGACTATTTATTCCAGAAAAAAAGAATCATTTTCTGATTACAATCAGTCAAAACTTATGTGAAGACAGAAGAGAGACAAAAGATCCAACCCTGAGCATTGAAACGTCATAAGTAACTGAAAATGTCTGTGTCTGAATGTATACGTGCTTTCTGAACAAGCTAGAGAAGATTTTACTAGGTTAAAATAACAAAACTGAACACCTATGCATGATTTGTATATTTGTGAAAGCATCCATCATGTCTAAATTATGGTCAGTCTAATTTTGTGATTGTAATCGAATGTGTCCTGCTCTTTGTTATGGTTGCACATTTCAGGAATGTTTTTAGCAGCTTCATTGTTTCCCTTGAATTATCCAGATATACTCAGGTCAAACTGTTTATAAAAGTATTACCACAGAATGTGTTGAAGGAAATAACTTGTCGTGAAAAATATTGAATACATCACAATAAGTTTGCTATAGTTAAGATTATGTGCTAGACTTAAAACTACAGCATTTGCATTACATGTTAAATCTGGTTATAGCAAACTGAAAGAATATACCTTACAAGCACTACTGGCTTTTTTGTGTGTTTTTTCACTAAGTACAAAATCATAATCCAGTCAATATAACCAATTAACCTAGGTACAAAAACCACATTAACATATATCTAATGCCCAAAATGTCACATAAGAGACATCATACAGTCACTGATGAATGGCAATTACAACAGTGAGGAGAATGAACAAGCTATTGAAAAGTGGAATTGTCAAAATCACATATTCTCTCTTGCTGTCCCTCACCACCATCTTATTCAGTGCTCCCTGTACAAGGTGAGACTATGTTTGACAATACCCACGCAGCCTTACAGTTAATAGAACTGCATATAAACTTGTGAAAGTTAGCTCGGGTATTAAGGTCATAGTATGTTTTTATTTTACCCCATGCTGTCCTACTTCAGTTCTCCCCTCCTTCATCATCAATAGTACCATACACAAGAAAAAAAAACCTGAGTCTCTCTAACTTCATATATCATATATTTTTCTATTTGCTGTTGTTATATTATGCCTATTTCTCACGTCTCCTGTACCCAGCCAGGGTCATTTTACTTGTATTTAGTTTGAATCATTAAGCTAAAACTTTAGGATCTCAAATAAACACTTTTTTTGTATACGCGTTCAGCTTAGTACGTGTATGCATATAGATGCATATCTACATGTACAGATATTCAGAATGCTCAAAAGAACTCACAGCTCAGGGAAACAACTTTTTCACTCTGATCCCCCTAGCAGCACTGATCAAGTAAGAGATTATCACTGTGGTCTGATTTACACGGGAAGAAAGCACGTTCTGTCCTGGAAGCCTTACAAACAAGGAGTCCATCTGTCTTCTCTGGACATCTCTTGATGCTGTCTGATGATTCAAAAAGGAAAAGTCAAGCAGTATCAAAAACTATCCCTGTACCTTACTGTTCTTTCCAGTGTTGCACTGGATTGTGTAACTTCCTGTAGAAGCTCATTCCTTGCAGGAAACAGTAGAGGTTTGGTGCTGCATTTAACAATGTAAGGCAATACAAATTTCACTTTCAAGATGACATCTATTTTTTTACTTTTGTTTTTGCTGGTTTTAACTTTTTGTTGTGTAGAACAAATGCATTGACTGCCCTCAAGGATAATACATTAAACTCGTGTCTTGCCAGGTACCGTGTTAAAAGTGAAGCCCAGGAAATGGGTCTGTGGAGCAATTATGCATGAAATGTCTTTTAAATATATTTATTCATTACCACTAAAAAAAAAGCTTGTCTTTAGATGATTCTTTCATTTGTTCCAGACACTAATATTTCTAACTGTCCAAGCCATGAGCATGTCCTGTTGTAAATTATGTTCTTATGGTTATTTAGAGAAAATTATTTCAGAATATGAAGTTGTGTCATTCTGTTTAGATATTACATGTAATCTCTAATATAATGAACTGCAACATTCATGCACCATTTTTTTTCCAGCCTAATGTTTGGCAATTATTGGCACTAATGAAGTAGACCTTCCAATCACACAGCAAGCATTATCTATTTCACAGATGAGAGAACTGAGGTAAAGAGAAACAAAGAAAGACAAATAGCTCCAGGGTTGCCTTCCCAGAGAAAAAGATTCCAAAATCATGACTTGCAGGCTTGAAATAAGATCACAGCTACCCTGTTTTTCTGTTAACTCCAAATTATTTGTGGATGTTTGTCATCACAGTGTCAAGCACACTATAAGGAAAACAGGTCCATTGCACTGGATATGCATAGAGAAGTAACACACAGTTCAGATTTCACTTCAGAACTATGTGAAAATTTCAGCGGTAAAAACACGATCCCTGTTAAGGGCTGAATTTCATCCTCATAATAAACTGGACCCTGATATCATAACGTGAGAAAAAAGAAGGAAGAATGAAAAGTCATGCAAGCCAGCATCTAATGGGCTCTACACTGTAGTAGTGTTGGGATGGATCTGGGGTGGAGTTCATTGATTTAAATCTCCATACATGTGCACAGATAGCATTGTCCAAAAGCTTGAAGTTAAAAAAGGTGGAGAATTGGTAATTAAACCACAGTTCATCCCCCATGAATTTGTACCACTGTTCCTGTTGCAGGAGTAAGGCTGAAAATTACTTCTTCAAGTTGAAAGAATAAATATACTGGGAAAGTCACAGGGAGGGAAGCATACTTGAATTCCAAGAATCCCAGAGAGCTGATGACAGTTTTCAAAGATCCTGGCAGAGGTGTAGAAACCCATGTATATAACTGTGATAACAAAAAGTACCACTTATAGGTCTGCCACCTGCCAGAGTGCTCAGAAGGTTTCTTAGCCCTTTCTTAGAATGGTGTCAGTTCTCAGACAAGTGACAACCACCTGGCACAAGTTCCTGCCATCCTAGATTCTTTTAGGCCAATTTTTCCTTCCCATTTTCACCAGAGTTCATTTCCCTCACCTTCTCTGTGAGCTGGAGACACTATTAATAGAGATTTTTTCGTTGGTTTTCAACGAGTAGTAGTTCACTTGGTGAACTACTATTTTAATCATCCTTTTGTCCTATAATTGCAAATATTTGTTTTATTTCTCATCTTTACCTGCTTCCAAATTGCCATAATCACCACATACAACCCTATCCTCTGAAAACCATAGCTAATTGCAAAATAATCATGTCACAAGTTGGCTAACTACAGAGAAATCACAGGTATTTGATATATATACACAGTTGCAATATCACTCCAAATTTACTACAGAGAAATAAAATTAAATCTACCATTGCCTTTCAAACCCTTATGGTCTTTTCCCAGTTGCCTCGAGGATTAATGGCTCTCAGTTCCCAAAACATCAGTTTCTCTCTTTGAAGAGCTATGCAAATTGCTATTTGCATGCAGACTAGAACATCAATCTTTACTGTCCTAATTTTAATTGATACACCATCATGCAGACAGCTGCTAGCAGTAGCTTGATGTCTAGATTAAGGTCAACAGACCCAAACTGCAGAGTGTTATTTGTTTCAACTAAAAAGATTAAAACCATAGCATAATGATAAAAAAACACAGAGTTCAAATCATAGGAGAGACCAGTTCCTCATCCTTCCTAAGGGTCTACAACCTCAGCTACACACTAATCTCTAATAGAAGTTAGATTAATTTTGTCTACTTGGTCAGGCAATTTCTGAATAGCTAGGAAACTGATATGAATTGTCATTTATATACAGATACTATTGACATATCCTGAGATCTTGTGGAAAGAGAGGATTCCAAATGAGGTGTTAAAACCAATGGAACTTTTTTGAGTACCAGGAAACAAATTTTGGATTTTTTTCTGGAAGCAGACAGTATTTCAAGTATTTTTCAAGTATTTTCCACTTTTGTCCCTTATACCAGAAATGATTAGCATGAAGATATCTCCATAGCTACAAATTTCTTTCTAAAGAATGTAAGTAAAATTGGTAGGTGCCTATGGAAAAAAAATATTCTTACAGACTCTAAAAAGTAAAGTCTGGGAAAGAAATTCTCTGAGTGCTAAATTGATGATCTAGCACACAAAAAAACCCAAAACATATATATAGGCCTTAAGAACTTTTCTTATGTAAAGTTATCCATTGGCTTTAAAGATCATGCTACAATTTACACCAATAGCAAGGACAACATCCAATGTTATGCCCAGTTGTCTGATTTGACCAGAGGAGTTGAGATAACTAGACTATCGGTTCAAAAATATTTGGTTCAGAAAGCCTCTAACTTCAATATCTTTATAATTAAATGCCCATAAACAGGGAAAGAATGGAAGTGAACTGTTCTTGTTTCCATCTAGTTGTATCTCTGTACCACAAGAGTCTCTGCTAAAGAAAAATTAAACAGCACAAAACACAACTCAGTATGCTTCCACAGGTCATCAATTAACACAAAGCGATACTTCTCTTCATCTCAGGGAAACTATTCCAGTTTAAAAGGGCGTAGTAAAGGGCTCTTATTGTTTTGCCAGACAGGTCATGTAACAAAATATACCACGCATACAAAATGTACTTCAGTTCAGGAGAATTCCCAAACAAAATGTAATTAATGTCACATGCCAAACCAATTAGTGAAGTGTCATTGGAGGCACAGCCGTTGCATCTACAGCTCCAAACTTCTGGGCCAAGATCTGGAAATTATACCACTTGAAAGCCCTTAGCACAAAATAATGAGGGCTTTTATGGCACCAGAGCCATAATTCATACCAGCCACTTAATGCGTGAACATAATTAAGCGTTTGATATACATCGGTGTAATGGCTGGTTTCTAAGCCCTCCTCTCCCACTCTAAACATTACAAAAAATGGAGTTGAAGAAATCATAAAAGGAACTGAAGTGTCACTGGGCCCAGCAAACTCCTAGATATCAGGATGCTAGGGAGACCCTTAGTCAAGCATCCAGGAGTGTGTTGTAAGGGAGACTGATGTTATGCACAGCTGATTGTCCTCTCATTTAAAATAATAGAGTTAAAATTGAGTTTGAAAATACAGCAAAAAGAGTATAATTTTCAAAGACTGGAAAAAAATCTGGAGGGTTTCCTTAAGAGGAATCAAAATTATTACCACTTTTTGTTTATGTGGAAGGCATAAGATTTAAACAATGTCTACTGTATGCCTATAATTGTATTCTGAAGACCATTTCTGGTTTTATGGCTTTGTATTACAAGCATGGGGAGATGCTGAATGAAATTAAAAGAAAGTAAATTTTATATGTATAAAGCAGAATAGATGTTATGCTCCATGTAATTACCATAACTGCCTCAGTCCTATAAGCTGAGGTTAAACTAAATAAATTACAAAGATCATCACGCCTTATGTCTACAGTATAAACTAATAACTAGCTGAAATAAGGAGGAAATTATTCTTCCTCTGCCCCTTTGTATACAAACTAAAAATAATATATAGGATTGTGTATGGTTGTGCATGAGACGTGGCTTACCAACTCTGAAGCACATAAAATATGCAGATGACTGCAAGAGGAAAGCCCAAGGAAAGCCCAAGGAAAATTACCCATGCAATCTATTTTGGAGTAGAAATCCCTGCATTCCTAAACTGGAGTACAGAATCCAGATGTGTAATTTAGGCAGTCTTTAGAGTTTGGGCAGTAGCTAGACCGTGCTCATTTTGCTGGAGTGCAAGGACACGTAAACTGGCTGTAGATAGAGAGCCATCGAAAGCTAGTCAAGAGCCAGCAGTCAGGTGGTCCTGTCTCAGCTATTTCCCTTGAGCTAAAATCAATATCATGACTGTAAAGAAGTCCATCAGAGTAAAAATGGAACTATGTGGATACTGCATTTAATTACACTCTGAGTTTGGCCTCTCTACATATCAGGTCTTCAAACATCTTCTAAAGAACAGATTTCTCACTGCACTCCCTTGTAAAAGAGAAGCCCCCATTTCCCTCTATCTTTCAACACAGGGAAGTTCATACAACAAATTAGTAATGTTCCCACTGTTTTCCAGAGAGGCTGAAAAACAAGGAAACGATCAGCCAGTTGGAAAAACACCAAAGAAAACAATGAAAAATTGTGATAATTCATTCTTATATCAAAGACTCTGAAGAGGAGAGAAAATGTGATAAATTAATCCATTCCAATAAGAAGAGATTGTAATAAGAAGAGAGACTCATTCAATTAATCCACTCTTAATATAATCCTATAAGAATGAAATGGACCTCCCTGGATACCATATCTCAAGATATAACAATTCTTCTTTTTCTTAGCCAGAAGTTCCTGATTGCAGGAAAGTAATTAGGAAAAAACTGTCTAATAAAGTTGCATTTGAGAGATAATCCAAATGTAACACAGAAAGGATTGATGTAAAAATGTAGCAGATCAGTTTATAGGACCTTCTTAAAAGAGACAGGTCCTTGATAGGTTAAAATTATGTAGGAAAAAAAAGAAGGGGATATAGCAGAAACTGGATTTCATAATATGACCAAGGGACAATGACTAAGAGCTGTAAGACTTTTCCACAGACTTCTATTATCTGTTCACTTCCCACTGAAACAATGCCTTAAGAATAAAATGCCTGGATTACTAAAAAAATGCATAAATGCAATGATCTAACTAGTTAGCTGCAGCAGAAGACATCTAGACCTGGCCATATCGCAGCAAGGTTTATGTTGCCTGTACTAGTCATTTCTGCACACCATGCTTACACTTTACTTGCCCTACATCCAGTAAACCACTTGAAATAAATAAGAAAAAAAAAAATCTCTTCTTCACGATACATAAATAGATCATAACAAATATCCTTAAACCTACAGCACTGAATTTTCTGCCAAGTGAAAAACACAAAAACATAATGCAAAACTTTTCAGATTTCCCTGCCCATTGCATTGTCTCAGTATACTTTACACTGTATCACAGTTTACATCCTGGTTAATTCTTACTTAGTTATTTTTTGTTTGAAGTTTGCTGATACACAATAAGTACAATCTCTTAGAATCCTCTTTATCTGCAGTTTCCACTCTGCAATGGTTACTAATGAGGGTTGGCATCTACCCTCCATTTCCTTTTTTTATTAATTCACATATTAAAATAGATAGTAGAAATGTGTCGGATCTACTCAAGTTTCTCCAGACTTGTTTCTGTCACTTCATACAATGGACACAACATAAGTTAGAATTCTCATTAAAATTTTGATTGTCTTAACTGCTTCTGTCTGCATCTATTTTACAACCAGTTCTCCCTAGTCACATGTTCTATAGCACCTTCTTCAGTGCTAATTTGACCTTTGAAAAAATCTCCAAACCTGAAGCAATCACTGGTGTATATACTGGTTAGTTTTCAGAAGACAATCTTCTATATCATGAAAACTTGATACATAAAAATTACTGTTATGTAATTTAGTGTATATTTACACAGTCCTAAGGTTAATATATGTATTTCTGTTGAAGAGCATGTCTTTTTCCTTCACTACTAGAAAAAAAATATTTTTTGCATTTTCAGAAGCACTGAAAGAAAAATAATATTTTGGTGATGGGTTTATTTTTGCTAAAAACATTTCCTTCTGATGTTAGCATTTTTCACTGCATAGAGATTGCCCTGTGGAACATGGTTAACCACCTGCTTTCAACATCAACTGGCATTGCTACATTTATTACCTCAGATCTTTCAGTAGCATTTGACATCAGTTGACATTGCTCATCATGGGATTCTTCTGGAGCATCTGGAATCTTGTGTTGGCCTAAAAATCACTACTCTACAATGCCCAAAGCAGTCAGTTTTAATCTTCTTAATTTATATGTCTCCAGCGCAGTGGGTTTTGCTGCTAGGCTCATTTTTTGTCCCCAGGCTCCTGAAAGTCTGCATACTGTTCTTGGCCGTAGTGTTTAAGTAGCAGGGCATTTGCTACAGCAGTTAAACAAACAGCAGCATCCTAAAAGTGTTCACTAAAGAAAGATAAAAAAATAAATTTTAAAATTATAGTATAATTTGTATTCTGCTGCATATGAGGTCATGGATGGCCATTCTTGGACACAGCAGAAGAAGAATTTCCTGGTTATGAGTCATTCCATGAATATAATTTACTTTTTTTATTATTTTCTATCTATTCAGAGTTTAATAATGTTTTATTCATTGTACTTATGTAGTAACTATCAAAATAATGGTGTTTAGAAAGGGAGTTGATCTATGTTCTTTGTTCAGTAACTGTAATGCATAATTTGTCCATGCATCTCAGGATAGAATTACTGACCTTTTTTTCAATAATTAAGAATTCTTTCATGAAGAACAGAAAGTAGTAAATCTCAGATACAGTCCTTTGCATATGCATAATTCATGCAGATATAAACATGAACATACTGCTTACCAAACACCCTAGATAACAAAGCCAGATCTTCCTTAAACAATTAACTGGACATTATTTCAGCCAAATGAGCCAACTTTGATCCCTTGTTGTCATTGCAACTAAATTTTGCTTTGGAGATTTAAGCTTGTGAGTCTGAACAGGGTTTCCAATCATATATTTCAGCAGTATTAAAGACATAAGATATTACTGCAGAAATGGATTATAGTTTGTATTCGTGGCTTTTCACAATGCATCCACATTGCTTGAGAGTTACATGAGGAGTGGGGACACAGTGAGAAAGAACAGGGTACTGGGATGGGATGAAGGGAAGAGAGGTAAACAGATTTTCAAGCAGGGTTGGAAAACACATTAGGATGTCATATGACAAAAAGGCTTTATCAGACTGTCAGCCTGAACTAGCATTGCAAAGAGAACCAGTGTTGTCAGCGACACATCAGGATTGTTTCAGAGTTCAGAATTGAATTATCTGATTTTTTTTATTTTGGAACAACACTGAGACAGACAAGCAGTATGAAAAATCAGAATTTTTAGCCGCATAGCTATTTTTGAACAAGTGGTGCAAATACTGATATCTCTAGAATCTTGAAGGTCTTGAGCCAAAAAAAGCAAGCCAGTGATCTATAAAATCCACAGTACTGATATAACGTAAAAGTGGCTGGACAGTGGATACGGGATCATTGAACTATTCCAATTCCAGAAGTACAAATTTTTAATACATTGCTTTGCTGGCAAATTACTGACTGCCTGTATTATTCTGTGCTGTGTTCCTGACTTTTTTTCACTGATATGGAAATTGAAGAACTATGGTAGGCATGAATAAGTTCCAACATCTTGTCTCTGGACATAAATTATCTATAGATCACTTCATGCAGGTTCTTTTCATAAGAAACTGTTCAATGGGGCTTAAAAATAGCAGCCCTTGAAGCTTGTTCTCTGCTGAGCATCTTCATTACAGTGCAAAGAAGTGCTGCTGAACTGAATCACCTCTGTCCACACAAAGCTCAGTTTTTGCTTTTGATTGCATAACAGATCGATTAGTGTAATTCTCTGCTTTGTGTTCTTCCTGCCTTTCTGCTGAACAGAGAACAGGTAATACCAAATGCTACAGCAAAAATGCTGACCTGCAAAAAACATCACAGTGCATTAGCCCTCCCCTTAATACCTTGTATTTGCTTCTACTTAAGGATCTGATTAATGTCATACAACACATCATCCACTACAAAAAACATCTGTCTCTGGATTTGGTGGCCAATTAAACTTTATTTTTTTAAATTTTTCTTGCCAAGTCAAGAGATATGACAATGTAATTCGAAAATCCTGATTATTCTCTTATATCAGTTTATTGTTGATCACTCTACTTCTGAAGTTAGCTACTGCAAGGGTTTTTTATCGTTATATTACTCACCTTTGCAACTCAGTTCCGTCTGACATCAGGAAGATGGATGCAAGAAGCAACTTAAAGGCTAAGTTTAATTCATTCTGCCTGAAACAGTTTTTAATTAGATATCATTTGAGATTTTTTTTTCCAATTACTTCTTGGTGCTTCTGGTCAATGAACTCTGTAACATGCCTTAGTATGATAATGAGGAGTATGCCTTAGAATTTGAAATGCTAAAATACTAATCTCAAAATCCACATTTAATGTTATTCTTAGAGTCAGAAGAGTTCTATCATTTGCATTTGGCAAATTATTTTAATAAAGTTACTAAAAACACTGGGGGAGAGTCTTTTTGTGGTGCTTTTGAGGAGAGGAGGACTTTATGCAGAGGAAACTAAAGTCAAAACATAGTATCTATGGAGATTACACTAAGTATGAAAACAGACTCTCCTCCCTCCCTCAAACCTCCTCAGAAAAAAAAATAAAAAGAAAGAAAGAAAAATTGTAATGAAGTCCTGTCTGCCCATTTCACTGAACTTTATGCATTGCAGAAACACAGTTTGTACTGTTCTCTCTTGTCTAGGGCCATCTCTGTACAAGTTCTGAACCATTATTTTCCTTCAATTAGGTTTCTGGAAAGTGTAGTACCATACAATGAAGTTAGAGGACAAGGAGTTTGGGGTTTTATTATTAACTACTAAGCCAAACTTGTCAGTGTTGGTACTGAATCTACTGACAAAATCTGTTTTTGATCACAAGCATATTACCTTCACTAGAAATGCTGGGTAATTGAAACTTGAGATTCTATAATGTCAGTAAAACCAACATATTTTATGGCTACTGTCATTAAGACTTCATTCTAGTAGCTCATTAGAACTACAGAAGCTAAAGAAAAGTGCAGAAAGGTAATGTAGTGATAGACTGTCTTTGTTTTCAGCAGTCTCTCATACAAAAGAAGCTGTCCTTTTCAGGAGAGGTGGTTCTCAATAATAAACAGGAATAAAAGAAACCAGTTTCACACAAACAACAGAAAGAAAAATCTTGCTTTATGCAAGAAGCAGGTGTCATCAGTATAATCCTACTGGTAAAACACTCACAGACCTCTTTAATGAGCTTCTCACGCTGCTGTCATAGGCACACAGAGCCTCTCTATGGTAAAATATTAGCTCTCTATCGCACTCCAGTTCTTCTGTTCATATACTATTTTGGTGCAGATGCTCTGAAAGCAATGAGAGAAAATTATATTTGCGCAGAAATTACCCAGAAGGTCTACAAGCATGAAATAAGTCTTCTTGATTTCTGAATTCTATGATTCAGATATAAAATCTTCCCTATAGTGTTGCTTATCTCTTCTCACACCATTACGTACAGGAATAAACAGATATTCAATGAAGACCAGAGAATGGAAAGAGATGCTGTTTTAGTCACTTACTGAAAAGGGGAGAGCGATACTTTCCTTGAAATGTTTGTTTCAACCCTGTTACTGCGTAATTTAGTATAATGCTTACATAAAAATTTTATGAGCACACTGTGTGTCGTTGACACCAGCTGGAATATAAGTTACTTAAATAACACACATTACTATGAAACAGCATATGACCACCCTCTGTAGTCTCATATTTCAGATACAAATTTTCTGTCTCGAAGAATGACTGGAAAGCTGTGATCAAGACACTAAAAGGTTAAGTCTTTGATCAAGACCAGAAAGAGTTTTGTGCCAGAAAAGAGATTAGAAAGGCAAAAAATCATTTTAATGTAAAGACACTGAGCAAGGCATATCAATGTTCCTTGTCCATTAAGCATCACACACACAAAAGGAGTCCTTGGTCTGAAGTAATTCTCATTCAATACTAGAAAAAAATGGTTCAATAAGTGCAGAGAAAGCATTTTCAATGGGAATTTATATAATTATACCTACCTATTGACCTGAATGGCATTGGATCAGACCTTTACTTGGCATTGCCATCTCATGGTTCATTCTCAAAAGTCTTCTATACCTAGGCAAATCCCTTAGTTATTTAAGTCACTCCTCCCAGTTTCCTTTCCAGTCACATAAGATAACTGAAGCCTTGGGATGCTGTGTGTCAGCAAAACTAAAGGAGAAACACAAAATTACCTCAAATGATCAAGAACAAATTGCCATATTTGTGTAAAAACTAGTATAGATATTTCTAATTAAATTTGTCATCAGAAGAAGCAGCTGCTAATTATGGTAGCAACAGCAGTTTAATTGACATGGGAGTTTAATATCTTTGTTTGATTTCAAACTACTGACAAATAACAAATTGAAAAAAATGAAAGAACCAATGTCAGGCATTTGCTTGGAATTGATTAACATTTAGATATGATCAATCCATGACATGAAGCATCATTAATCCAGGTAGTGACCCCTAGTTTTGTTGCTCAATTGCTCACAGATCCACAAACTTGCAGCTGAATTAATTGTATTAATTTTATCCTTTTCAACAGTGGCCAACTACAACAGCTGCACTTTATTAGCAGCGGCATAAGTAAAACCAGTGACACAAGCATCTTGACACAATGCAAACACATTTATGCTCAGTTTATATGGCACAGTAAGCCAATGCTTTGGTCTTCCGTAGATTAACTGCTTAAGTCTCCATCATTCAAGAAATTAACTGTCAAGGAAAAATTGAAGTTAAGACAATTTCATGCTTGAAGTCAATTTTATAGTTAGGTTTCTGGCAAGTTTAAAAGCCAAGTCCTACATTTCTTTCTACTGTTCTCAAAGAAAATAATCCACTGATCTTTTACTATACGGCTTGCTAGACCTGGAATACTTGCAATCTTTCCCATGAAGATAATGATACTTGGAAATTCATAGCAGAAGCATGTTGTTTACTGAGAAGGGAATATACTCAAAGACACTAATATTTCAAGAAGTCATTACTTTTGATTATATAATATTGAGGCACAGTATTAGTCACATATTTTTCTCCAAACTTCCAGCTGCAGACATCTAGGTCACGATAGGCACCTGAAGCAAAAACCAACCACCACTGCAGCAAGAACACAGAAGCCAAACAAGTCTGTCCTGGCTAGAGAATCCTGAGTTCTCACCATTAAATTCCACTTTCTAAGATGTAAAAAAATATAATTATTTTGTTAGAAGTAAAATAGAAATCAAAAACAATTATCTAAAAGTCTTTGTTATCCTGACCTCACCAAAACATTTTCAAGGTGTGCCATCGAATTCAGGATGATTCAGAAAATTTTTTTAAAAAATAAATTACATGTGTGTATGTATTCATAGTAATATTAAGGCTATTTTTAAAAAAATCTTATCTAGGTGCAGATATCTAGATAAAGAAGACATTGGTCTGTCCTTTTTCTGCATAAGCATATTCCTGTAATTCCGACATTTCTATTAAAGCACCAGCCTGTTTAACGTAAGCTGTCTGAAGAGTCTGCAGACAAAAAAACGCTCAGTTAAGAGGCACTGGTAGAAAATTTGGAAGGGGACAAATTCCATTTTCTCATTTACCAAAAGTTTTCTATCTGCTCGAGGAATAAATTCCTTTCAGCCAAAATCCCTTTTGCACCAGTAATGCTACTGAAAGTTAAGGAACTTGTTCTAAGTCTGCATTCCTTACAACTAAAAGGGAGATATAAAAACTTTTGTACTTCACCCAGACATCAGAAGAATGATCACAATGTATTTGGCCACTGTGGTGACAGTCATGTAAGTGTCACTAACTTGCTGGATACTAAGATGTGTTATTGGAAGAGTTGGTTGAAACCCTTCTAATCTTGGTGGGGGAAAAAGGGTAAACAAATAATTCTTTCTACGAAACTCATTTTCAATCTTTTTTGTCAGGCCCTGAAAACAAAATCTGGGGAGCTCTCTCTCACAATGTTTGTCTGTCTTGAGAGTTTGGGAAATAAAAAGAAGGTTTAATTGGGTCACCTTCAAATGTCTTGAAATTATCTCCTAGCTACACTTAAGCCAGTCACCCTAAGAATATTAAGATACTTGACAATCCCAAATTAATTTGATGCAACAGCCACTTTGCTCCTGTCCTAGTACTTTCTGTTTGCTAGGCACAGCAAACTAATGATAACTCAGATAGGGCAGAGCTAAGGAACAATACATAATGTGCTTTTAGAGAAATTATTTTATTGCCTACAGCTCACTAGACACAGACTTTTGAGTAGAAACAAAAAGTTGTGCTTTACATTTAAGTACATGATGTGCTATATAATGTGTCTATATTCTAACTTCATAAAGACAGCCCGGTGATTTTGTTTAACCTTAGAAACAACCATTGCTGCTATTAAACTTGCACTCTTCTACAGTCTGTAGAAAAGGTATTGCTTTAGAGCTCGTTAGTACTTTCCTTTTCATCCCTAGTAGTTAAAAATTTTGTATTCTTATGCAGCTTATCTTGAAAATACAAGCTACTCCCCCAAAGGATCTGTCATTAAGGGCTACAAAGCATAAACAATTGGGTGCAGATTACCTTGTCTATCCACAATGCTTACATATCCCCGTTACCATGGCGCCTGAGCACTTTGCAATCTTAAATGGATTTACTCTCATAAAACAAGATAAGCACTACGGTCAGCATTTTCTAGAAGGAGAACAGGGGCATGGAAGGTCTGTGGGACTTACTGTGAAGTCAGTGACAGAAGCCAGAGCTCAGAGTAGTAGATTTGCCTTTACGATATTTTATTTTGCCCCAAGCAAATTATTCAGATAGCAACAGTCTATATATAAAGTTCTCTGACACATTAATCTGCGTATGTGCATGTGAAAGGCAGAGTCTAGCGAAATTGTGCCCTGACCTAGTTAGGGGCTCCAGATGCTTCTGTAGGCTAAATAATTATGATAGCAATTATATTAATTTAGAATAAAGTTACTGAAGCCAATCAAGTTATTCCAGCATTACACCAATCCAAGATGAGAACTGAGCACTGAGTGACACATCCACTAATGGGTTTGGACCTTTTTAGAGTGTACATAGCCCATGTGATGCATTCAATTGCCTCCTTAAATCTAAAGTGTGTCCAGAGTAACAGGGAAGTGCTGTCCAAGCAGAAAGCCTCTCTTGTTCAATAAACTCTTTTCTCTGAAGTACTAGTATTGCTAAAGCAGAAAAGCTTCTTTAAGCTTTCTTCTGTTATCTTAAATGTTCTAGAACTGTGTAAAATTGTTTAGAGGTTACAGCGGCATTTCTGCTTTTACAGCTCATTTAACTATGCAATTAGACTTTACAATAGATATGGAAGATTTAAAATTAGATATGTTTATCTTCAGTGCATGGGTCAGTACTTTTAACTTTATAACAAATTAGCATTTTACTTTTCATCCCCCTCCCCTCTGTACCACAAAATGAGAGTGTTCTTCTTAACTCAGCAATTCTCGTGACTTCCATCAGATGGTAGGAGGCAGAGGGATAAGCTTCCTAGATTTAAAAGTAAAGTGTTACTGTAAAGGAATTGCTAGATAGCCAGACCAATAATGCATTTTGTAAATGAGGAGCAAAATGTGTACAAATACAAAATTTCCATGATAGGAAGGCAAACAGCCTGTCCAATGACTGGTAGATCAGTGCTGGAAACTACATCACCCTTAACAGATATACAATATTATATTTGTATTTAAAATGGAGAAACTGAATGTCAGCGCAGCGGGGGACAAAGTAGCAGAGGCATATTGCATCTTTAATAGGATTTTTAATTCAAATATGCTGAGCAAAACTGCTTAAAATTGTATTTGAATAATAAACAGATAATATTTTCATTTACAAAAAAAAAAAAAAACCCAGCTCCTAGATCAACATGTAGCTATAAAATCTATTCTTTTATGAAGAGAGTGAAAATATAGACCCTGGAAATAGAAATGAGAAGTGAAATTTCAGCCATAGGGCCTTCTTCAGGCTATTGAAGTTAAAAACCTAACAAGGTTAACTTTGTTCCTTTTTGTCTGCAGCCCAAAGAAAGTCTCAAAGTCACAATGTTGCTTCTCATCACAGTTTCTATTTCTAGCATAGAACAGGGAGGTTTGGGGGTGGAAAGGGGAGAGTTTAAGTTTTCTTTCACTCTCAGAATAGCATTGCTTCTATGTCTTGGAGTATTTTAGGTGAGAAGTTATGCATATTAGTAAATAAGAAAAGTGTCACAGACTAGAATATCTACATTTTTGGCACATTAAGAAGCCTGCTGAATACAGAAAGAGTATTTCCAGTGACCAATTCCAATGTGACTGGAAACAAATGGAATAGTTCTTTTGTTCACTTGAGGCTTTGTCTAGTACACATCAAAATCCATAGAAATTTAGGGTTTTTTCTATTTCAATGAGTGCAAGATCTGTTAGTTATCTCTTATTCTCAGTACTTTCCAATTATGTGTATGTTGATATGAACCCTTTATACTCATTAATATTGAGGCACTATTGGAAACAGAATATCTCTTGCACACAGAAACATCCCTGACTGTAAAACAGTACAGAAAGTAGAGTTTTATGAGTCAGAAGATTTGTGGAATTAGGGACAAATTTTCATACATCATTTTTGGATGTCCAGCTAAAGAAACTAAGGGCTGAATTCTCAGCCTCACTAAGGATTCCTTCGGTATTGCTTGGGGAGTTGAGTGTCCTGTATCACTGGGATGATGCTTATCTAGCCCAAAGCTTGGCGCTTTTGTTGGAAGTGTTGCAATAGCTCATCGATTCTCTCGCAGAGCCTGCTGGGATATCCAGCACCTGTACAACACAATACAGTCAAGATATGCAAACTGCTTTTAGTCAGATAAGGGTCTACCAATTAAAGTGGAACATCTGCCCTCAAGGATGGTGGCCCATATCACCAGTGGGAGAAAAAAAGAGCCAGCCACTAATTCATTAAATGAAATGGTCATCTAGAGCCCTGAAACAAAACCCTCAGTGTCACTATTGGTGTATGGTAGCAGTACAAGAACATAAACAAAGGATTTTACTGCAAGATCAGGAAAATCACTGACAGATTTACAGGTAATGATCCACTCTACTAGGGTTTATTCTCTGGAATTTAAGTCATTTTCACAAACATGCTGAATTCCCAAGTTAATTTTATTTTTAATTTTTTGATAAGTAGTAGAAGACATAGTTTTCCCTTAATCGTATCTTATTCGAGCTATGGATAGCAAAGTGATATAAACTGAGAAAAAAAATGGGGGATGCAGAGAAAACTCAGGTTTTCCTTATCACTTCCTTTTCCAAGCAAAATCCTCATGTTTTTCAAAATTATTTTTTAATTAAATTCTTCAAATCTGCACCCATTTTACTGTAACATCATACCGTGAGCTTGTAAATATGTTTGGGAAAAAAAAAAACTAGTGAATAAGCTGAAGGTAAACACATTTTCATGAGCACATTAAACTTTGTCCCACAGGGTTGCAGAGGCACTGAACGCAGAGAGCATTTTCATTTAAAGGACTGGTAAAGCTCTTGGTGTTCTTGCTATCAGTGCTCACCTAGTTTAGCTAAGTTATTGAATTAAAATTTAATGAAGGACCAAGTTTTAAATTCTGCCCCACTGCACAAAGCTTATAAATACCCTACAACGATACTGCATCGTCATGATAAATTATACATATAATGGCACTGCAAGTTATATAAATTCAAAAAACTTTAATAAAGTTGTACTTTAACTGACATTGATTGTGTACAGTTGCAGATGCAACGTTATCAACTGATTCTGAGCTGCAATAAAAAAGAAATATGTATTCTCTTCTCTTGTTTATTCCCTGGAAGAATAAACCGAAAATCACCAAATTATCCTCCCTTCACAACTGTCTGAATATTAATTGCAAGCTTGAAGGGCAACAAAACACATACAGCATCGCCAGGACTAGTAATTAATCTGTAAGTTTCAAACTCTGACATGTTGTGTACATAGTGCTGAAGTGATAACCCAGAGAATGTATTCCTCCTTTGCTGCTGATGGTCTATGATCATTCCTGCAGATACATGCAGAATTTAAATTTTTCAGGCTACAGACAGAATAAAATGCAGACGTTTATAAATTAACCCTGGGCAAATAAGTCACTATGGAAAGAAAAAATCTAAGCTATTTGTAAGCAATTTGTGGGATTAAGTATTAATAAGGAATACCCCTTTTTATACATAAAATTAAAAATAGTGTTTCAACCTATTATAGAATTTAATCATGGTTAAATCACCATGCCAGTTGATCAGTTCTTCAGTGGCTTCACTATTATCTCCTAAGACTGATTCCAACATAAATGAAATCTGGCAATGCAGACACCTCACTGAATGCTGACAAGCAAACTCTTCCACTTTGGGGGGAAAATTTTGCCCTTGTTATTACTGCATTTACTGCAGTATCTGCTCATAAGAATAGTTTTCCTTACTCTGACTATTTGCACAAAGTTTAGACCTTTACAAGCACACTGTAAAGGACTAGAGGAGTCTGCTGACAATACTTTCTAAGGAAAGTATTTCCCGAAGGGCTAGTAAGAAACAATGAGAACAGATATTAAGTATTCCAATTTTCCCTAATCTTTCTAATTTCTTCAGAGAAAAAAAGTTTAATCCTGTATAAGTGGAAATCCGCTTCCCTGCCAAAGCTCAGTCTTACACGTAAATGATGCAGATAGCTCAAAACCTTGCAGGGATTCTGCAACAACAGCACTTAGGCATCATTTGATAGGAATGGTTAGACTCAATGATCTGGTGGTTCTCTTCCAACCTGGTTATTCTATGATTCTATGATCAGTTGCACTATGCATGTTGTTGGAGAATAGATCATTTTGCACATTAGAAAAGATGTAAAAAGAAAGATGAAGACACGGCATCAATGTACAATCCGGCTCAATAGCTTCTCATTTTTGTATGCTTCCAACAGGTACTAGAGATCTTGAGTCTTGATTGATATAATTTTCTGAATAGCAGTCCAGTTTTCAAAAACTAGGACCTATGTCATATAATTGGGTTGATGGCTACACACGCATTAAATTTGAGTATGTCTATATTTGTTTTACTTGCTCTCTCCAGTCTGGTTAAATACAAAACACTTGTAATCTGGAAGCAGCAGACATATTAGTGCAAAAGAGAACATAAATTTGCTTATATGCAAGGTGTGCCTTGCCTTTTCATAATTTTTCTAAAAATCTATGACAAGCATAGATTTAATTATCAGCAGAAGATATTCTCTTAATCAGAACATGGATTTTCTCAGCTGTAATTCTTAGGGTATGCGACACAAAACATTCAGGGTTCATTTGAGCACCTTTTGTGTATGTGACTGCGTTGTAATCAGGAATGCACAGATTGAGACTGCTGACTGAAAAATGTAGCATTCTGGGAGCATTAAGCATTTACAACCTAGACTTTTGAATTCCACATTATCTGGGGTAGTACAAATTTTGAATTTCTTATCTTATGAATTCTAATATCACCAAAAGTTCTTCAACATATCAATCATTAAACAAGGAAAAAAAATAGCCAAAAGATATGACACAAAAGAATCATCATTTTATAAAACTAACCAGAGCTTAGAAATAGGAAGACACAGAACTCGAGCTTTGAAAGCATCACAGTTCATTTATATTCAGGTAATGGCTTAATTCATCTTATTATAAAGCCAGAAATAAAACCCAGATTGGGTTCAGAACATATCCTAGGAAAAAAGATATTCAGATACATATTTCTAGGGTGGACTCATTCATCCTTCTAGTGGAAAACAGTGAAAGCGGCCACACATCACAGAAGTTCTTAAATAAACAACAGTAAAACTTTTATTGACAGCATTACACATAAACTCCACTTCCAGCAGGATATTCTTTAACATGATGTGCTAAACACTCTCTCTAACAAAATCATCTAAGGAGACCGTCCTTCTTCCTGGCTAATATTCTTGGGAAGCAATTATGGCCTTATTCACTATGGTGGCCAGATAGGAGTTTCAGGTTTTCACCTGCAGTTGCCCTTTCTTTGCCCTCTCCCACGGGCAAATGAACTATACAAGCCACTAAGTCCTTTCATCTTTATCTTTTGGCTTTTCAAGGAAACTAGTTTCACCTGGCCCTCCCAAGGCCCAGAGCTAGGGTGGAACATTTCAGTATTCCAGGACTGCTAAAGCAGAGATTCAAAGGGCATTCCTCCCACCTCTTCAAACCTAGCCACCAGCAACTCAGTAACCTCTGGCCTAAGATGTTTTATATAAAAGTACCAACAAATCAGTATGATACTGCAATCCTATAACACCTCAGGTGACTATTTCAGAAGTGCAAAGAAACTTCATAATCAAGTGCAAAAATAATGACAATGAGAACTATGTTGTTTGTAGTCCTAACTGATAGAGTCCTTACCTGCCCATATCAGATACAGAGCATTTATCAGTTGTCAGATGGCCAAAAATACCTTAACTCCACATCAATTCAAGTAAGTTTCTATCCCTACAATTATATGTACATTCATTCCTGAAGAGCCTGGGTGTCAAAACCTATTTTTAGTGGGTAGAAATAATATCATTTCCTCTCCACATCTACAGAAACTGTTTTATTTTATTTATAAACAAATCTTTTCTCTTTTCTCTGACATGTGCATATGCATGTGCAATCATTGGGACCATGAAAAAAAGTCTTATAAAGGTGGAACTAAAAGAAGAAGAACTTCAGATATTTTAAAGGTGTGAGTATGTTTTAAAGATGTGAGTATTCCAGCAATGCCAAAAGAAGGTGAAAAAAAGAGAGTTAATCCCCCTTCCATATATAGGAGTAATACAATTCAGACCTCTAGTGCTATGTAGAGATAGTACTTGTTTTGCAAGAGTAAGGATTTTCCTCTGTCAGCCTTTGACTCTAGTCTTTCATTTTCTTTACTTTCTCACAAGCGCCTTGGAACAAAGTATTTTATTTCACGGTGAATGGCACCTTTTGTGTCAAACTAAATGAAATGTTTCAGTCTCTCATTTCAGCAAGCAATACTCCATTCATTACTATTTGAATAATTCTGTCCCTTTCTATTTCCATTCCTTTCCCCTTAATTTTACAGTCTGATTTGGCAAGAAAACATCTGACATGACTGCACAGGGTGTGACATTCCACTCTCTTGTTGAATAGTTTCTGTCAAATTTGACAGAGTTCAACGCTATTATGTGAGGTTTTGAAAATCAGTATCTCAAGAGATGGTAGAGACCATGTTAGTGCTTGTGTTGAAGAAAAGACAGAGAGAGCTCAGTATCTGACAGCCACTGCTGGGCTAGTCAACACATATTTACTGTCTGGTCAATATGCCTGTGTTGTGACCCAGATCAGCCACAGCACAGACACCTTTCACCGGTAAGTAAACCAGAAAGCAGGCCAAGATTCCGAGGGACTGACAATAGGATGAGGATGGTCCTCAGGCATACAGAAGAGGTCTATGAATACCTCAGTGATGAGTTTGAGGATCTTGCAGTGGGATGGGAGGGTGTTGTAGGATCATAGAATAGAATATCTAAAGTTGGCAGGGACCCATAAGGATCAATGAGTCTAACTCTCTGCTCCTTGCAGGTCTACCTAAGACATAAGACAAACACATTATAAATCAAGCTTCTGTTGCTCCTTTACATGTAGCACAATTTGTCTTAGATTGGCTACCAAAACAAAATCAACTGCATAGACATCTTACAAATTCTACCCACCTCAAATTCTGAAAAATGAACAGGTATCAACTAGGAAATTTCAGGGGGTTCACATCACAATAACATCTCTGGTTCAGACCTAATTTCTGCAGACTCTACGAATAAGATGGAGAAGAACCTCTGTAGACTTACTGCATCTGCAGAAGCAGGGAGAATCATTTGCTGTCCCAGTGCTTCCTCATACATAGGAATGAGTTTCCAGATCAGTCCAGTCCTCCTTTCCCTGAAACCCTACTGCCCTGATTAAGGTATTGGCCTGCATTCACTATAATTTCCATTTCTTCTCCCTTAATAAAAAATTGAGTCTGCCCATGAGTAAAGAGACCATCAATTGCCAAATGTGAAATATCTGCCTTGAGAGTACATGATTAAGGCCAAATTCATAGCTAATGTAACATAGCTAGTTTTCTTGGATCTATCTGATCAGGCATGTCAGTTTATTAAGGGAGGCTGTCTGTGTCTGCCTCTGTATTCAAACTCCTCCCACACCAGGGAAGAAGTATACGGGAACACAGACCCTCTACTTTGAAAGTACCAAGGGGTCATGTAGGTCTTTAGTCGATATGTTCTTGAACTTGCAGTTCTGCTGAAAAAAAAAAAATGTACGTATGCATCCCTCTTCTCTCTTCTGATTCACAACAGGAACGGGATCCTTTAAAGAACTGTTTTCTTTCTCATGTAAATCTTACCAAAGTCATCCCACACACTTATAAACTGCAAAAAAATATATATTCTTAGCTCACGTGCGAACATAATTGTGCTTAACTATTCTCCCTTGGGCTAAGCAGCACATCACAGTACTGTACAGATAATCCTTGCAAGTGCTGTATAGTAAGGATGCAGACTTACAACCTGAATATCTTCTAGGGACAAAAGGCAAGAACAAAACAAGGCAAAAAATATAAAAAATATAAACCCAGTAATTCTCATGGTATATATTTATGGGTCCAAATGACTAATTGAATGACTAGCATAAAAACATACTCATGATTGGAAACTGAATGCATTTTTTTTTCCAAACAGAGCTGGAACTTTCCTGGGGTTTAACCTGTCATTTGCATAGGTTAATTTTAAATGGCAGTGCAAATTTAGCTTGAAAAGATAATTATAATATTTCACCTCCTTTCATCTCAGGTTATGTAAATGAGACTTTAATCTTTTTGCAGTTCATATTATATTAATAAGTAAAAAAATCTTGATTTATGTTATGCTGTCAATCTCCTTGTAACAGCGGACACAAATGAAAGCATGTGGGTACAAATCAGGCTAATTTCCAACTATTCTTTTATGCCTTTTTTTTCCATCTATAAGGTGATGGCACACATTCCAGATAAGTAAGTGAGGAGAGATAGTTTTAACAGGTATCTTTTTAGATCAATACGTCATTTTTATCACTAGTAAATTAATTCATCTCTCTGATAAGCAGACTGTTTCTTAGACAGATGGTTCTTTATGTGGTATTTCATTGTCTAAGACTTTACAGTTCTACTCAGGATCAACTGCGTCGCACACATATGCTTACAATTGCTAGTAGTCTTCCTCATCTCACTCTTTTTTGTTTGTCCACAGTTAAGACACAAATCATTTTACTCTGGTTTCTCCTTTCCATTTTCATACAAGTTGCAGATCTTATTGCACACCTCAGAGCTTCTGCATGCTGCAATATCCTTCACATATTGTTCCAAGAGAGTCCCACTCAGCTGGAGCAGGATGGACCAAGTCACTAGTGACTTAGCTTTGCTCTCAACCGATCCTTTTATTCCAAGGATGTGGAATGGATAAAAACAGGTCCAGTTCCTAATTATCACCATCAGGTGACACTGTTCTAGCTGTATGTAAACTTTATTCCCCATTTCACAGCTGAAATAGTTTCTGACCATCAAAATGTCACTGAGGAAATCAATGCTGGGCAGTTAGATTTTCTTGCTGTCATTTGAATTCTTTGTTCTACAAAACACAGACAATGCCCATGTCCATCATGAGAAGTACTGCAGAAATAATTTCCTCTGAAGAGTCTGGTGCAGGTCTTCTGTCTCTTTGGACCACTTCAGAACTCCCATTATAACTTCAAAAGAGATCCAGGCAGTAAAACACTTCTGTCTCACTGAGTCCTACATTTACTCACAGTAGAAAGCAGAAATGATCAGGACAAGATGTGTTTCCATTCACACAGTTTCTCTGGGGCACAAAGGAAGACTGATGACATCTAATAGTTGGGAGAATTGTAAGGGATTTAATAAGCAAAACCAAGACTTTCCTTTTTTATATATTCCTAATTCTTTCTATAGGAATTTAATGTGTAGAACCACTCATACATTGGTATCATCAGCAGCCTAAAAAGAACTAATTTCACCACCATTAAACTTCTCTTACCAGTTAAAAATCTAGTTTAGGGGATTGTTGTCCCATAGTTAGACTCATCAGGCCTTGATACGCCCACCTGTCAACTGAAATGTTTTCAGCATGATTCATAATGCATAAATGGCAATACTAAAGAGTTCAAATTATCCTCTAACTGCCTGAAAGTATTTGAATCCAGGCCATCTCCTTCTTTAAGATTTATAGAAGTCTATTATTCTCTAAAACAGGTCTTACACATTAAAGTGTTCCCATGATACTCTCTCCATCAGCTCGAAACAAAGCAAAGGAAAACAGAATATTAATCCTTTTGATTTGTTGTAATATAGGTCTTGATAATTATTGTCCAGTCCTTGAAAAAAAAAAAAAGATTTGTCACTGATAGGAAATGATGGAAAAATAGGAAATTTTACAGCTATGTAAGACAACTGATATCTGATTTAAAAGATCTATATAAGCTAAGGGGAAAAATTAAAAACAAAAAAAACAGACAGATTCTCTGTTCTCATAACTAAAAGATAACTTTTAATAGTACAAAATTTGTCTTATTATTTATGTATGAATATTACCTAAGTCAGCCTTCATCCCTGTCTTACACTAAACTCAGTATTTCTGCAGATTTCAAAGCATGTTCTGTATTGTTTTATAGATTTCAAGGAAAAAAAGTAGACAGAAATGCTGGAATGAATCACAGGATCATGGAATGGTTTGGGTTGGAAGGGACCTTAAAGATCATCCAGTTCTAACACTCCTGCCATGGGAAGGGACACCTTCTACTAGATATGGCTGGTCAACATCTTTTTCCATTATCTGATCTGTACTGACAGAAATCATCAAGCGCTTTCTTACATGTTTTGTATGAGAAGTTTTTTATTACCATTAGACATTTTTAAAGGCACACGTCCAAACTATATCTGCAGTTTATAATTTGCCTTTTACTGCACCCTTCCAAAATAAACACTCCTAAAAATTTCACAATAGTTTTCTAAAGGAAGTAATTTAATAAAATGTAACATGATTTTGTGCTTCCTGACTGTGTGTGAGGAGGTTCCAGCTTATTACTTTGCCTTCATCTTCTCCCACGCATGTATAAATGCATACACACTCTTCCTCCCACATTTTCATAAATGTTCAATGTAAAATTACTGCACTGACAAGAAAATAGAAATAATTAAGTCCTCTGATTTACCAGTAGATCATTGAGGTCACATTCCTATGTTCCACTTTCAGTGTAATAAAGTATTATCAGATGCTTTGTCTTATTAAGATCAATACAGATACTGCTAGACATAGTTGATATTACATTTGCAGAAAAGCATTTTTCCCCCCTGAGAATATGGATTGGAGTCTTTCATTGTTCTCACATGAAAGCAATGACAATTTTGAAAAATTAAATAGGGTTTTCCTTAGCTGCTACTCAGATATGATTCTTTTTTTTCTGAAGGCTAAATGATGTATGTTCACTAAACTTTGTCTTTCAGCCATGCAAAACAACCTAGTTTGTATGAAACCTCTTCCAAGGCCTAAAATTCAGTGTAGTGGAAAAAAAATTCCTTTTGCCTTCTCTTACAAGGTGAAAGAAAGTACAAAAATTAAAAGTTCAGCTTTGGTAATGACACTAAAATATTCAGGAATGTAAAAAGAAGAGAAAGCGCATGCTAGAAGTTTACTCCATGGCTTGCAGTGAAAGTGTTTTACAGTAAAAGGTTGTTTTACTCTTGGGTATTAATCTGCTCTATGTTTTTAATGTGTTACATAGGCTACTCCAGAGTAGTGAAATAATAATTCCAGTACTGAAAGCATTTTCGTTATTTGTTTGTTCTCCAAATTACCAGTTTTCACCTGGGAAAAGCTGTCAGCTGAAAGGCTCAAATATTTAGTGGATAAGGTTGGGGGTTTTTTCCCAAGAAGAAATTCTTGTTGCTCAAAATTACATCAAAAGTTAAGCCAAGAAAGTAAACACTCTTTGTTGTAAAATAAAAATATTAAGTAAAAAAAAAAATGTGAAGCACCTCATTCATAGGAGTTAAGTCCCCTTTTTAAAATGAAAATCTATACCTTTTATGCTTATCACACAAGGTCTTTTCTTGAAGCCAATCAGACTGTAGCTAGTGTATTGAATAGGTGCACAATAAGCAGCTGTCATTTTACTAAACTAATATCCATTAAACAAAATGGTTGTAAGTACATCAATCTAATGTAATAGCAAGAATGTCATTGAAATAGGAAGTTGTCACAGGATCAATGTCCCCTGCCTTGAAAATAAACATTGTGGTTTCGACTCAGCAGTTGTCAAGCAGCAGGAGACCATTACCCTGTGATAACATCCTGTTCTATTGACATTATCTGTTAACTAGAGATACTCAGATAGCAAAATATCAGCCTTGTTCAATTTGGATAAAATAAGCAGTCATTTTACATCTGCTATACATAATTACTTAGTGTGTGCATTTCTCACAAACCTGAGTGAATTTGAAAATACAAAAGTTATTAAAATATAGTTTACAACATACTCATATTTATATGGCCACTGAATGTTCTTAAATGAGCAAGAGGTAGCGAAGCCATTAGCTACCTCCACATTGCTTTCTACTGCTGCCAAATCCTTCCCTGTCTATTATTCTGTTGTTGGCTCAAGAAATTCTTGAGCTATGATTTTTCCTTGGCTAACCCCTATTTAATATCTATTCCAACTATCATACAGTCTATTGAAGGGATTGGATAAAGAGGCTGGAGTGTGGGAAGGTTTTTTGTTTGGTTTTGAAGTAGAAACTTCTCCCAGATCTGTTCTAATTAAGCAAGTACATCAGGACCAGACAACATTTCAACTCATAAATGAAGGATTACTGACTCTAGGATGAAATCTTCTTCTTACCACTAAGACCTATATGCATCTATTTTAGAAGTCAGCAAATCATTGGAGTACTGCCAGACCTTTCACAAGCACCTGATACATTTCCTAATTTCAGCTCCCCTTCACAATTTAGTTACTAACTAACCTTATAGCTGAGGGTGCTGTCTAGTAAGCCTGCCTCTTATCCAAGAAGTAGCTAGTCTGCTACATGATATAGTGTAGAGTATTGAAGTGGAACTGTTTTCCTCATTGAAAGTTTAATGTCAGCTGTATTCCTATGCACACATAATGTGTTTCCTACATTACTTGCAAATATTCAGGCAAGAAACAGTTGTAGAAATAGTGAATGAGAAGTGAATTAACTTAAAAAATGAAAATAAAGCCAGAAAAAAAGAGGACATTTCATATAATTAAGAAAACAAAATTTATGCAGCTGGCTAAGCATCATCTGCTGCTATACATGGGCAAGTTCTCCCATGACAGCCCACATCGCAATGCCACATTGCCTTATGTATTACAGTTAAGCATGTTTGGCATGAGGATTTTGTCTTGGCTTTCTTAGCAACAGACAGATTGGAGCTTTGCAGTGAATTGGCTAACAATGTACTGTGCAAGTTTTTGCCTTTCCTTCAGATCTCCACAGCTACTTGACACTTACTTGAGCTTTTCTTAATCCTGCCCACTCCTTTCTTCTGTCCTTTCCCACTACCTACTCTAGCTCTTCAACTGCCACCTAGAACAAGATATATTGTCATCTGGGGCTCCACAGAACTTTTTTCCTAGCATACTTATGTCCCATTAGCACCATCTAATCTTATGACAGAAGAGATATTAAGCCTACATTTGCATCTCACAATTTCAACTGGGTGCACATTTAGATGTCTCTTTCTAGCACTATTTTAGCTAAAGTTTACAAGTATCTTCAAGGACAGAGAGAAAACAACGCAAAAATAAGAAGAGTCCATGGTACTGATGAGTGATCTGTAAGTATTCTGCCTCTTAGAGTCTCCACTGATGCAATGTTCCATAGCCAAAACAGAAGTCAGAGGCACATATGATGTCTTGTTCACACTGGAATCTCCACAGAAACAACAATCAAATAGTATCTTGAATTCACTCATGCTTTTGGGAGTCTTTCCTTGCTGGTCAGCATTTTCTGTTCATCATAGCAATTTTTACACTCTCACTAAGCATCATATATGTGGAGTAGATTCTACCTGTAGTTGAATATCACTGGACATGAATTATTGAATATATTCCACTATATTGTTAATTATTCTTCAAGACAGACAAGCCAAAGCTACAGATTTTATTTCACCAGAGAGGAAACACATTCTCTTATAAAGGCACAGGGAAGACGATAGGTGATGCTGGAGTAAACCTACAGATGCAACAAATTTCATAACTTGCTTGTTATTCTGGAATGTCCCAATGTATTCAGTGTCATCCACAAGGCACTAAAGAACCAGCCTGATTGATACATAAAGCACAATAGAACAATCCCAGACTTACATGAAAAGAGAGTAACAGGCTAAAAATTGGAAGTTTCAACTGTTGCATGCATTAAGATACCAAAATGTTGTACAAGCTAATTTGTGCATTCTTCCTGGGCCTTTATACCACAGAGGCAAATCAGAGAAGGACCAAGAGTAGCTAAAATCTATTGCAATTACACATATGCAAGCAATTAGGGGTAAGTTCTGTTTGCCATTTGTGAGTACATCAGAAATACCTACACTCCCTGGCATATTTTTGTTCAGTATCTCAGACCTCAAAGCAAAACTTAATTAATGGTCACTAATATACAGGAATATATAAAATGAGGTCATGACTGCATTTTTGTTGTACGTGGGGGTGTTTTTGATGTTATTGTTTTGTAGAATTGGTGGAGCTATGCAAAAATAAAACCAGAAATATTAATTAGGATTGTAAAGGAAGCTTCCTGTGACAATATTTTCATTTGGTTTTGAGTGAAAAAAGAAAAACAGCTTGCAGTTACTCGTTTTCATGGTGAATTCTAAAACACTGAACAGAATTTTTAATCATGTAATGCTGTTTCTTTCCCAGAAAGAGTTGCTTCTTGGAAAGTACTGGTTTAAAATAATCAGTGGCTAAAAAGCTTGGTCATTCTTGCCTGGTTGTGAATCTCTTATAGATCATCTTCAGACCAGAGATTTTGGCCAGATTTTCCCACGTTAGGGTAGCGCCTTTGCTGAACAGGCCACTAGCTACTTTGAGATAGATCTCTTTAACTCCTTCTTGGATCTGTTCTACTTCATAAAATTAAATATTCATTTAACCACATCAAGAGGCAGCCTGAGTTTGTTTGAGAGTGATCAGAGCACCTTAAGATGCAAGAGACTGTTGTTAGAGTACTTGCTCAATGGAAGTTTGATTAGTTATTCAAAACAGAACAGCCCCAACAATGGATATGTATGCCTGGAAACAGAGTACAGCAGAAAAGGCAATCAGATGACTGAAGTTCAAGTCTGTAATTGGAATGAATTGAGATGAATTCATATATCATCATTTGCAGTGAATGCCCTAACATTTTGAGCATTTCCTATTAGTGTGTACATGTATGGTTCTCACTTCTTTTTGATAGGTAACTTTGAAAGGTCACCCCTTAATATTGAAAAGAAAAAAAAAAAACCAAATTAAAGAAAATTCTACAGCTTCTAGTCAAGATCCTTTAGTCACCAAAATCTGTCCTAACTCCAGACCATACTTTTCAATATTACACTGTTAACAGAATGCATATAGCAAATCTCTGTTCTGTTCCAGCAAGTTTATCATATTGTTTCAGTGTTTCTGCAGCAAACCTGTTCAGTGATCAATCATGATTACTAGCTATATACAGTATACAAAGCAGAAGAGATTAATTTGGGACTGGCTAAAGTAGCAAGCTAATTACTGATATGCTGAAACAGCATTTGTGCATGGCTCCTTGAAACTGCAATTTTTCCATTGGCACAAATGTCTCTCCTTAAGTATATCACCTTACAAATGATGTAACATTTTATCAAATTAATTGGCCTAGCAGGAGCCTGGTTTTGCCTGTAAAATCTGAATAACTCTATTCGCCATATTGTATGCTGCATTTTTCCATGTTTCTCAATATTACTAAATACTTTTTACTTTTTAAATGGGAGAGCAATAGCTTTTTCATGTGATTATTATACTTAATAGGGTGGGACACATAGTAGTATCCTAGTGGACTTTTGCTGTAGTGTACATTAATTGTAGCTCTCCCAGCATCAAGAAAATTTTTAATCATACATTTTATGATTTAGAATCTCTTTGGAGAAGGCAGATAAAAAATTAGAACTCCAGAATAGTGGTAAGTTTCAAACCACTACCATTCTAGGAAATGCTAAAAACAATATCCAACAATGTAAATATACCTGGGGTTGATTTATTGATTTGGTTTGGTAGTGTTTTTTATTTTTCATTTATCATCTCCCAAGAGCAAAGGCTGATGTTGAAACTACTAAAGAGAACAACAAAGCACAAGTAGCCATATTGCAAAGGCCTTTACAGACTGAAGAATCAAGAATAGCTCATTGGCTATGTAAGAAAAACAACAGCCCTTATGCAAATCGCAGTTACATACATTGCATCATTTTTCTTGAGATAAAGGCTATTGGCCTTAATTTCCAAAAAAAATCAGAAAAGTGCCAGATGGTAGGATTTCACACACTATCTGGCTGAATTGGTACTGCTGGATTACATCCTAAACTGTGCTGTGGTATCCTATTTTTCTTCTCTAACAGTCATAATAGGTCATATCTAGATTAGCAGACTTGGTATTAGGACTTTCTGGTCCTAAAAAAGCATACATTACCAAACAAATTACACCTGCTTGAAACTTTGCAGAAAACACAATAATTAGAGCTTATAAAGTTGTTTTACAGAAATTTTTCTTAAAAGGTAATTAATTCTACTGAAAATTATGTTGGATCAAAAGTATGCTAAGTAGGGTATTTTCCTCAAGGTTTTGCCATATTTTGTGCAAGACAGAGGGAATAAAGAGTCATCCTATTTTAATTCCTTTCCTGAGATTCCTTCATATTTTCCTTCAAAAGCAGCATTATTCAAAAATCTGTGACAAATCTTTTTTTGTGGGGAAAAAGACAAATTTCCTTTGAAATTAGAAAAGCATGAAAAATAAAAATGTTGAAAAAGTTCTAAATATTTAAAGAGAAAAAAATCCATTCTTCTTTTACATTTTTTAATTGAAACTTTATCAGCCTTCTCTATAGGAAAGATACGTAGCAAGAGAAGTCAGCAATTGAGTCCAAAATAGCTCTTGCTGTTTCATAAAAATGAAAAAAAAAATTACTAAACCTTAAACTGAGTACTTTGGAGAAAGGGTCTTGGACATTAGAAGTCATGTTTCAACATTTATTGATACTTAAATATATTTATAGTCTGACCCACTGGCAGAACAAATGTGATCTGGATCAAGTGCAAGTACACAATTACATATTTCTCCAGCCCCTCAAACAGTAAGCAATACAATGCTTATGCCAAATCTATGTCTGCTGTGGGAGGACAGATGCTAAATGATTGAACAAGAACTGCTGAGACAGCAGAGTAAGCTTATACTGTTTCTGTGCTTTGCTTTGCATTTGAACATTTTTTTTTATTTGTTGTCCTGCACTCAAAAGACAGATTTACCATCTTCTGGAGCTGCAGCCTGAGGCACTCTGTTGATCACATCAGATAGCACTCAGATAATCAGCAAATTATTACTCTTCAAGCATCTACTGAGAAGGCCTCCTTTGAAGAGAAGATATACCTAGTCCTAAGGCACATTAAATGTCTGTCTTTTTATTGACACTGTTAACAAGAGGCAATTTCAATCAATTCTGACAATGTGTTTTGTGCTGCTGATGCCCATCAGCTGGGAAATGGTCTGAGAGCAAAACAGCTGACAGAATTCAGGCAGCTATTTGAGAAGAGAGAGTTCTGATAGTCTAATTGCATTCCAAGGTGAACTTGGCCCTTTCCTGATGTTCCTCCTACACTATTTTTATACAAAATGTTTTGATACAGGTTTTTTCTATTTTAAGGGCAAGCTTCTGCAGTACCTGCCCGCTTTTCATCACACTGAAGGTAAAAACCAACCATGTATCTATATGCACCTCCCCTACATATCCCATTTTCTTCTAAAACACAAACTTTTCTAGAAGTAATGAATTGTCTGGAAAGAAACCCTACAGTTTCTCAGCAGAATTAAACACAAAAGCAAACCTTGGCCTTCTGCTACATAGCTGTACTGTACACAATCATTTGTACAGGAGAGAACTTTTCCAGAAGGTCCTTCTGTCTTGTCTGCAGTGCATGAAAGACACAGCTTCAGCAACTATCCACTTGATACAGAATTTGAGCAACAGCCCATGGATTAAAGTTTCCTCAATTCATTATCTGTGCTCAAAAATACCCAGTCACCTCTAGAAAATGTCTGCCTACTGAACTGTAAGAATGACTATCATGGAATTCTGAAAAAGATAAGCTAAATACAATAGAAAGTACAGAGAATGGCTTGAATTATACGATAGTATACTTTTAAGCAAAATTGCAGGTGCAAATTCATCTAATTTAAGATTTTAGTGTTGCAGAATATAGAAAACTTTATAGCTGTAAGGTTTCTGTAATACTGAATTATAATTAAATAATTTTCATGTGGTAGTTGCTAGCCTCCTGCTTAAGTGACTGTTCTAATATGAAAATTCTGTCAGGTACAAAAGATGACTTTCTGAAAAAAGATCAAACAAAAAAATAAACAGAGGGGTGATCTCAAATTACATGAGTCCCATCACTTAGGGATTCACTGTTTCACCTAACATGACTTCAAAATTATGATAGGCAAATCTTACTAACTGCCTAGCTCCCATCTACATTTCCACAGTATCAGCAAAGCAGAGAAAGCATCCATTCCCTTGAGAAAGTATGGAAAAGGCCTGTTTATTATCAGAGACATGAAAAACACCTTGAGTAAAGCAAACCAAAATAGTAACACTAAAGTAGAGCAACTTAGTAATCTGCGTCTGCCTTATAACTAAGCTCAGCATGAAATTGTGGGATTCAGCAGAACACATTATTTTCTGAATTAAAGGTGACATTTCCATAACTCTTTCATTAGTCTTAAAAATATTTATTTTTTTAAAAAAAGGAGTCTAACAAACATTTCTCTGGTCTATGACTGTCAGAAACCTGACTGCTGAACTAATGTAGTTTATTTTCAGTTTATTCCTCTGAATAATCTTGTGAGAGTGTTGGAGATCTTTTTCAAAGGTGCAAGGTAAATTGTGTACTCACTTTTCCATGAAAATCCATTTTATTTTAATATCTAACACCTTTCAGATATATGATACGTAGTCTATTGGCACAGAACATAATAGTCTGTGGAAGAGGGCATTTAGCCCTATCTTTCTCTTACTACATTTTTTCCTTCTTTTCATAAGTTAATAACGTATTGTGTTCTCAGTAGTGTTTCTTATGCCATCAAAAGCATCCATAACCTGTGGTGTTATTTACAGGCTTATTACCCAATTTTTGGAAATGTTTTCACTTGTATTAAAAATGTAGAAGTCTGAATTAATGTAAAAAGAATTGATTATGAGTCACTTGAAGGCTCTGAAAATCCCAGCCTCCGTAGCAATTTAGGAGTCTAAAATTAGACTCCCCCTCTTTTGGGCAGGGAGGGTTTAAAAGGCTTTTAAAAATATATTGTGTAGCAGGGAGTGGTGAAGTAGACTAAGGTGTACTCTTTGGGTTGTCGACATCTATCCAGAACGCAGCTGACACTTGGCTATCACAAGTTATTGTTGAAGCCAACAAGTAAATGGATGAACAAGAATGTCAATATTATCATCTTGAACAAATTCTGCATTTTAGCAGAAGCCAATCTTTGTTGAAGACACAGAAACAGTTTTCTTTTTTCACAGAAAACATTCTTACCCATCGCCCTGCCAAAGATGAGCAAAACCAAAAGAAACATACCAACATACATTTTCATACTTGGAATAACAGTTCCGATCATAACCATGCAGACTCAAATGTTCTTCCATCCCAAAGTCACCAGGAGATACAGGATTAGAGACATTGCCTAGGATGCGGAAAATGGAGATTTGGGCTATTGCTGGAAAGCCAGAGTAGGCACTTGAATTCCAGTTTCTCCTATTACCAGTAAACTGTAAGCATGAGTAGAAGGGAATTCCATTATATATGTATTACTTTATGCATTAAAATAATTTTGAACACATTTGATTAACAAAGGCAAAAAAAGAACACAAGAGCGAGGAAATAATTTCTAAACCCAGGACTAATGACAGATAACAATACTCCATTTCCCAAAAAAGTATCCAAAATGCCTGCAGACTCCAAGGGAATACTTACTTACTCACCCGAATATGCAATTTGGAGTTAGACCTGATTAAAACTATACATACATCCATAATATGACCATGTTTGAAGTACGTGAATTGCACTGACAGCAACATTAGTCCAACTTTACGTTTAAGCTAGCATTAGATGTTTCACTTGGCACTAGATATTACACAGCTATATTTCTATAAAAATAAGATGTTTTGAAATATTTTTATAAAGCTTTTATTGCTATGATAGAATTTTTGTAACCCGCACCAAGTCTTTATTATCTTGTGGAAGAGAGCTGTAATACTGCTAGTGTTAAAATCAATTTATTCTCAAGTCATCATCCAGTAGCAATTGCAACCTTGCTCACTGCTGCCTTCAGTTCAGTACTCACATTTCTATAGGAGTTTCGGCAAAACGCACTTTTTTTCCCCGTTCTCAATTACAGGTTTCAGAAAGAAAACTACACTGACAAACTGACACTAGAGAGACCTTTCAGCAAGTTATCCCAGAAAGGGTCAGCTTTACTCTCTGAAGTACTTAGAAATGTATTGTACATGCCTCTACCATCATAATAACTGAGAACACTGCTGCTAGGTATAAAATCTATGGTCTTCTCTGATATTAGCCTTCACACTGCTCAAAACATAGCATATTGAATGCCATTTGTGATGAAGTGTCATTTCTTAGAAGTGGTAAGAACAGGAATAGTAGCGTTGAGGAGCTTATGAAACCTTCCAGGGGAGGAGAAGAGAGTCTCACAGATACATGATAAAATGGAAGTTCTAAAAACATGTTATTCTACTGAGGTGGTATCTACAATGCTGCAGTGATGACAGGCAGGAAAATCCCAGATGACTCTGCCACACACCCAGCAAATGCTTCTGGGCATTGTGTAAAACCAGCTACTATCCTCTCCATCTGAGGACAAAGTTTTCACCCATTGCAGTGCTTTTTCAATTGGTTAGGGTGGTATGCAAAGAAACGTCTACATTTGATAGAAAGTCTATGACAGAAAGTTAAAAAGATGACTCAGTTTCAAAATTTACCTTGAAAGGTTGTTCAAGGGCTAGAATTTGAAGCAGAAGTCCTCAGTCCCAAAGTTCATTGCCCTCGTCATTAGGCTGATAGCTATTCTGTGATAAATGCCTCTTTCTCTCCACTTCCTGTCTCTCCACTCTAAACCTGAGATAACTTTCCTGACAGCATTTTTGATGAGACTTGCAGTTCTCACTCTCTTCCATTTAGTATGCCTCTGCAGAATACTAGCTATGTTTTGAACCACAAAGTTGGGCTCACATGTAAGCATTTTGTTGACAGAGACATAATAAGTAGTTTAGAAGAATTTGTTTAAGAAGTAAGGCACACATTTAATTTTCATATGCAAATACCATGCTTCTTAAAAAGTCATTCCAAAGATTTCATATTGACTCCAGAATAGCAAATACCTTCCCAAACTTTGAAAAAGCATCAACTTTGCCTTTGTTGTGAAAGACAAAGTGGGGTATAAACAGAAACAGCACAGTCATATCCATTTCCTATGGAGTCCTATCATCTGCTCTTGGGGACATTTGTTAAGGTTGTTAGGATTAGCAGTTTACTAAATCCACCAAGATAACATTAGAATACTGAAGTGCAAGAGACTACCCCATCAAAATGTTAAAAAGCTCTCTAAAGTTTCTTAGAAACAGCCATTAGAATCAACTCTTACTATCTGGTGCAGTACAAAGTTCCAGTGATATTGAGCAGTGTAAGTAAATGGATTTCAGTTGATTGCTTTTGAATATCAGTTCACCACAGCCAGACATGTACTTTGTTCTTTCAGAGCTTAAATGATTTGGGGAAATGAAAATTCTCACACTGAAATGTTCAAGATAGTTTTTTCAGCTCAGATTTATTCCTGTTCTCTAATTATTCCAAGCTTTCTATTAGATGTTTTTACAACAAAGCCAAAAAAAATAACCAAAACCCCAGCTAAGGAACAATAACATCTAAGCTAAAAATGAGAGGGGGAAAAGGAAAAAAAAACAAAGAAGAAAAACAAAACAAAATAACCCCAGAAAACAGCTTCCACAAATTGGAATGCTAATTTGCTTTAGCATAATATGGCTAAATGACTTTGAAAAGTTCACTGTGGTTAATAAAATTCATATGAAGAATCAAGTAAAGTCTTTTTTTCATGTGCTGAGCTCTACAAACTGTGACCAAATATTCTTCCCTTCTTCCCCTTTGAGAAATTTCTCTAGCAAGGGAAATAAACAGAGGGGCCTGAGAAGAGATTCCATTATAGTAATTAATACCTTTTCTCAAAACTTCTTATTTCTCAATTGTATTTGGTGAAGGCTGTTGCATAGCAATACAAGCAAGACAAAATACAGACTATTGCTATGGGCACTACCTGAAGAGAGAGAAAAATCAGAAAGTGCATAGAAAGCAGTGAGGAGAGGAAGGACATGATGTCTCATGTACAAACACTCCTCCTGATTGTGTTTGTCAGTTATGAAAGAAAATAAAAGGAATCAACTTCTTAGTTGTGAACTAATACAACTCACAAGATAGTGACTTCAGTGGCTTGGTTAATTGGCCTCTTATTAAAGGGCATTCTGTGAGTTTCACTGCAAGAAAGAACCAGGGATACATTCCTGAACAGTTCCAACTTGTGCATCAATTAACTACCTCTGTTTGCGAAGCCTTAGCAACCTCTAGTCCATCACAGACCCTGTGCATCCTTTCACTGCACTGCAGAAAACCATCTCTCTTCTATGTGAATGCAAAGATGCCAAGTTCAAAATCAACCTACCTGATAAGTGCAGAATGTTTAATTACATAGAGAGAGAAAACGATCCAGTCAAGGCTCATTGATCCTGAATATGTAATGCTGCCATTCAGAATTACCCCTTGCTGCTGGCAATCCTATTTCCCAAAACATAACAACCAGCATTCTTACAGATCCCATTTGCGGAGATCATAAGGTGAACATTTAGAATCTGGATTCTCTCACTAACTTTTAACTATCTAGTGCCTGACACTTGCTGAACACGGACTGCTCTTCCTCTAGAGACCTTTGGCTTGGTCTTTCCAATGACTGAATTTATTGTGGTGTATAGGCAGGTGCTTCCAAAAAAATCCATGTCTAGGGATCCTTGTGTGTCTACACATAACTGTTAAACGTAACTGTTATTAGATACCTATATATATGATGGCTGTTGCCATGAGCTAAACTTCTAAAAAGATGGAGCAGTCTGCAGAGACTAGCAGTCATTTAATTTCATTTCAGTGAAGGCTGTGAAGAAAACAAAATATATTCTCCTCCAAAAGAGCTTTATTTTTGTTCTCATTTTGTTATCCTTAATTTAAAATGAGAGTCATTCCAGAAGAAAATATCTAATTGCTCTTTGAGCAGAGCAAACAAACAGAGAAACAAAACAGAACAAATTGGCCAGGTGATTTGCCAGTACTGATACCTGTTGCTGGAATATTTTGTCACAAAGTTATTTTCAGAAAACAAGTAGAATCTGTCAGGTCCTCAACATTAGTCTCTAAAAGTATTTCCACATATTAATTAACTCAAATGTCATTCTCTTATAGCTGCATGCACTCTACAGAAGAGTACTTGGTAGCTGCTGTGTGTTTTGGAGCAAACAAAGCTCTGCAGGGATACAATCATAACTCCAGTAAATTACTGTTGCAGTGAAATTCTACAGAATAGCTTTCCAGATATATTCTGGAAAAAATCTTAACCCAAACGCATTCTCAGAGCAAAAGATTTGCCATAATCATATATTCACCATCAGAGGCAATCTGCAATTGCTTTTCTACATGCATTCTGAGGACAAAAGATGCTACCTTTTAGTAGATATAGCACTCTCACTTGGGCCATTGCACCTTGATAGAAGTACTTTATTTCAGAACATTCATACCTGAGGTACAGCTACATAACATTTATTCAGTAAAATAGGGAGTTGTTATGAATAACTCTTGTTTGTCTGTTTAGTTAACCTGCATCGTGTAAATATCACATGCACACACATCCTCTCGTGCAGTCTTGCAGGTTCAGTCCTGGCATCAGACCTTGAAAATCAGACCCAAAATTAAAATCTACTTTCAAAATATCTGAAAGACAGTCTGTAACTTGTGTAAAATACGCTTCTTACTCTGTTCAGGCAAATTCCCTAGTAATTTCAAAAAATAAATATGACTTTATCTTCAAGGAATAAAACAAAACACAAATAAAACAACTGTGGTGGTCAGCATGAACCAAGTGCTACAGAATAGTTCAACACTTTGAAGTGCTGCAAGTGACTTCACATAAACTTTCATTGCGCCATACTGACTTCAGTAAGTCTGCATCTTCCTTTGCCCTCATCAATGACTCTTCCCTCTTTAATGTCCTTCCTCAGTGACAAAAGATCACCATCTGTTTTCCAAATGTTTTTCCTTTTTATTTTCTCTGTCCATTGCCATTCTTAAACTAAGACCAAGAAAAGAGTGTAGCTCTAATTATCCCAGTCCAAACAGTGTAATGATTTCCCCTTTACAACTTTTCCTGCTATGGTTTGAATACAAGGCAATTATCTACTGGTATTTGAGGACAAATAACAGCTAGAATAAAACCTACAAAGATAAATCAGTAAATATACAATCAGGTCACAGAAACACATTGAAAAAAAATCCTATTTCACATTTGAACATCACAAAAAGCAAGTTCATATACTAGATTTATTTTAACCAGAAAACCCTATCCAGTACAATATAATACTGTTGAAACCAGAGGGATAAAAATCCTCCAAATTCCCATAATTCTCTGAGCAACTACTAAACTAACAGTTAAAAGGGGCTGAACATTTTCTAGGCTAATATAGGGAATCATTATGACAATCCTGCTCCTGAGCTTCTCTGAGCTTAAATCAGCATGGATATATTAAAATAATGTCACATAATTTTCCTTATGAAACACATTTTGCCATTACCTGGAGGAATACTGTAAGATACACTATAGTACTATAAATGTAAATATTCTGTACACCAAGTGTTCCGTGAGAATGGAAACTTAATGATGTTTATATTACAACATCACTGCTGGAGCTAGGGTTGTATTAGCATTTCTGTGATAACCCACCCCACCGTTTCCCAGAGGTTTATAATTCAACTGTAAAAATTTACTACAAGCTGAAATTTAACATATCAAGTCCACCCTAGGAGCAATTTTTTGTTTTTAAAGGAGACAGCCATCTGCATGTTTTGAGATTGAGAACGTGTGTATAGATACATTAAACATAACTTTTAGTGTTTGACAATGAAAAGAAGCCATTAATAAAATTGTTTTAAGAAAAAAGAAATCCATAACCATAGCCTAATCTGAAGGCATCAAGTGAAAAAATATGATGATTAGAATATAATTTCAAAAGCAATTTATGAATAGATAAAGTAACTTCTAGGAATAAACCCTGATGAAAAATGCCAAGATCCTGAATTTCTTTGAAGTGTGTTTATTTTTTACCTTGTAAAGACCTAATTTTCATCCTGTTCTGTTTGAGAACTCAGCATTGATTTTGCTGGTACAGTTACAGAATCAGTTCCTGAATTACAGATATGCTTTTAAAATACAGGGTATGTTGTAAGGTAAGCTTAGCCATGAGAGTTTCTTCTCCTCAAACATATTTCTTTCTCCCCAGAGCTCAGCATTTCCATACTACAGATTTAGCTCACCCTAGTACCCATCATGACCAGCTTAAATCCCAGGTAACTGTGTAGGGATCAAAACCTTCACCTCCTTACTTCAACACCTATAGTTTTTGAGGGCAGTTCTCAAAAGGCCTTTTGTTTACTCAGATCATATCTAATATGACCAAGATGGTAGACATTGCTCTTTCTATATCTGCATCTATGTTGCAAAACTTTGATACTCTTTCTTTTCAATTGATTTTTCTTTGTTATTGCTGCTGTGTACTGCTGCTTTGTTTTTACTTTCTTGAATATAAATAGGGTTTATCACTATGGTCTAGGTTATTGCCATCAGCTGTTCTAATGAAATGTAAATTATTCTTTCTTCTGTAAGACTCTGGGAATGATCTGAGCCCAAACTCAATATGTATTTTTCCTGAAAGGACTAACCACAAAGCTCTGTAGCATAGCCCAACACTAGGAAACTTGGGGTAAGGTAGGTGAACACATGCAAATTTGAAATTAAGATTTCAGAATTAACTTAAACATTGTTTTCATAAGATCAATTTACATCTCGAGAATTCATTATTTACCTAGAAAGTTGAAAGGCATCATAATATTTCTCCATTAACTAAAAGTATTTGGTTTACATTGGGCATACAATGGAATTTGGAGCAGAATTTGAAAGACAAACACTGGAAATGTCTCAGTGATCAAAAGTTTGTTGTTTGGGGAACATTGCAGACTTTAAGTGTGATGACACTATTTGTTGGCTGTTTATTATTGACAAGACCTCTGCGTTGTACAACTGTAAATAGATTATACACTAAAGAGTGAATGTATAAAATACAAGATATGCAGAACAGAAGAGAATACAGAAGAAAATAATTTCTAAATATACATATTTCATTTTTTACCATTCTCTAGTTTTGTTGGAGGAGGATGACTGAGAGGCCAAAGCAGTGCAATACTTAAAACAAGAGTCTTTAGGATTGGTCCAAGTGAGAAGAAATTATTCAGCTGCAAAAACTTGAGATGGCAACAATATGCATTGATGTGCGTAAAAAAAATCACAAGTTCTTGAGCAGATATATGAAAATCAGGGCAAGAATTAGTCACTTACTTCCTAATGAAAACAGATATTCACTTGGTGAATTAACCACGAGGCTGGGAGCAAGAAAAACACAACAAATTTGAGAATAATGATCAGACTATCAAATAGTGATATCTCCTCACTGGAAGGATTTACTTGCACTTTGTGATCAGTCACATGATATTTTTCTCCTTAATAGTTTCTAGTCCTAGCACTTCAAGACCATGACAGTATTTGATTTTCTGCAGATAAAACCACTGCATGTAATTAATGTTACAGAAATGTCAAGGAATGATCAGTCTAGACTCATTCCAAAGGCAACCAGAACAGATTTTGAGAAGACAGGACCTGTTCATGAGCATTATAGGCAGATGTTTGTCAAAACTGGTTTTAAGAAGCCTTTGGTGATGTAGACACTATACTCCTCTCCAGCAGCCCTTTCCTGCCCACAAAGGGGCCCTTAGCCCAATAACTAAAGCCTCATCCAGGTGAGGAACTGGGCTGTAGAAAGAACAAAAAATAGAGCTGCAAGTGAGGTATAAATTCAAAATATGACCTTCCAACCAGATGCTTACTTCCCAGACAAGTTCTATATTGGCTCTCCAGTCTCAAGTCTTTCCAGCTTTGATGCAGTTGCTGTGTCCATATTTTCAGAGGGTCATTTTCTAATTCTTTTTTTTTCCCTTCCTATTGCAGATGCACTGAATGATAGTATTATACAACTCAGTCTGGAGAACTCTCAGGGAAATCAATTTGACTAATGCACACACAGCATAAAAGGGGATATTTAACTGCAAAGAGGATGTTTTTTCCCCTGAACTGGAGAACAAGAGCAATCATTTGAGCTAGAGTTTCTGTATGGAAGTTGGAGAGAAGTGGTGGTTTCCCCATGGATTAACATTTCCTGACTTTGCTCTTCACACAAAGGTTACAACTACTTATGTTAGATGCAAGCTATGCATAATAATTGGAAACAGGGCACACTGTCTAAATCATCATACTTGTTAACATTTCAATGCAGATATCATTTTAATCCTTGAATTTCTAATGTCAATGGTAGCTGCTTAGAGTTGTCATTGAAATCTTTAATTTCTCTCCTCCTCATACTGCATCTATGCACACACACTGTTCATTGGTTATAGTTTGGCGTTTCTTCTAGGTTTTTATAACCTTGCAGTAGATTTATGCACATGGGAACTTATACTGGCAACCTAGTACATGTGAGGAGTTATATTTGAGTGAAAAGTACTGAAGTTACTTAAGCCCACATTCAGCAAGATTATATAGCATAATAAAGGTCAGCTGCGACACGTAATAGTATGTTAATGTGCAAAAGGATGTATAATAGTAGGTGATAGGATGGCTTCATACACAAAACCAGGTCATGCTTTAGAAATAATTTTCAGATAACAATAAACAGATGACAATAAACAGTGGATTATTGCAGCCTTACGGGGAAAAAACATTCATATCAATTGAAACAATCATTTTAAAACTGGAGTCAGATTCCAAATCCTCACTATGCAAATGAAAAGACCTGGGGAGCTTTAAGAAAGAAACTTTCTCAAGGGCTTTGAGCTGGTGTGACTGTTGCCATCAGCAGGTTTCTAAGCAGTGGTTCTATCCATTCATATTAAATTCATATTGAATAGTCCTCACAGTGACTTTTGCACATCATTTACTAGATTCAAGTATTTTCTGTGATGTGCCATAGTTAGGAATAACTAACTAAATGAGGACACTCCCTGATAATTGAAAATAAGCATTTTGGACATTTTTAAACCAATAACTGCCTCCATCACCATTCTTCCAGATTCTTTGCTGTTTGGAAGAGAAATAGGGAAGAATTTTACTTCTTTGCAGTTTCCTTATGGAAGATGATGAGTGTTGCAAGGTCCTTAAGGCCCTGTACAAGTCAGTTCTGAAACACAGTTCATGCATTACTTATGAGATTTCACTGAAATGCAAATCTGAGTGATTTTCATTTGTTCCCTTGGTCCTAAATGAAATAACATTTACTAAGTCCAAGGAATCGTTTTCAGAGTACAAATTCTGGAGAAAAATACGTGGTATGATAAAAATTATTAATAAAAAATAAATACATGTCTAATCAAATAAAGCTTCTGCACTATAAAACTTCACATTTGTCTGTATTAATGTTTAATGTATTTGTAAAAAGCAGTCCTGCTTTGCAGAGTATAGCCACAAAAGTGTCCTGCAACCTACTAGCACTTACAATCACAGCATGGGTCCAAAGATTGTCAGAAAAGCATCATCCATGTTTCATAGATCAGAGGAATGGTACAGAGTATACTAAAGACATATTAGAGCTACTAACAGGAAAGTGAATGCGAAAAACTATTTCTGGGTTAGCTCTAAAATTAGGTATTAACTGACCATTTGACTGGCTTAAACACTCCTAGGAAATTAGCCATAAGTGTTGGACTTAACTAAAAAAAACTTCAGTTATGACCTACAGAAACCAATTACACAATAAGGATCTTAACTAAAAAAAACCTTCAGTTATGACCTACAGAAACCAATTGCACAATAGGGATCTAACAAAAGTATTTTTTAAAAAAATATTATGCTAAACAAAGTGGCTTGTAAATGACATGTCTTTCTACTATCAGAAAATAAAAACACACCTTGAAAGACTCTGATACGCTCTAACATAATAGGTTTACACCTATGCTGTTGAGAGCTAAGCATAACTAATAGGCAGCTTTTAAAAAACACTATTTATTTCGAATATTTTCTTCCATCTGAGAGCTACTAAGACAAGTAATCATTTAAAAACAGTATGAATTTTTCACACAGGCAGGATATATTTGCTCTAGCATTTATTCAGGTGGTTTTGCATAGAGTTATTTCAGTGATTTTGCTGTTGCTCTTGCATTTGTATCCAGGCAGGAGTACCATGATCTGCCAGTGCAATAGAAAATATTTCCAACTACATTTACAAGTTATTTCAAATTCAACTGAAAAGGACATTTAAAAGAGGGGTATTTGTGTGTAAAGTCTATAGATTTCAGTAAAATTAAAGCACTAAATTGAATAAATGCACAGAATTTTAAAGAAAGGATAATATTTTCAATAAATATGATCCTCAAAAAACACGTTAGTTTCAAACACCTTATAGAAATGCAAGCTTAAGCTATTCTCCCTTGAAAGATAAAGAAGAGCAGGGTATCTGAGTCAGTCTCAAACTTGTTATACATACACACACATGACTAGTTATAATCTGAACCTGAGACTTGAATTCTTTGTTATTGAAGAAAAGTTTAATTGTCCAAACTTCTTGGGGAAATAGCTGTAAACAGGTGAAAATAAAATACAATTAAGGAAGAAGTGAAAGGATATGAAGAGCCGTTCGACGCAGCAGAAAAAAAGTCAAAATAAAATAAGTTTTCCAACCTGAATAAATCTTTGTGGGAAATACTAAACCAAAAAAGGATAAGAGGAAGAAACTAAATAGATCTAAATTTATGAGTGCACTAGAAAACACAATACAATAATCTCCAAGGCAACCTCTTGGGGAAAGATTAAAAATCAGAATTGTAAACTATAGAAGTGTTTTGTAGAAACTGCATCCTGCTCAGAAATATAGCAATCTAACTCATCTTCCCAGATGCAATATTCTACAGTTTAATTTGGTAAGCTAAGTATTGGTTTTGATCTCCTAGCTGATTTCTGCCTAGATAGCTTTAATTTTAATGTTGACTCTTAACTGACACTCAGCAGTTTTGTGACTTATACCAACAGGTCATCACTACATAAAAAGGGTCAAAAGTATCTTGAAGCCAGAACAACCAATCCAAATACTGTTCAGAAATTCTCAAAATACTAAAAACAAGGTTGCAAAATGGTCACAAACCTTTTCTATCAGAGGAGTTGTCCAGAATGCATTGCAATCCACTCTTGTAATTAATAGCTTATACGCAAGAGAAGCAGGGCATACCACCACATCTCCAATACTGTTTATGATTGAATTATAATCCATAGGATAGATAAGGTTGTTTCCAAACATGTGCCATATGATTAGCAAGTCACGTATGTGTGTAAGGCATGTTGGTCTTAGAGAGGGTTTTCCAAAATGTGCAGAATGGTGGGGCCACAGGACAAAGCAGACGATGAGTATTTCCAATTAAAAAAAAAAAACCAAATATTGTAACGTCAGTCAAACAGAGATTTCCTATTATCAGATTCCCTAGGACTACAGTCTCTGTAAGGGTACATTTCCACTTACAGGACAAAATAAGCAGAGAGTTGCACTACAGGAACATCACATCCTTTTTCATTAATTTGGCAGCAAGGTGAAGTTAAGCCAAGTTTACCAGTTTAGTAGCAGAGTTTACATGAGATGAAGCGTACATGAGTATCTCTGTGCTAGTTTCAATGTGCAGCATAATGCAGTAATGGAGGTGCAGTGACAGAGTGGTAACCATATATTTCCAACCTCCAGAGAGCTTGATTTTTACTTATTAGCCCCGGTGTTGTTGCATAGGTAGCTGGAATGATACAAGTATATTCAATTTATTCTTAGTATGCTACAATCCTACTTATATTTTACTTTGTAGTTAGACCCTTAGCGGGTAGCTCACAGGCTGATTATGCTGGGAAACCTTCCAGGAAAGTTTCATTCAACTTTTGTATCTCCTCCCCTATCCTTCTCTGCTGCATCCACTTCTCTTTCTCCTGAATTTTTCTCCTTTGAATCAAAAATTTACTATTATTTTGAAGCCACAGAAATCAAGGACAAGGAAGAGAACTGGCTCTATCAGAACCTGTATTGAAAAGTTCCTAAGGATGCAGGAGACAGGAAACAAACAGAAATTGTTGCAGTCCAGGATGAAGAAGCTGAAGCTTGGGATGCAAGGATTTTCAGACAAGCCAGTGCACTTATACCTACACACATATTTGAGGGGCAAAAGCTAGTAAGATTGCAAGTAATTTTTTTTTTTTTACATTGACTGCAATGGACTATTTATTAAATCCTTCCTTTGCCTCGCCATTCAGTCAACTTCTTCGTACAATTTCAAAATCAACCAAGACTTAAATAAAAGTGTTAGTTATAGAAAATATCTGCAAAGGTCTTCAGAGTGGGTACAATAGGAGAAAACTTTTTGGAATGACAGAGGGAGAATGTTGATATGTTGAGGCATTTCATCCATTTAAAACCTTTTTCTTTCATCAAGTGTGTTTTAATTTTTATAAGTTTCTAGAACTAGACAGAGGCCTCTTTAATTATAAATGAGAAAGAATAAATACAAGTCTTTATCTTGCAACACTTTGCCTTAGATTTAAGAATAAATGTGTTTTAGAATATTCCTCTAGTGTATATCAGCTTTTAGTCACTGTAAGTCAAAGTCACTGAAGTCTGTAAGAACAATGTAACCAGCTTGGCTTTGAGAAATTTAGGGCAATTGAGAGATTCCTCTCAAGACAAAGACACGATATACTGATATCCTAGAACTCATCTGGAAAGAACGCTGTGCTCTCCAAAATGCATTCCTCCAGGTAAAAATGCTTTTTTCTCTTCTTGTAGTTTACAAAACCTACTCACTGCAATACTGGAAATATTCCTTTAAATTTATAGAAGAAATACAACAGAAGGGTTAGAAATGAGGTAAGACATGCTTTCTGATTTGTACTGGTGCAGTCAAGTAAACTGCTATACAGACAAATATTTTTATAGCATCTCATATATGAGATAATACATAACATTTCAGGAAAATTCAGGTTAGAAGGAGGTGATCTAGTCCAGCCTCCTTCCCAAAGCAAGGTCAGCTATGAAGTCAGGGTTTTAATTCTTTAGTCAACCATTATCATTGGGAGCAGATGAATTCAACTTTATTTTCCAAAAAAAAAAAAATCCTTTTCTTGCTAACTCACATTTCATTATAGGATTCTAGGAAATGAAAATATTTAATTATTTCATTATGAACACAGGAATTATAAGGCAAGAGGGAGGGGTAGCCATCTGTAGCAGAACACTTTGCTCCTGTTTACATTCATCTCATCAGTTTGTTTACAGTGAACCCTCCTGAACCTCTCCTTGCTAGATAGAATGCCTTCCCTTTGTGTTAAGCAGGCTTATGCTTAAAGTCAGAATGAGCAGATGGAAAGAAAAGTTTTAACAACAAAAGTGCTCTTCCATTGTACTTCTGATGACAAAACAGTACAAAGTGTCAGCAGTAGGCAGAGTATGCTGCCATCTACAACATTAAGTATACTGCTGGTTTTCTTAAATCCAGAGTAGGCTGGTTTTGAGCAATTAGAACATGCAGAAAAGATGAAAACTACCTTGTCAACTGAGGGCAAAATTCAAAGGAAGTCTTTCATTCCATGCCCAAACCTTTTGTATATAATAAATGTAAGAGAAGCAGTCAACCTACAGTCTTCGCTCAGAGGAATGAAACAAGTACAATTCATCTACCTCTCCACTTGCTGTTTTTCAGTCAGGGCATCTTAGTCACATGCAGGAGGTTTAATTAATGCCTCAAACAAGTAAGTGCAACCTGCTTGTAGTTGACTTCCTCAGTGTTAAATTCACATGCAGCAGTTTGCACAGCAGTTTCTGGGCTCTGCTTCTAGATGTTCCTGAACTCCTGGGGAGTCTCTGAGGGGCATCAAGGTTCCTGCTGCTGCCTGGAAAGGATAACCACAGGAAGCTGTAAATTCTAACGAGGTCTAATAGCTTCTAGCAAGATCTGGCAACTGTTCTTGATCAAAGGGTGTTCTAGCCCTAGTCAGGAAGGGTCAAGCACCATTTCAGTATGTACTAGAGAGAGGCCTGGAGTGCAGGTGTTTGTGCATAAAGGGGCCAAAAGAATCTTTATAGGTGCCTACACAGCAGCAGTGACATAACACAGGGCATAACGTTGACGAACTAACCTTGGCATCCTCTTTGATGACTGAAGACTGCTTGGAAGAGACAGCCATCCCCATCGATCACTGGGCCATGTCCCTCAGTGCCTCATCCACCTGTCCCTTGAGCTCGGCTCAGCCACCTCCCTGAGCAGTCTCTGCCTGTGCCCAGTGACCCTTTCCATGAAAACTTTTTTCCTGATGTTCAGCCTAAACCTCCCCTGGCAGAGTCAGCTTGTGAGTGAGGATGGTGAGTTCCTTCCATCAGCAGTAAAATCTATTTCCACTAGCTAATGGTTGCAGACCTTTAGCTGGCTTAGGAGCACTTCTCAGGCACTAGGCCGGGCTGCTCAGGGAGGTGGTTGGGTCACCATCCCTGGAGGTCTGCAGAAGATGAGTGGATGATGTGCTCAGGGATCTGGTTTAGTAGAGGACAGATACATTGTGATCTCAAACGTGTTTTCCAACCGAATGATTCTGTGTGCGTAAGGTACACATGTCAGTGCAGTACATAGGAAGGTGAAATTAAGGGGCTTTCAGAATGGAATTTCTAAGCCTCTTTGAGGGTTGAGGAATGTGTTGCTGCCTGTGCCATTTTGCTGCTTTGTTTTTCCCTCAGACTTCTGTTCATATTCTCCCATGTTTGTTGTGGTTTAACCCCAGCAGGCAACTAAGCATCAAAGAGCTGCTCAGTCACTCCTCCCACCCCTAATGGAACTGGGGGAGACAGTTCGAAGGCTCAAACTTAGAAAGCTCATGGGTAGAAATAAAGACAGTTTAATAGATAAAGTGAATAGCTGCCATGCAAATGAGGCAAAAGTGGGAATTTATTTACTCCTTCCCATCACAGGCAGGTGTGCAGCCATTTCCAGGGCTTCATCATGTGCAGCGGTTACTTGAGGAAGACAAACACCATCACCCCAAGCATCCCCTGCCTTCCTTCCCATGGGGGAAGGGGAGCATCACATCCTGTGGTGTGAGATATCTCTGAGGTCAGTTGGGTTCAGGTAGCTGAAGAAAGCAATGAGGTCTCCCCTCAGCCTCCTCTTCTCCAGGCTGGGCACCCCCATCTCTCTCAGCGACTCCTCTTGTTCTCCAGCCCCCTCACCAGCTTCGTTGCTCTTCTCTAGACTCACTCCAGAGCCTCAACATCCTTCTTGTGGTGAGGGGCCAGAACTGAACCCAGGATTCGAGGAGCGGTCTCACCAATGCCAAGTCCAGAGGAAGAATAACCTCCTTGGACCTGCTGGTCCAAATCCAAAACATAGTCTCCTATTATTTACTATAAAGAAAATTAATTCTGACGTGGTCAACCTGCTCATGGCAACTGCTTTCACATCTGTTGTTTTGGTTGTCCCTGTAAATAAATGTGCTTGATTCCTGTGCTTACCAGAGAATGATGTAAAGTAGGGGTTTGATCAATTGAAAAGGGAAAAAATGATAATTAAAATGGTAAAACTACAGATTTTTGTTAATAGTTATTGTTTAGTTACTTATTCAATGGCTGGGAGAGCTGGGGGTGTCTGGCCTGGAGAAGAGGAGGCTGAGGGGAGACCTTATTGCTCTCTACAACTACCTGAAAGGAGGTTGTGGAGAGGAAGGTGCTGGGCTCTTCTCCCAAGGGACAGGGGACAGGACAAGAGGGAATGGCCTCAAACTTCACCAGGGTAGGTTCAGGCTGGACATTAGGAAAAAAACTTTCACAGAAAGGTTCATTGGGCACTTGAACAGGCTGCCTAGGGAGGAGGTTGAGTCACTTTCCCTGGAGGGGTTTAAGGGACAGGTGGACGAGGTGCTGAGGGACATGGTTTAGTGATTGATGGGAATGGTTGGACTCGATCCAGTAGGTCTCTTCCAACCTGGTTATTCTCTGATTCTAAGGAAGATCTGATTGGAAGTGTGAACGTTGGGGGAAGCCTTCATTGCGGTGACCATGAGATGCGGAGTTCAGGACCCATGGAGAGGGCAACAAGGCTAACAGCAGGATTAAGAGGACTGCAGCCCAGGAATTCAGGAGAGAAGAATACAGCTTGCTCAATGTCCAGCTTGGAACAATTACATGGACTATGATACTGGACAGGAGGGTCCAGGAGAGCTGTTTCTTTTTTCAAGAATCACATCCTTCAAGCACAAGAATGATCCATTCCAATGTGCAGGAAATCAAGCAAAAGTAGCAGGGAGTTTCTGAAAATCTCCGCTATCAAAAAGAATAATAAGAGGTGGCAGCAGGGACCAGTGACCCAGGAGCAAGACATAGACACTGTCCAAGTGTGCAGTCATTGAGTTAGGTACACCAAAACCCATCTGGAGCTTTATCTGGCAGAGAATCTACAGGGTAGCCATCCTTACCTCAAACCCTGGGAAGGTAATGAAGCAAATAACCTTGAAAGTTACATCCAAAAATAAGACAGACATGGAGGGAGCAGAAATCGGGTATCACCAACCTAACAGACTTTCATTATGAAATCATTAGGCTCAGCGGCTGAAGGGAGTAGAGTGGATATTCTTATCTAGACTTTAGCAAACCTTTCAGTGCTTTCTCCTATATATTCTCATAGATGTGTTGATGAAATACAGACTAGATTAGTGGACAGTAAGGTGAATTGAAAACTCGGTGAACTGCCAGGATCAATGGGTTTGTCATCTGCAGCACAAGGACCAGCTGAGACCAATAGCTAATGGTGTACTCTGGTGTTGATACTGGGACCAGTGTCGATTAACATGTTCATTAATTTCCTGGAACATGAGCCTGAGTGCATATGAATGAGGAGGAGTGGTTGGTAGACCAGATAATTATGCTGCCATTCAGAGGGACCTCAACAGCCTGGAGAAATGAGCCAACAGGAAGGTCATGAAGAGGAAGGGCGGAAGTGCTACATCTGGGAAGGAATAACTCCTTGTACCAGAACAGGCTGGGGTACAACTGGCTTGAAAGAAGCTCTGCAGAGATGGGAGTCAGCACGACAGAAAGAATCCCACACTGTGAGGGAGATTAAACATTGGAATGGGTTGCCCAGAGAGGTTCTGGAGTTTTGGTCCTCAAGATATTCAAAATCAGATTTGACACAGCACTGAGCAACCTGCTCTAACTGACCCTGCTTAGAGCAAGCGGGCTGGACTGAACCACCCCGAGATGTCCCCTGCCACTGCAATGAGGCTCAGGTTTTGTGATCAATTTCATCACCTTTCCAAACACGTGACCAAAGTGTAGGAACACTTCATAGTGTCGTGTGTACACATGTGGTCCCTTGATGGGAATACTCATCTGTTTTAGCCTTAGTACAAGAGTGCATTCACATCTATAACAGGATAGGATCACGACCTATTAGTCCTGGAGTACTGTAGGAACATAGTACACCGCACTGTGCTGGAAACTCTGGGAAGCACTGACAGAGTAGATTCTTCTAACCAAAGAGCCTAAGCAGTAACAGGCATTATAATTAGCTGTGGATTCAAAGCTATATTTTCTGGTAGTGGAAATCACAGAAATAATTACTCTGATTTACAGTAATTTGCCACTGAGGGTTTCAAACTTGACAAAAAAAAATTTAATGAATTCATATTATAACAGCAGAAATTAGGAAACTCCCCAGGAAGTTTCTGTGTGGGGGAATATTTTTGCATCCTTTCTCTATTCTGATTACTTACAAGACTGTACTTGCTAACACAAGAATTAGGAAGATTGAAAACATATTCACTAGAACCAGGGATGAACAAAAATGCCTCTTTAGTTTGCAAAATTTTTCTGGTTTTCAGATTTTTTTTTTTATTTTGCACTGGTTTGAACCAGAAATAATTTAAAAATGAATTCAAAAAGCCCGCAAGAAGAAAATCCCACTTAGGACTAATCCATCAATTCTGGCACCTGCAAAGGAAAGCAGAGATGGAGGCTCACACTCCTCCTCTGAATCAAACAAATTAAGGGCTTGAAGTCAATGCCTTACAGGCTAATTCAGCAGAATATTAAGCAAAAAAATAAGTCCATGGGGTTAATATGACTTTACTATCCCTTTACAATATCAAGCACCAAAATAAATCTGAGTTCTAAGGTTGGCACAGTTTAGCTTCTTAGAAGACAATAATCATTAAAATTTTTTAACATTTTGTGGAAAACACAAAACCAAACAAAAAAAAGAAACTGAAATCTAAATGAAGGTATTTCTAGATGGCAGTTTGTTTTATGAAGGAATCTTTTCTGCTACCAAGCACATTGCACAGGATGATTACAATGTTAACAGATAATCTTTTGGGGGCAGCAGGATGTGGGATGAATTAATTTTAGGGAAAGGAACAGGACAAAAAAGAAGCACCTACAAAATCTAAAAGTTAAAATTTGTAATACCTGTTTGTGACTCTTACACCACCACATTACAATTCTATGATTGTACATATGCACAGCCTCTGTCTCTCTGGGTTAATCAAAGCCCAGAATTACATTGAGGGTGATCCCAAGACGTGGCCACGCCTATGAAATTCAAGCATTTCAATCTAGCTTCCCTCCAGAAAGGGGAGAGGTAAATGGACTGACCTGTAATTATTTCAACAACCTGTGTTGATTAATCAGCAATTAGACATCATTTCTCATCTGTTAAGCTCAACCTATCAATTTCCAGTCACACACTCTTCTTGTTTACTCTAAAGATCTGCCTCCTCGCTGCTCAGAGAAAGCAGCCACGTGTGGGCCCCACTTGTGCCCCAAGGGAGCTGGCTGTGAGCCCGCTCCAGCTGAGCACTCAGCAACACCATTAGCACACAGCTCTGCCTCTGCCTAGATGCCGAGCCGAGGAGCAGAACGTTTTATTGCAGACATAGCTGCGCAGTAACAGGTCTGAAAGCTTCAGGCTGAAGTTGGCTCAGAGCGAGCATCTGACTATGCAGATACTACAGTCGAAAGCAGCCCTTGGGTTGTGCCTGCAGAGCGCTCAGTTCACATTGGGTTTCTAACTTTTTCAGACTTTTCTTAGAATATTTTTACAAAGCAGGTTGGGATGGCATTTGAGGTAGGTACAGCAACATGTCCCTTTATATGGAAGCTATATAGAGGCTTCTGTACAGCATAAGCAGCAAACTAAAAAGAACACTCATCTACAGGGAGACTGGCTGTTAGCTGTTCTGCAGTGAACATATTTTTAGAACTGTCTCAGTATTCCTAATGCTAAGACACTTTCCTGACAAATTTTTATTAAAATCACTGTTTCCACATGTTTCAGCTTCAGTAAAACAGTATTTCCTGACAAAAAAAAACCCAGTGCATCCAGTAATGCTGAACACTTCTACCAGCTTCTTAAAATAAGCAGAGCATTGGCAACAGAAACAGTGAACTGCAGTCCTATGCATAATAAAGGCAGGAAAAGCAGCAAAGAGGAACAATGCAGCCCACAACATGAAATTCAAAAACAGGTTTGCTTTCATTGTCTGGCTATTATATATGCTAACCGGCGTAAACCTTTTGCTGTTTCAAGACATCAAGTCACCTCAACTACTGTGCTGCACATCTTCCTGTTGTAGAGAACCAAACTGATCATTCTTACCTACCTTTCCACAGGTTATATAGCTTATTGATACTATGAAATCAAATTTTTATCAAATGGATGGTTGACATTTTGAGGAAAGAAATTTATAACAAAGCTAAGCTTCTGGTAGTTTATCTGCACATATCAGATCAATCTGATTGTTTCTAAGCTTTCCCAAGCTATTTGGAAGGGAAAACTCTGTCAGATTTAGGAGTTACGATTATTATATCCTTTTAATGTGCTTAACAAGACAAATCATTACAGAATTCAAACACTTTGGCAAGCATCTATTCCTGGCAGAGGAATGGACAGTAACATGGCAGCAAAGGCAGTTTCTCATGCTCAGGAGACACTCTAGAGGGCTGTCCTGGAACAGAATTTTAGTTCTGTATGGGCTTAAGTCGGATAAAACCAGTTATAAGAAAGAAAATAAACAAGAATGTTGAAGAACAGAAATTTTATCAGTTCCTGTGAAGAAACAAAAGAATTGAAAACCTACCATCACAGAAAGCTGTAGAGACAGAGGATGCTTAACGAAAAAATATAGCATCTGATCCTGTGTTTGGCTAGATGCTGAAAATCAAAGTCCATTTATTTAGAAGAACAAGACGACAATGATACAATCTGTTTAGAACAAGAACATAATTTTCAGTTGCATGTCCACTTTCAGCAAGTGCAGTTGCTGGAGGAAAAACAGGAATCGAATTGCACTTGCTGCTAAATACATATTTAATTGCTTATGTTTTTTTTATATTTTGTTTTGCACCAGACTGTTTACTCTGCTCATGATGATGTGGAATTACTGTTATAAAGTTTTCTGCTTCCCCTCATCAGTCTTAAAGTGCCCTCTAGTGCACGTGTAAGGAAATAACACATTCTACTAAAGCAGTGCTAGGATTGAGTGCAGAGAATATTCTGGTAGAGTTTATTTTATCTCAAAGCTTTTCATTATCTCTCTCCAGTCGATTACATCAAATTTTAGGGGCTGAAGTGGATTCTGCATCTCAGGGAATGTGAGTTCTTAAAAGTGAGGTCCTAGGACCAGTAAGGTCCTAGGTTGATATAAGGCAATGAGCAGTACTAGTCCTTTCTAGCCCCCTAACCCACACAGCTGTGACAGAGAAAATCTTGTTGTGGAGGCTGGAGCACACTGGGGTCAGCTCTCAGCACCAGCTCCCACCCTCAGGGACATCTGTGCCAACAGCCCAACCCTGCCCAGGAGCCCTGCAGGGGGCATCCAGGCTCCAGACCTTTTTCCTCTACTCGGCAAGAAAGGATAATACCCTACGAATTGTTTAGATTCAGGAAAAGAAAACTTAAGGAACAGATTTACCACTTCTGAGGCTTTGGATCAGAGTGTCAGGTCCTGATATCCATCCACAGATTTACAGCTGGCTGCATCAAAGTCAGCAGCTATAGCAAAGATATTGCTGAAATCTGCAGTTATGTAAACACATTCAGACATAGCATTTTACATCATCATAACAATTTGTGTTCTTTACAGGTGAACAAATCAACAATGCTCTGTGATACAGTGAAAGGAAGATAAAAGAGAGACTACATCTTTTTTAAACACAAAAATAAAGAGATATGACTTACCAAAAACCTGTCAAGAATTTCATGAAAATCTGAAATTACCTGAGGTTTTGGTTACCTGTCTTTAGCTTGAACCACAGACTTCTCCCTCCCTTCCAAAACAGGCTATATCTGAAATGGGATCTACTTTTCACTCACTGATAATCTTAACACGGCAGTAGTATGAAAGAGCTTGTTTCTCAGATGTTTGAATATTACTCCTGATGTACAGGGATCTACCTGTCTTTTGTGATATGTTGTGATAAGCTAATTTCTTCTGCAGAGCTTTCATGGGAAGAAATTGTACTGCAGTATGGAAGTCAAATGGAAATAAACTGTTACAACCTTTTCAGCTACACAATAAAAATAATTTAGGGCAGTCCTTCAGTCATCACTATCACATATAAAACCAAAAACAATTGAGGATCAATAAATGCATCCAGCTGGCAAATCCCATTTACAAAATGTCCTTATAATTAGGGCAGCAGTATCTGTGGCATGGCTTCTAACTGCTTTCCCCATCCCTCCCCCACAGAAATCATTTTCATCTTGCCTGTCTAGACATTTAGCATTTGCACTGATGAGAAATATACAAATTCCTAGTCAGAAAACACTGCACATACATATCAAGAATATTCTAAATCCTCTCAGATTTTTCTTCTCTTTAGGATTAATTCAGACTTCATACTATGACCTTACATTTGGAGGGTTTATTAATTTGTGTCTAATTACTTAGAGAGCTATTTCGGCTTGATATTAGTCTTACTCAGGCTCTGTTAAGAGATCTTGAGCAGCTGTTCCAGATCAGTGTAAGAATTGATTTCACATCCATTTTATCATCAGAATTAATGAAGCATTTGATTTGCTGTGTGGTCCATAGCAAGTGAGTTTGTGTCTCTGCTTGAATTTCTATATCAGTGCAACCTTCACAAAGGCTTAACAGGAATCACTTTTTTCACATTCATACAGTACTAATCACACACACAAAAACCCCAACAATAGTGAAAACAACCAATAGCATTCTTACATGTGTCCTTCAGTGGTGTATTTTAAATGTCTAGTGCAGATTCCAGATATCTTAAAATGTCATCATAGATAACCAGACGCAAAAGATCATTAGTCCATCTGGTCAAACCAAGACAATAAGACTGTGTACTACAAGATTTGAAAGCACCCCATCATGCCACAGCAAGAAGTGCTATGCTGTAATGAATTAATTTATTTATATTTGCCACAAGCAGCTTGTTCTCTCATTCCCTTCCCTGTAACCAAATTACATATGCAAAGTAGGATCTGGTAGGATTGTTTTTCCCTGCATAAGCATGCTGCTGTGTGCTTGTATTAGAGAAGTCAAGGTCAAAAATGTATACTTTCCATTTGAAGCAGCAACTGCCACTGCAGTTCCTATAGGAGATAATTAAAAAAAAAAACTTTGCAGAAATAGACCTTACTTTCAGATTGAAGTGCAACACTTAACTGGAGAACCAAAGTGCCTACATCTGATGGCTTTCTTCTGAAACTTGTACTTGGTGAAATGCTGAACAGACACAGATTTTAAGCATCTTCAAGGACAAACCCCCTTTGGGGTGTTCAAATTGGGCCAAATAAACCGCCACCATAATCACTTAAATGTTGCTTGTAAGAGACCTCTGAATCTCTTCACCCCAGCCTCACCCTCTGAGCAAGATTATCAGCTGAACTGAATTGGGGCATCTGTAGGAAAACTGAAAAGATGGTCACCTGCCTGGATGTTGCACTGCACTCGAGGAAAGGAAGAATGGCTAACCTGACATCTCCCTCCCCCAGACAGAAATTGTGGCCGTTGCCTCTTCTTATGTCAACTGCACCTTTTGAGGAATATTTCATGCTCTCATGTTCATAACTCCCCTTCTTAAATTAGGTGTACACATCTACTGGACCACTCCATAACCCCTACATGACTATAAGCAAGCCCAGCTCCCTTCAAAGGGCATGTATCCTATTAATCTTTCTTGATCGCCCACTGACAGACCCTTTCAGCAAGTAAATTATGTACTTTATTTAAACGTGACTGTGTGTTCCAAGTTAAAACTTCCTGTGTCAGTAGGTTTCATGTTTAAAGTTGCTGTGTTGCTGTGGACTCCAAAGCTGTGGCTAAGACATATCTGCTGGACAGAATAGTATAGGAAATCATAAAGGTTCTTTCAGATGCTGTTATGCAAGGACTTAAGAGAATACTGTATTGCAGCTGAAAATACCTCAAAGCACAGTTTAGATCTACAATAAAATCCTTGCACATGTCTTGTTTACATTCCGTGGTTTTGTCCTTTCAGCACCTACCTCTCGATCATTTTAATGGGAGTCATATTACCCTACACAACAGAACAATCCATTATGTCATGCATTAAATTGCTTGCATCTTAGCTCAACTCTTTCTAGATACTGTCAGCCTGCATAATGCCACAGTCAACTACACCATCCTAATGGATATTTTCAATATCTCCAAGTAAACTTTAAGTGGGTCTGGAAGAGGATTGACCCTCTTGAGATGACTGTGCCACATGAGAGATCAGTTAGCAGAAACACAGTGTTCTTGATACTAATGTTTACCTTGGAGCAAATGTATACAAGTCCTGAATTTACAACTAAAATCTAAAGTGGATACATGAACAGAGTAAACACAGACAATTTCCTTATCAAACTGAAAAGCTAGAAATTAAAATGCAGACTGCATTTTTAATACATATTCCACTGTTCATCTTAAAGCATGAGCTGCGTCTGGCCTGCAAATTAGCCCTCAAACACCACCTAAAAATGAGACCAGCATGGGATCTTCTTGCAGCTCTAGTGTCAGTCACTTCCTTTCCAGCCACTGGCCTAAAAATTATCATTTTATCCCGGGACATTTTGACTTCAGAAAACCACTCAAGCAGTTTTAGTCAGCTCCTTTCTAGTCTGATGAGTAGCAAACATCTCAAAACAGAGGGAAGTTGGGACAAGATTTATGACAAACAGAATATCTCAAAGTTTCATGTAAGATTTGAAAAGAGTTGAAAGATTGATTTCTATCTGTAAATTGTATGGGGCAATTTATGGTTGCTGTTCTGTAATTTTGCACAAGCATGCAAACAAATAATGAAACAATATTTTACGTTTCTCTCCCCCCCCAAAAAAATAGTTTAATACTAGCTTTGAAAGTTCCCAGAGACAGTGATAAAATCTAACATCTACCTTAGCTGCCAAAATTTGTGTGCAGATAACTCATCCAGAATCACAAAGATTTTGGCTCTGTTTTAATCTAGCAACTGCTCCTGAGGGTTTCTATCACTTTTAGACAAATGCAAATGTTTTCCATGCATTGTTGCACATCAGTAATATTTACCTGTTTCTTTCTCCAATAAATTTCTATGGATCAGGGTGTCAGGGCCTGATATCCATTTGTATGGAAGACCACAGCAGGAAATTCTATGTGCCCTATTGGGCTGGAAATCTTTAAATACACAACATCCTAATGAAAGGCATTTTACAGTACCAGCAAAGAACTCTTCACACATTGACAACCAGTTTCTCAGCTTTTGAAAGCTGCATAAAAAGGCTTCCAGCTGCCATACAATATTTGCAACCAAACAAAAACTAATCCTTGGCAAATGTCTTTGCAAAAAATAACTATGGTGAATAATAAAGTGGTTAAAAATGGAGTCACATCAACAGGAAAAACAAACATTGAAACAATGCTTTTTAGCCCCCTTTCCCATTTCAAATTGATATGACTCATTCTTTCACATCATTCTCCCACTTGTGCAAACTTTGAGGCAATATACCAATTTCCAGTCCTTCAGCAATGGCAAATATGATAAAAACTGTCCTGGACACAGCCAAACATTACATGTATCTGCATTCAGTAGTACACAACACCCATTTAGTTCAGCAGATGCCTAGTGCAGGCTAACATATTAGTATTTTGACATTCAACCATGTCTTTCATGAAATTATGATCAATTCAGGAGTGAATCTCATTTCAGAAACCTGACCAAGACAGAGGTGCACATATTCTCAAGGCTCTTGCCTTCCATTCCCTCCTTGGCTGCACATAGATCTGTGACAGGACCTGGGGCAGCAGGAGTATGGAACATTAGCAATAGAGGAGATACCTTTCAAAACTGTTTGCTTCTCACTCTTTTTGGACTGCAGGAGGTAGTCAGCAAGGCAAATCACTGCATTAACACCCTCCAATACAACTAGAGAAGCAGATGAGATCTGCACCCAGAGGAATAAACCAAAGGAGGAGGAAGACCACTGAAGTTGAATGGGGAGCATTTGAAGTCGTTTATGGGCTGGGCATCAGCAGGACAGCAGGGTTTATGCTTGGCAAAGCACCAGGGTACAAATCCAACCTGGCAAGAACAACAAGAGGCAGATGATTTGAATCAACATCAAAGTCTGAATCACAAAACCCCCAACAAAATCCTACCCAAAAAGTATCTCAGCTTTTGGGAAGGAATCTTAGCATGATACTTGTGGAACAATTCCTTGAGGGAGCAAGACTATCATGCTACAGTCTCAGTAAAAATTAATCCTCCCAGTCAAAGCCTGTATTCCCAGACAGCAAACAGCAACTTTTCCAGAGAAGACAGTGAGTTTTCAGCTATGTGATAGGATTTAATACAGAGCCAAAGGGGGTGGCGCACATCTGACCTATTTTAAAACACAAAATGTGGAAAAAAACCACTCAGCAATAAAATATTAGCTTTACTTTCAAGTGCAGACAAGCCAAAGTAGCCCAATTATTTACCACCCAAGATGCTAAGGAGGCAAATAAGTCTCTGTTTCCAGTGTTGTTACAGAATCTCAGAAATATTTTATAACTCTAATTACTAGATGAGACTCCTGATGTACTCATTTTTTCCCTGGTCATCAGTAAGCTCATTAACCAATCCCACTTAGTGCAGGAGTGTTATTTGCCTAGATGGTGTTACATTATTTTCTTATTTATTTTGGAAATAAGTAATTTATTACTGAAACATGTTTAGTTGTGACCAGAAAAATACAGTGTTGGAAAGAAACAGTAGAGGGACAAACGTGCATCTAACTTTCGACTCAGTTTTCATTTTGTAGTTCCACAAAAGAAAAACAGACTTTTTCCTTCTATCACCAAAGCAAGCAAAAAAAACTCTAATGAAGAAGCAATAGGTACAAAATATTATTTTCCTATTTCTTTAAGCCTATCCCATGAAACAAAAAAAGAAAAAAAAACCCACAAGTAGAGACTCCTCTTAAACATTTTAACTTAAACATCCTTTTTTTATCCTGTTATATTTTTAAACATAGGGAAAAAGTTGTTACGTGCTGCACTTGTATCTTGCAACTAAAAAAAAAAAAATCAGTGGCAACTTTTTTTTTTTCCTTTTCTCTCACACAAAGGAACTTGTAGAAGAATCACCTTTCAGCATATCTGCTAAGCTTATTGGCCTGGTCATTTTAAAAAAAGGCAAAATAAAAGCACAGTTGTCTAACACTAGAATTGCCTAAGGTAGCAAGAGCTAGTTAGGAGCCTGCCTCCAGTGACATCTGTGAAGCTATCCTTTCAAAAAAAAAGGAAATGTTTGCTCCCACTCATCACTTATTTTAATAAGATCCATTGGCTGAGACAGTTATTCATGCAGAGCAGTCATGATCTGCTTAGACTTTCACTGACCTTCAGGGAATTATAAAAGAAGGAACTGATTTCAGTTCCTGGAAAGGAGGAGAAAGAAAGGCAAGTAAAGGTAAGTGCTTCAACAAAAAAAAAACATCTAATGTTATAAAAGAACTCCTAACAGCAGGGAAGGAGGCATCAAATCAACTTCTGTCATTTTAAATATTTCCTACAAAGGAGGAAATATGCTTTAGTGCAATGAGATATCCATTTTTATGTAGCATGCCCAAGAATTAATCTCTACAGTTCAACCCTGCACTACTACAGCTGAGTCAGCACCATTCCTTTTAAATGACCTGATTCTGTAATCCCATTATTAACATCATGAAAATGACTTTCTTCTTTGCTGTTTTGTGCTATCAATGGAAAGCCACAGAACCAAAATGCATTAGCTCTCACAGGTCGCCTCTAGGATTATTTGCATCAATACAAACTGAATTAATCATGGAAACATTTGAATAATAACCACTTGCATGCTAGTGCCAAAGCTGTGTCAGGAGCTGTGGTTCACTTCTGTAAAATATTGCATTTTATTTGTGTTATTGTCATCTGAACCATGCATATTTTATCATTCTCTACCAGAATGGTATCTTGCAATTTATATTGGTAGCCTTTTCTTATATTATATACATATTATATACACACCCTCTCCTTTATGATCCCTAATCAACAAGCTTAAATTTTTTAGTGGCACATACTTAAATTTATGCACCTGAAGAGGAGAATTCAATACAATACCAACATAATGGAGACTCCTTGTATGTTTGCAAGGCATGGACTCAACCTTTGATTTGTAGTGTTTTATACAGCTACAGCTTTTAACTGCAAAAAGGAGAGAGTCTACTAGGTTACCAGAGGACTGCTTTTATGGCCAGTAAAGTTTACCTCTTGCTTCTGATCAGTGCTATAGATCAAGTGAAAATGCAAAGAGTAAAGTACCCAAGATACAATTAACCAGCTCTAATCCAACTGAGCTGGCAAGCAGTGAGTTCAAGGCAATTTGCAGAGTCTATTACCAAGCTAAACTCTGAAGACTGCAATATCTGTAGCAACATATTAGTAAGCATTTTAAATGCAAAAAGACCTCATCAGATAGCCAGGGTCAGAATTCTGATAAAAGTGCTATACAGTTTGTAGGCATAATAATTCTGCAAAATTAATTTAAAAATTTAGATGCTTCATGAAACAAAATTCTCACAAGACAAATGACATACTAGGAGCTTGTCAAACATTGTGAAATACTGCTGAAAAAATGACATCTCCCTCAAAAATAATGCATAAATACATATGAAAGAGATGCAACAAGCACAACAATAGTGATAGCGAGCAGTCTTACACATTGCACACAAACAGGAGTCAAATAAATTACTTGTACTCAACATGATATTAAAATACATTTACATCACTGTTAAACATGGTTGAAGCAACTTTTCTACTATGAAAGAAAGATATCTTTATCAAAGAGAATTCAGGATAATTGGAGGGCTGCACAGCTGTCCCAGACTCTGGAAGAATGATGGAGGTAATAACCACTGTCCTATCAGTCATGCCCACAACTTTTCTGAGTCCTTCCACCTTCCCGACTGCCTATTGCAGTGGTACTGCGGCATAAGTACCATTTCCCAGAGACACAAAAATTTCATGATACAGACACCCTCTAAGCAAATCTATGGAAACAATAAAATAATCACCGTACCAGAAATAATAAAACTGGAATAGCAGAAAGCAACAGTGTGTTAAAAACATCAAACCAAAATAAACACTGACTTTCAGTGGAGTAAATACATTCATCTCCACCTGAAAGGAAGTAAGACCTGTTGTTTATCAGGGGCAAGTCCTTTCATAAAAGTACAACAGCCAATTTACACAAACATTCAACTGGGCTATTTCCTCATTAATTTTCTTCTGAAATGTTTTTTCTTTCTTTGTATGAGGAAAAACAACACTTCACAGAAGTCCACACGGGGGGGGGGGGAAAAAATCAAGTATTTAATCCTACTCTGTTACTGTACAGCTCCAGTTACCATAACAACTTGCTGTAGCTCTTCTAATAATAGGCTTAGGGAAGCTTGTCCACAAAACCATCCTGTGACTGGAGCTACCGTTCGTATACTATTTCATATCCATGCAGCTTCTCTGTTGCCAAGAGTCAAATCTATTTCATTTTAAGTTTAAATATGATTCACAACATTTCACGGCTAGAAAAGTCAGACTACAGGAAGTATTTGTAATCACATCGCTTATCACTCAACACGGCACTGGATTCATACCATACTGTTGCTCATCAAATGCTTCAGTGTTTCACTGAGTTTATAATAGGAAATAGACAATATTTTAAATAAATATGTGAATTTGTAGCAGTATATTTAAGTCTGTGCTATATAACAACTCTTTCTCAGGTATGATTTATTCCTGTTACTTGAGAAAGTACTGCAGCTGTGGCAAATGATTGTGAAACCTACCAAAATCCTGTGGGTAAAGTTGGAATCTTGATGCTCAGTTTGGGGCTCAAATATTTTTTTGAGCTTCATTTCACAATACAGATGTTCTTTCATATAATTTATTATTAATTATGAGTTTCCTTCAGCCTAATTTTGCTAGGAAGTGTTTGTACAAAAGCTAACATGAAGCCTGATGTCAAATTACTATGTTTGAAAGAAGGATCCTAAAAATATCTTTTTAGATGTTTTGAGCTATAATAATTCTTTAATGAAATTATACTGTCTTTTCAAGATAATTATTCACAGTATCTTAGTTCAAGTAAAAATGCGTGCATCCAACTTAGCCTACTATTTGATTTCCAAAGAAACCTGTTGGAGCAAAGTCCTGGGCAAACGCAACCCTCAAACTTTCCAGTTCTTCTACACAATTTTTACTGGTGGGAAAGATGCAGGATTAAACTAAAAGCTCCAGAATTTTCTCTCCTGAAGGAGAAAATAAATCCTATGTTCCACAGGACAAATCTAAAAGCAGACAGCTCCAAATTGTTTCCTCTGCAAAAAGTCTTAAAACTTCTTTTCAAGCAGGTCATGAACAGGAACTCATAACTTTGTACCTATATCTGATGGTTAAGATCTTTCCACATTCCCAATAAAATCGCCCTCCTGTGGTCAGTCCCTTCCTGTGCTCCAGTCCTGCGTCTGGTTTTGGTGCAGCAAGACTAACAAACTCCTGATAACAAGCATGTCCCCATTCGATCCATGACCCAGTAGTCTCTCAAAATAACAAAGAAGTGGCACCCTTTCTAATTCTACAAGGTAAATATCACAAAATCTGTGAGAGATGCCTACTTTCCCATGTCAGGGAACTCTCAAAACACCTAAATGTGTGTGCATGTGGGAACTGGGAAGAAGATGAGCAGTGGTCCTGACTTAAAGATGCAAAATTTCACAGTTCTACTGCGTTTTTTTACAATTGTCTGTACTCTTTTTGAGACATTTTAGCCACCTTGTCAACTTATACAACAAAATTACAGTCCATTTGCAAGGGTTTTTTTCAATTTCTTTGTTTCCCTTTTAAAGGTATTTCCTAATCTAAATCCTCCCTCACTAAAATTTATCCCTATCAAAATTATTTGTACATGCAGAGTGCTTTGAGGTCTTCAGTATTGAGGTGTGTTATTTTATGAAGCTTGATGTTTAAAGCATTCCTAAATCAAAGTAAACAATGTGACATATTTGGACTTAATTTGATGTGCAAAGACCATTATTATCTAGTTAGCAGTCTCCTCTCAATTGAAAGTATTTTAAAAATATAACAAAGGGAAAAAAAACCTGCCGCGTTACAGTCAATGCATATAAGTCGTTAGCTAACACAGTATCTATCCTCACCTACGGATGGAATTCTGTCTCTTAAATTAAGAAGTGATGAAGAGCTACAAGAATTTTTGCACGTAGGCATCCTAGGTGGTTCTGGTCTAATTGATTAACATTTCCTGAGGAGAAGTGGCAGGCTAGCAAACACTACGCTGCTGATGTCAGCTCAGATCTGACATCAGTAAAGTCCCTACTGCAAATTTACAAAGGAGGGGTAAGTAAAATGAGCAGATTTTTATTTTGGACCCATTAAAATGCTGGAGATAGAATTTTCAAATAAAGCCAGCAAAATGGATATGAAATGTAATTATTTCCAACTTCAAATATTACAGTGAAGAAACAAACAAAAATAAAAGTGTACTTGAAACTTCCTTGGAAAAACAACAACATTAATGAATTTCCAAGAATTTGATGTGTGTAACATAGTCCAGGTTAATATTGCAAATTGCTCAACATGCATACGTAAACAGCCTTCTGTGGAGGGACCTGTAATGTAAAAGACACACTGCAAAAACACAAAGCTATTGTTTGAGATATTACTTTGTAAGAGAAGGGAACTCCCCGAGACTTCAGTGGAAATGCAGAATTTGGAAAAATAAATGCGAGCTGTGAGGTTCTAGCACAAGTCGTGGTGGGAGTCCAAGATAACTTTAGTTAGCAAAAGTCCTAGAGGGTTTAGAAATATGCAAACACAGAATCAGCATCCTGACAATTAAAGCTAGACTTCTGTACATTACCTTCACACACCTGTCATACAAATGAACAGAACAATGCCAGAGAACTGCTTGCTTCATCCCAATCCTCTTCTGAGCAAGAGTGGTCAATAAATTCAAAGAGCAAGAATGTTAGACAGTCGTATCTCGAGATGTTAAATCAGCTATACCTCTACAAAAAGACGTGAAGAACCAGATGAAAAGTCACATTCAAGTATATGTGCAAAGTCTGTTCAGTTGTCATAACATGAAATATTTGTTTGACCAAGCGAGCTTACCCCTTTCGCTTTTCTAAACATCGGCTTCATGCAGTACTGATTAGCAGGCAGCTGGATGTTGCACCAATTCATAATATCCTGAGTAGCATCACTTGCAAATTACTTCCAAGGAAATGAGTACTTAGGAATTTGTCAGAGACCTGATTAGATGGTGAAATGAATCAGTGTTAGAACTGCAATAGACTTTGATCAGTTTAAAAATGGCTTGTTTGAACGTTTGAAATCATTAGCAAGGTGCATATGGGAGTGATATAATACAGTGTTGAGAGCAATTAGATTGGAGTTCATTTTGTAGTGTCTATTGAGTACATTATTTTTATCTGTTTTAGAAACATGTTAATGATTGCATAACCCGTTAATGATGCAACACCCGTTCTCCTTGAACATTATTATAGAAGTCTTTTCAGTAATATTCATAGATGTAAAAGCAAGAGTAAAAAATTGTATTTGCTCGTAACTTGATCTTTCTCTGAGAGATTTTGGTGGATCAAATTCTTATTATGCCTTCCAAGCACTTTAGACATTTATCCAAAGATCTACTAAACCAATCAATGCAGATGGAAATTAAACTTTAAGACCTAGATCTATAAGGTATTTAGACTGAATTGGTTTAGAAAAATCCAGCTACACATTGAATAGAACACAACTTCCTTATAAAATGCCATTAATCTAGAAGTTATGCCTACGGTTTCTCCCAAAATTTATACAGTTTTACTTTTAAAATAAAGCCAAGTAAAATGAACACACTTCAAAGAGATTCCATTCAGAAAACATAGTGATCAAAGTCCAAGAGTTGTCCATTATTTATCAAATTAATTTCACAGTTTCTGTGTGAAATAATGATCGTTGCCTCCCTGCCCTCTTCCCAGCAGTCATGCCTCCTTCTTCAATAACAAAAACTTAAAGCTCTCTTGTATCACTTTGCAGTAAAGAACAGTTGGGAAATACAGCTGTTTAAATAGTCTGTAGAAAAACAAACACATTGACTGTAGTGGTCTGAAAATCAAGATACATAGCTCAAGAAGTGACCTACTGACAGACAAGAGGGTTTTTTAAATCTCTTGCTCCACATAGTTTAGTATCTTCTTTCATTAGAGTAGATCACATTAAGGGTCTAATCCAAGCCATTTCAAACTCAATAGCAGTCTTTCAGTTATTAGTAAGCTTTGGATCAGACGCTTAAGTGCAGAAGATTATGTACATGGAATAAAAAGTACCAGTTAGAGACCAGCAGAATGACTGTCTCTAATGTGATATATGTGCAAAGGCAAAAAAAAACACCATGAAAAATAGACTAGTAGATGGGAGGTTGTATAATTTTATTGTAATGGCTGCGTTTACCGTAAGTCATTTCTAATGGCCTCAAGGTCCGCCAGGGGAGATTTAGGCTGGACATTAGGAAAAAAAGTTTCACAGAAAGAAAGGGTCATTGGGCATTGGAACAGGCTGCCCAGGTAGATGCTTGAGTCACCTTCCCTGGAGGTGTTTAAGGCACGAGTGGACGAGGTGCTAAGGGGCATGGTTTAGTGTTTTATAGGAATGGTTGGACTCGATGACCTGGTGGGTCTCTTCCAAGCTGGTTATTCTATAATTCTACGATTCTAATACAAAACACTTACCATTAAATGGACCTCTTCAGTTTTTGAATTAGTTTTCCTCACAGTACCTGCATGTGAGGTGTGGAATTAATTTTCTCTTCATTAATATACAAAAATGTGAGGCATTTAAATATGCTCATAAGCAGAAAAGCTGCGACAGTAAAGGAAGACACTAAGCCAAAACACAAAGTTAATTTAACCAATTTTTCACTCACACATCTTAAGTCTCTTTCTTATTCAGGCACTGCTGTGATATTTACCTCTACCATTTCTAGTTAAAAATCTACAGCTTCCTTCAAGAAAGCATCAGCTTCCTTCAAGAAAGCATCAGAAGTTCAGACCAGTGGCAGCAGCATGTTCCACATTGGCTCTAGATGGGGATTCATCCCAAATCTGAGGATAATTGCCTATTCCTTAAGTTTCTATTCCAGTTTTCACAAGCAGGTTTTGTTGTTTCTAGGGCAGCACTGGCATGGAAATCTGCTTTAGCACATAAATTAGAGCCCCTGCAGTGTCTCTGCTAGCAGGTCAGTGTAGAAAGCAACCTTCAACTATTTAATGTTGAAAAAAGTTCCTCATCTGCCAGATAGTTTATGGCTTTTACTGAAGATAAATTCTTAGAATAATCATATTAAACACATACAAAATGAGTTTCAAAAAAAAAATTAAGACTTCTGCCCCAATGCAAATTTTTCGCTCAGGAGCTTAAATTTTTGTTGTCAGGCAAATCAAAAACTGCTGTTCTCCTTGTTAACACTCCACAGCTATCAAACTATCACTTCTTATTCAAAATCGTCCTAAAAACTCAGCTTGCTTAAATATGTGACCGTAGGGGACGGAGTCTGTGAACTTTTATTAAGCTTCATTCATTCTGCTTTAATGTAAGAACCACACAGCAGAGCCTTTGTCACATGTTTTGTGAAGCACAGAGTACACCAATAATTGGTAAAAAAAGTAATAAAAGGTTCAGAAACAGACTCAAGCAAACCAGACAATGAGGGTTTCCCCAGCACCATAGGTATTTCAGATAATTTTTTGCTACTGTTTTTTCCTTCTGGAGGACAAGGTAACACATAAGGCAGAGAAAATCAAGGCAATCCAGCTCATGAGTTACCTCCTAATACCCATAAGACAGCTGAGAAGAACAAAATTAAACAACCCAAAACATTTTTCTGAAGCAAAATATTTCATTTTGCTTGTGCAAAATACAGAATTGTATAAATTAAAAAAATCTTTATAGAAAATTGACTATGTTCAAAAAGCAATAGGAATCACATTTTTCTCCTGCAGATGGCTAGATAGAAAATAAACCAACGAGTTTTTAAACGTAATTTGTCCTTCCTAAAGAGTTTCATTGATTTTGGGAGGGACGGGTTTTTAATATTATTTTATTTTAAACAATCGGTCATCCAAGAACATTAAGTCATTTGAAACAGAACCAGTAAAAGAAAATAACTAATTTCTGCCCATTTTGGAAGGTGGGTAATAGAATAAAAGCCAACAAACGTGAAAGCAAGATGGTTTCAGAGAGAATTAACACAAGTTCCCAGAGGACCTTACTAGCAGATGTGGGTAGTATATTATGCCATTGTTATCAGGTAAAACTATTCTCCTAGCTTGTAAATTAAGTTAATGTGTTAGCATCAATACTTAGGAATTTGAATAATAAAACAGATTTCAATTATCAGTGCATTTCTATACCTGGTGAGGATCGAGTCACTTTTATCAGGGTGCATCCTGCAGACAGACCATTAGCCACTAACAAGTGATTTTATTGTTATCTACCTCCACAGCTTGCAAGTCAGCAGGACAGGAGCTGGGAAGGGAAGCTGTTGCAGGTGGCAGCAATGCTGCTTCTGATAGGCCCCAAACTGAGCTCCTATGTAGAGTCCCAGCGTCACTCACCCACCCACTCAACAGGGCTAAAAGACACGCAAATCAGGGCAAGCTTACAGTAGTCAGTTCAAAATACCGCCAGGAACTATCTGGACACAGAGTGCAGAGCTAAGGGCTATAACATGTACACAGGTGGGAAGGAGCAGCATCCAAGGGCCTCGAGTCTGACCCAGTCAAGAGAGAGGGAACCAAAACGCTTCCTCACCTCATCTGCTGCATCATCACAGCTCATTTGTGTTCTCCAGTTTTATTTCCCTGTAGTCTTTGCCAGTGGTATTTTCTTACATCCTGGTAAGGCCTCCTACCATTTACATCCATCTTCCCGACTGACTGTACAGAGAACTTCCCTGTGCTCCAAGAGATGTAAACCAGGGCAGGATGGTCCTCAGCGGAACAAAATGCATTCCCTCCACCTCTACAGTGAGAAACAGGAGACTTGTATAATTAGTTAATTTAGACCCTTTAATGAACATTGGTTTATCTTCTGACATTAAAGGATGTAAGAATCATTGAAAACCTGGAAGGCAAATTCACGGCTAGTGCAAACAGCTGACTTCAGTGACATTCAACTTGTTTATGCAAGCAGCAAATTTGGCCTGCATGTACTTTTTGCTCAATGTTTCTGTCAGACAATGCAGAGCAAACAATATTTGGCTTCATCTTACTCTGGGCAGATCAAATATTTGCACCCAGGACTTTTTTCTTTGCCCGCCGGTTTGTGTTTTCCCCCAGCCCAGGCTTTGATGTACCTTTATAGCAGCTGCAAAACACATTTCATGCCAAGGAGCAATTTGCAGGCACAGCACTAGACATTTCAGAGCATTGCTAGTTATTCATACCGTATTTTTTTGGCAGCTTTTCGAAATATACCACCACAGAACTGTCGTCTTTCACAGTAACAAGTATTTTCATGCATTTGTCTTTTCTGTGAAAATGATTTGTAATTTTTTACCACAACAGAGGACTCATCCTAGCAACGTACAATTTTTAAATCCCATAGTTTGCTTTTAAAAGTACTGTTTCTAAAACTATCTTAACAAAATCCATCTTGACACACATACAAAACACCTCTTGCAGGTAGTAGAAAAGAGGAAACAAAAAAATTTTTTAAAAAGATCCACCTTACATCCCCCACTGGATGCTTCAGCTGACCTACCTTCCCCCAGGGAAAGAATGCAATGCCTGATAAATCATATGTATGCTGTGAAAGCAGAGGCTTATCTCTCTGTTCCTGCTTTTTCTGCACAAATTGCTCAAAGAAGTGCTTTTAATTTGAATAGTATCTCCACATAAGAAAAGGTTTCTGTTAAGCAGGCATACAGATATATACTTCATTTACTTGGAACTCATAAAACTAGGCTCTGAACTTTGTAATCTGGGTGATTTTACCATAGATTAAATATTTTTTAAAAAATCTCTTGCACTCATACTTCATCAACAGTGTTACCAGCAGCAAAGCAAAGTTGTTTATAGTAGCTTTCCTCGCTGAGAAGAATTTCCATTGTAAACTAGCTTCCAGAGTATGAGAGGATTACTTAGTTCAGTTGCTTTTTAAGACCCAAATGCTGTCCAAAGACAGCTTCAAAGAATTTTAATTTGGTTGATATTCAGCTATTAGTAATCCCTTCCCATAGGCCAACAGCCACAGGACACCCTATCTAGTCTTCTGTCTTTCCGTGCAGCAGTTACATTACTGTTTTCCTTTCACATCACAGGCAGACTTTGCCATCACTCTGAGCTACATTTTCAATGTAGAAATCAGACAACCAAATCTCATGTTCTGGAAGACATCCACTTCTACTCACCAAAACCTCCGACCTCATTCAACTTGTCAAAAACTCATCTTATCAGACATCAAGGCATCCTGATATTCTGGCTTTTAGGAAAGTACCAATACATCCCTGGGGCTGAACTGGAGGCACTTCCAGAAGAACCTCCAAAGAAAAGCTACCTGCAGCAAATTTCAGCTCACAAGCACAGGTCCCCTCTGTCTTGGAAGAGAGATCAGCCCTGTTTGTCCAGGAATGGATGTCATTCTTTCATCTGCTCCAGCCCCAGAACCTCTTTGGAAAACTGAGAAAATGATAAATGCTGCCAGTTCACCACTCTGCTCCTGCCCCTTTATGCACTGTTCTCAGCTGCCAAGCAATTTGATATTCAGTTGGCAGCAAGCATCTTGTTCTCTCAGAGAAAGTAAACTAATTGCCTTCATTATTAGTGTTTCTCGTTTCCCATTTGTGCTTTGTGCCACTTGGCTCTTTTGATCATTCATCTCAAATATATGCAGACTTCAATCCATTTAGAATTATCGGTGTTTATCTGCAGGTTATTACTCTTTCCAGAAAGAAGATTTCTTATAGTTTGATAGTATTTAGATAAGTAAGGAATGAGTGTCTCCCTTTGCACTTTATTTGCTTTTCCTTTCCCTCCACATATCAGTTAAAAAAAAATATGGATGCAAAACATATGAAAATCTTAGAAGATAAGAGCAACTGCAGAAACATTACAGAGAAGTTAAGCACCGTCACCTAGAAAATCAAGAGCAAAGTCAGAAAAACTTCCAATCTCTTGATCTAAATCCTAGACAGTCTCAAAAAAAGTACTTTATTTCTAACATCACCTTGGTTTCATTTATGTCAAATTTCTCATTTCACTTGCTTGAAATACTTTCAACAGTGAAAGAAAAAAAACTTATGATCTCTCCTTTATTTTCCTGGTTTAGTTTTAAATTAAAAACAAGAGCCTAGTGCTATCACTAAATCCTATATTTGAAAATTTAGGTTTGATTAAAAATGGGGAGATCAAATGGATAACAGAAAGCGTGGAAGTTTAAAATGAGGCAATTTATTAAAAAATGAAAGGAAAATCTTTAAAAGTATTTCTCAACTGTAACTTGTTAAATATAGATAGATACCTATAAAATACAAGCACAGTACTCCAAATTAGTGAAGTACAAAATAGTGACTACATAAGAACAACAGTCAAAACCCTAAAGATTTGGTTTTCAGGATCTTCTATTGAAAATTTTATTTAGAAACATTTTTTGGCTATTTGATAGATGAAAGAGATATACTCAAAGTGATCAGAGCAGAGAGCACTGCCACTAGGTAGCCTTCAAGTTGTCATTTAAGAGGCTCAGTGGCCTCCAATGCTCCCCACCTAGAAACAGCACTGTGGCCAAAAGATCCTACACCTTTTATAGCTACCAGTTTATCCCACCAGGCTAAGATATCCTAAAACACAGTAAGCAAACTCAAAATGATTATTCAGCCATCCCTACTGGATTCTGCTACAGCTTGTAACAATTTACAGGGTTTATGAGCAATTACAATTAAATTATTTTGTGGTGAAATCTTGAGAGGCACTATAGGAACAAAACCAGCAGCGTAATTCAATTTGTTCTCTCACTGAAGATACATTGTTAGTCAGTATTTTTCAAATCAAGACCTTCTACCCTTGTGTCTTGTCAAAGACAGAGGATATTTCTCTAAACTAAGTTCATAACAAAGACCAGAAGGAATACCGTCTCCAGTTTTCAAAAGATGACATATGGTGTGTTCCACAGGATTGTCAGAACTAATTTCTGAAATCTTCACCTTTAATTGGCTGACAACTGTGCCAAGGTAATTTTTTTTTTTTTTAATTAACTCTTAGGAATACAAGCACTTTCTAGACTTCCAGTAACTTGTAAAATTACTAACTTTTGCAATTCCATTTTGCTGTTCATCTGAAAGCCTCAAGGCAGGATACATGTGCTGGTCTTCAGAACATCCACTAATAGAGATACTAAAGCCACTTTAAAGGTATACAAAGTAACAAATGAGTACATTAGATGGCAAGATACGATTGCAATTCAAGGACAAAGTTGTAAAGCTGATTTCCCAAGTCCTGGACCATAACTGGAGACAGACTTACTGTTAAAGAAAGTATTTCCTAAATATTTGCAAGAGCCACTACAATATCAGCATCACCCAGTTTGAAAACTTCTGAAAACCATCTTTTTAACATACATGGAAAGACATCCAGACAAGGCACTCCAGTCTTGTTGGCTTTGTAAAATTTTTCTGGTTGGAACCCAAAAATATTTTAATTCCAACACTTACATTAAGGTATATCAAGAATTTGATGAAAATGGGGAGACAACTGCCTCAGTAGAGTATCAAATGGCTACCATCCTGAGCAAGGACGTTTAAACAAGATGCTCAAAAATATTAAGCAACTTGTTTCCTGTGCTCACCATCACCAAATCTATAAACAAATAAAACATCATTCGGTATTTCACAACTTCTATGAAGAGATTTGATTAAATTCTAAGCTACTCAGCTATTACAGTTAATAATCATGTAGACAGGACTCGAGTAAAAGGAAAGTTTTTTTTTCCATTAAGTGCACAGTAACCAGGTAAAACTTCTTCCATCACTTCAGACGGTCTGTTCTAGTTTTTGATGAAAGTTGTGTCTAGCACTACTCTCTGTAACATGTGAAGCTATCCAAAAAGATCAATAACATCAGTGAATACTAGGAAAATCAGTTTTAACAACACATCAAGACTTGTATTTCTCAAACCAGACAATGTAAGCATTCTTTGGCTCAGCAGAGAAAATCTCTAGAAATCATTTCCATTTGATCATTTCTTGGTCAGACACAACAGCTTCCCTCAAGTCCATCTAGAGTAGTGGCCTTAATCCTTCCTAGACTTTTTTTTTTTCCCCCCACAATGGTGTACTGGAACACACTACTGTTCCAAGGTGAGGTATTATTCTAGTAAAACATTTGACTAGAAGAAAAGCCAAGCCCTTTTTAGAAGCAAGGAATATCTGTTGTCCCAAAGATGTTTCTATCTCCTCAACTGCAAGTTAAAGATCCCTATGCATTCTCATCTCTAAAACTAGCTCCTTACAGCTTCTTCCTAGTCATATTTCCATAAACAGCTACAACTCATACTTATTTTTGATCTGCATGTTCTTTGTGCCTGACTGTAGTGTTAGAAGTAACAGCCCATCTGTGTATGGTTTTTTATTTTATCCGACTGCTGTTTATTACAGCTAACAAGATTTTGCCTGTGAATTCTCCCAAAGCTGTGAATGTAGTTACTCAATTATGATACATAAAGATGATTTAAGATATCATCTCTGATTCAACAAAACAAAAAGTATAGACAAAAAGTATAGGCATTCATTTCTTGAAAAAAGTCTTCAGTTGGTGTTATTCAGGCAACATCACCAACCTACACACAGTCTTTGGGAGACATCACTTGGATTCTCTGTGAACAAAGAGCTTTCAGAACCAGAGACACTGTCATACACCAAAAAATAATTTTACATGCTATGCTAGGCAGAGAAGAAGAAACAAAGAAAATGTTCAAGTCCCTTTTACATCACATACATAAAACACACAAGTGAAGGAGCACAAAAACACCAGTACAAACACTTCATCTAGCTGCTTATCACCTCCATTGGAACTGCTAAAGCAAAGACTTTGTGTCAGCTTCATATTGATTACAAACAGAAATCGGTTAACTATTTTCCTCTCACAAAGATTCTTGCCATGAAACTGCAAGCATCTTTGTAATACAAAAAGTACTTACTCAACAACAGAAAAGAAGCAGAAAAGCTTCAACAGTCCTGAAAAGCACGCCACTAACACCATTGTGCAGCAGCATATGTTACAAACTTGCTGCATTCAAAGGAATTAGAAATGTCTATCTACTGTTCAAAATTATATCTGTTGATTTTATGGAGTTGTTTGTTGGGGGTTTTTTTTGCTGCTGTACAGCCATAAAAGCATAAGTTTGACTAGATTTTTGTAAAATTTATTTCAATTATTTCCTAAAAATAACAATGATGTTTTGCAGTAGGCGCATATAAGCAGACTACTTATCGACTTTCTTAGAGCTCTGCAGAGGCATTCTTGAAAGAAACACAGACATTATTGATGAAATTCACATCCTCATAATACATGAATTGTTACACCAGAGAATACTGTAAGGTTGTAAGATCAGACAGGCACAGTTGGCTATAATTAATATCATTGCACTGACAAGTGTATGAATGTGTGTACATATTGAAAATTAGTTATATACATAAAATGTTTGTATCTTGCATAATATTAATTTACACTAAAAGTAATAATAGAAATAATTCTCTCCTGCAGTAATGATTTCCAGTTAGATCTTGCATACAGTGAAATTTTATGCCTCTGCCGAAGCCTGTAAAACCATTTTAATGTTAAGTCAACACTACAACACTATCAGCAAATTATTTGGGACCCAGCAGGTTCCAGGTTTTCAAACATCTTTAAATCCAACCTTGCTTTATATCCACTACATCAACAAGTGTTTTGCTCTCACACCGAAGTCTTGACCTTTCTAGGGCAACAAAACTTTTTACTGTGCATTGACATTTGCAAGAAAAGGCAGAGGTAGTCTTTTCTGTAGCAGGTCCACAGAAACATATTGAGTTCATTTTCGAGTGAAACACAAAGCAGTGAAACACTGAGGGTAGGGGAACTGGTTACTGCTGGCCTTCAGTAAGAGGATGCCTGCTAGGTTAAGCTACATAGCTGGCCAGGATCTGTGTGTCCCAAGAGATGTTCAGGACAGTCTCCAAGAAGTACAGAGTGATAAGATACTGTTTCAACAGCGCTAGCTTACACAAACTTTCCTACTGGTTTTGTGGTCCAACCAGTTTTACAGTGCAAGTCTTTTGGCACCCTGTGGTAGGCTCAGACTCCCCAAACATAGTAATCACTTCGTCTATAGGAAGGGAGGCAGCTCCCTAAAATATCAGTACAAGTCTGTAGAAACATGTAACTGCTGGAATCAGAGACAACCCAGCACAAGGGTGCATTCTCACCCTTACTGCATCACATTTCCACACTTTTTTATTTTAATAAAAGGTTCATCTTCATTAATAAAATATTTTGAATTCTCCTTGATCACTGAAGAACAGCAGGACCACACACACACACCTGCTGCCTTCTCCCAGCCTTTGATTCAGCAAAACTGTACATAAATCCTGTCATTTAAATAATCTTAGCATCAACGTGAACACTTGCCACCACTGTGTTGCTTACTACTTTTGTATCCCCATCAGGCCCATTTGACTTATAGCTTCTCTGAGATGAGGACTAATTATTGCTTTGTGCTTGCACTCCAACATGATTGAGCCCTACTTACAAGCAGTTAAGATAATAATTGCTAGCTTGTATAAATTGCCACAAGGACCATTCCAGCGTAACTACTTTTCTTCAGTGCATGTAAAAAAATCGCACTTTGCAGTTATTTGGAAAACAAGATATAGTTCTGAGGACAATAGGAATTATCAAGAATATATATACATATATGTACATATATGTATACACACACACACACACCCTACGCATATATATACCACAAAGTCCCTGTCTAAAAACTTCAGGATGTAGGACCAAATTTTCAAGTGTAAGAGTGTTCCTATCTGAACCAATTCCCTGGTGAAGGCTCATGAAGTATTCATCCTTAAAATTCTGTTTGAAGATGAAATTCCATGCAATTTTTGTTTAATTTTCCACTATTTGGGGTTGAGTTAACTTAACATTTGCAAGATGTAGGTATCATGAAGGTTAAAGTAGAAAATACATCTGATCTAGCCTCAAGTATCACAAACACAATCAAGTCCTTAATGTTTTTCTAGAAGAGCAGGATTTTTTTGCATACAAAGTAAAAAAGTTAGTGGTTCCAGTTTCAACCAGTGCTTCACATAAATGATGGAACATATTAATAGGACACAAGCTTTCCACAAGGTTCACGATACAAACACTTCAGCATTCACGCATCAGTGTTCCAATTTCATTTCTAGTAGCATCACAACTAATTATTTGTTGTGCTCTCCATCAGACTATGAAGAGTTGTGCTTGCTTAGTTTTGGGTTTTTCTAAAGCAAAAAGCCTGTGAAAAAGTGTGTATTTTGATAAATGTAAATATAAAACAACAAAAAATGATGATAAGAAAGTTAAAATGATACATGATATTTAAATAACCTTCCTCAACGGCCCATGAGTAAGGAAAGCTGGGTTATCAGAATCAGCTGTGCTTGTTTAATGTGTATGAAAACCAACAATTAAGAACTGATCATGTAACTCATAGTTAATGTGTAAGCATTAGTTTGTAACATGCACATGAAATAAGCTGTATTGATATATTGTGGAGATCTAAAAATCTATCTGCTATAGAAATTGTTTAGAGAGATAGGTTTTAAAATATAGCTTAACATCTTAGAAATGCAAAACTTAAAATGTTAACAATTTAATGTTATTGTACTGTGCACCTCAGTATTTTCAGAGATCAGGAGAATATTTACTTAATTTCCTGATAGGTTACAGAATAAGACATAAAAATTGCACAGGAAAGCATAACTGTGCCCCCATGTGTGCATTAGAAATACCATCATAAGAGTGGTCCTGAACACAGTATGTTCTTCCCTCCCTGCTTAGTTTTCAGTTTATGAAACTTTTCATAGAATTTACATAACTCTGGGAATAATTCCATAATGAGTAGCACAAATGTGGCAGATAAGAGGCAGCAAAGGGAGATGCACTGCGGGCCAGCCCTCTATCCCCACCTCTCATAAGCGCTGCTCGCCCATGATACCCTCCAACACTGCTCACAGGCAGGGGAAATTTAAAAGTTGAATTCAAGCTGAAGGAAAGAACAAAGTATAATATGCCTGCAGCACACGACTCATTCCGTATCACTACCCTCAGGCCAGCAATGTTGGGGAACAATGCCACAGGCAGTGTTTAATGCCTGCTTTAATATGCATAAGCCTTTTTTTTTTTTTTTTTCAAATAGGCTATACTGAGTGAGGAGATTTTTTAATTAACAATTATGGAGCACAGTCTCCAGAACTCTAAAGAGTCTTTCCAAATAATGAGGAATAGTTGCAGTGACAGCCCCTGAGCTTTTCTAACACAGTGAAACAAGGAAACTTAAGTGTCAGTGGAAAATTACACTGGCTGCAGTATCCCACTCTCTATAGACTGATGTACTCCTCCAAAGGGTGCTGTTAACAGTGTTGAGGCAAATCTGATCCTCATTCAGAGTCACAAGACTAAATATCACTTAGATTAAGTTGAAACCAAAAGTTATTGATTCTCATTGCTTTTAAACATGTTAATTTTGAAGTACCACATGGATGAACAGAATATATGAAAGTCTGACTGGATACAGCACTGGAGTTCTCTTTGTGCTAGCTAAATTCCCTTCCTTCTCACAAATAATTCAAAAAATGATTTGTAAATTAAACAATAATTTTAATCACATAAAAACCATGTGTCCAATACTAAGTAAAAGAAAATAAATCCATCACAACAACAAATTTTTGGAAGGTTTCAGTGTGTAAAGCAGGAAATAGTTTTCTTTGTTCCCTCCTTCTCCCCACCAGAGTATTTACACTCTTGGCACAGTGTGACAGAGCAATACCTTAAAGCAGTAAGTAGGATATAATTGCTTTAAAATATATTTCAGTACTGACCGGGGTACAACCTCACCATAAGTGCTGGTGTCCAAATTACTGGTCTACAGGAAAAGGAAGGCTTTACAGATGATTGCTTGACCTTTGTAGAAGGTTAAACAAAAAGGTTGAACCCTTTTCCTGTCTATGCACTCTGTTCTCCCTATTGCTGATTTTCTGGTTATCATAACCTATAAAAACAAAGACCTGCACATTAAATAGCATTCACAGTTATAGAAGTGGCAGTGCAAATACCAGGATTAAGGCAATGACTTGTAGCCTGAAAAATTGTCAAAGTACCTAAAAATCATGAGAACATATGTAAGTATATTCTCATATACAGACATATGCACACAAGAGTGTGAAGGTCATTTCTGAAACGCCACTTGACTTGCAGAAGTAAATGGATAAGACCCTTAAAAAGTAAGAAAACATTTCTGAAAATGTATGTGATATTGAAAATACATTACCAAGCTACAAACAGGGTAGTTGTATCAGGTAACTGCAGTATCCTCTTTTCTGTTTATATGACCTGTATAGTCTCTCAAAAAACATTAACCTTCCTGTGGGCATGAGTTGTTCCTCACACTGTACTCACACCCTTATGCTGCACAATTCACCTTACGTGCTGCTTCAGGACTTTCATGTGAAACATGCAGACCCAGAAACCAGAGTTAATGTTTTCGGGACTTTGAAAACTGCCTAGTATAATCTCACCTGCTTTTACATTTTGCATTCCAGAAACCATTACATAGGGGAAGAATGTAAAAGGAGAAAAGCCCTGAAGCCTACGAAAGAAAAATTATCAAAATTTCAAATCTAGGTCTGCAGAAAAACAGTCAAAGCCTCATTGTCGGAAATGGAGAAGATTGAGAAAATTTCAGCCATCCTAAATATTAGGAAAGATAGGTTTCTTTGCTGTGTAAAATCCTTCCACTTCAGTTGCTACAAATAAATATTGTATTTTAAGAATCTGTTCAGATGAAGTGCAAGGTAATTATTTTTGTAATTATATCAAGCCCCTAAACATTTGGTTTGGGGTTTTTTTTTCCACATTGACTGGACACTTAAGATTCATCTGAATAGAGTGCTGAGCCATCTTGTCTAGACTATGCTTTTGCCAATGGAAAGGTTGGACCAGATAATCCTTCGGGTTCCTTCCAATCTGGCATTCTATGATTCAAGAACTAACAGAGACCTCTATGTAAAACACCAGGTAGTCACAATATATTACTGACTAGACATTAGAAATGCTAAAGAACTGTTGAAATACAGGTACGTTGGTATTGAGCTACATCAAAAGAAGCTGAAACTCCAATTTCCAGCATATAACAGAGAGAAGTTTAGCATACTAAAAGATTTTAAAAATCTGTTGGCAGAAAATAATTCCACAAATAACTCCCTGCAGCCAGAGTCTGCCCTGGTAAGGGTTTTATGTGGCTAAGCATGATATAAGACAGAATAGCCTTCTTCCCTATGATTTGCTGTTTCTCCCTACAAATCATTATACTGCATGTCATAAAGTACTCTTAAGCAAATGATGGATTTCTCACATCTCTCTTTCCTCTGCAGGTCATTCCATGTGTAACGTTACAACCATTCCCTAAGGTGGCCTGTGCTTCTGTTAAAATATATTTTCCACAGAGAAAAAAAAGCCTCAAATCAAGCTTAAAGAAAATTCTGAAAGGAGACTTCTCTCTTTTGATTAAATGACAAAATATTTGAGCAAATCCTTTTTAGTAAGTTGTCCCCAGGTTTTCTCAGCAAAAACTACAGCAACCCTACTGGGCAGCTGGTTTTAGCTTCTGAAAACAGCCTTCACTGGGCTTTTCCCCTCAACAGGCTCTGAAGGCACAAGGCAGCTCCCCATAGCAGGCAGACAGAAGCACAGAACGCTGGTTTCAAGAGGCAAGGTAAATTATTTCAGTCACTGTTTGAGTAGTATAAACACTGAAATTACATTGTTAAAGGAAAGTGAGAGGAATATTGCTGCAGAGGAAGGTCAAAGCACACCAACCGACATATCAGAGAAACGCATACAGTTATTCTTAATGCCATGTTAATAAATGTGGAGTAGACACCAATATTGTTGGTAGTTCATATAAATAAAAATGTGTGCAGCACTTGGTAAAGTGGTGGGTGTAAAGGTTTCACTTATGCTTTCTCCAGGATAAAGCAGAAAGTCAAAACCCTTTTGTAAGATAGTTTCATAAAACACAAAGTCAAAAACCTTTCATAAGACAGCTTCATTAACATTAAAAAGATGTAAAAGTATGACATTCTTCTAGTACAGAGAGCAGCTACAAAGGTAGTAACCCTCACTTCCTGAACATCACTTTATGTTACTTGATAGCAAAGCCCTGTGGAAAACACATTAAACAATATTAGCATAGAGCTTCCCACTTCACAGAGAACAGAATCTTCTCATGGTGACTAGAGCAAGCAGGAAGAAAAATGATGTCTCAAAAGGTGACCTCTGAATAGTTTTATAGAGAAATGGCAAGATAAACCTATTTTCACAGAACTGCAGACAAATCGCAGCTACACGCTAAAGAGGATTAATTCAATCACCCTATAGCAAGGAGAAAGTATTTTGTTTGAAATTAAGAAACTACAAATTAAGAAATATGATTACATCAAGCAGAATTCAGTTTTGTATGACCTTTCCCATGTATGAGTAATCTATAGAAACACTAGTCTTGTCATATCAAGCAGTGCATAGCAGCATTAACACTGTAGACCTTCAAGACTCCCTAATGATAAATGGTTATATTGCAGTAGCACCAGTTAGCATGCAGAGCACCAAAATCTCTTGAGAGTCAAAATATTCCTACAAATATATATCGCCAATCACAGTTTTGTAAAGCAAACACAATAGATTTCTTACAAAAAAAAAAAAATTGAGCAATTGAAGTTGGTCTTCAATTTTATTCAGTAATCAGGCTGATTTATTTTTTTAGAAGCAGTAAGAGTACAAATTCATACCAATTTCAGTCAATAAAAAACTGGTTTTCTAGTCTATAGAAATGCTAAACTTGTAGGCTTTGAGGATTTATACATAAATAAAGCTGAAGCTTAAAAATAGGAAAAGTATTCTTTCATGCTTATTTAAAAATATTTAAGAGCCTTTAAGCCAAGCTGACTGGCAGTTTTATCTTAAATTCAAATATTCATATTTTCCTGAAACTTTTACATTAAAAATTGTAGCTATTCAAACTTGCTTTTCAATCAAAAAACCCTCAACAGCACAGTTTCCCTTACAATTAATTTTTTCTAGAACAAAAGAACTGTGTTGAGGGATGTTGGGAGGCACCACCCCCAGCATCTCCTGCCCAGGACCCTTCTTGCCCCTCCACCAGAACCCAGGCTGGTGTCCAGGGTCTCTGCCCAGCCTGATGGATCTGGCTGTGGCTTTCTCACTTGCACATTCACAGNTGGGAGAAGAGGCCAGCTCCCTCCTCTCCACAACCTCCCTTCAGGTATTTGTAGAGAGCAATGAGGTCTCCCCTCAGCCTCCTCTTCTCCAGGCTAAACAGCCCCAGCTCTCTCAGCCGCTCCTCATAAGGCCTGTTCTCCAGCCCCTTCACCAGTTTCGTTGCTCTTCTCTGGACACTCTCCAGAGCGTCAACCAGTAGCAAAGCTGCACACGTGTCCCAGAGACACACAGGGATACAGGTACGCACATAGGACACGGACGTGGCATTGCCTTCAACAGCACCTACAAGAAGACTCCCTTAAAGCATGAGCACAGACAGCCAAGTGTCCTCCATTTTGTCTGGTAGAGACAGGTCAATGCTGCAGGCGCACACACCAAACACTGTCTAGGTTCACAAGCACATGAACATCTGCAGATTCCCCCAAGTACCAGCATAGTCCTTCTGTCCATCCTGCACCCCCCGGGCTCCCTTACCTGCCCGCAGGTCTCCTACTCACCCATGGGTCGTGCATGGGGTTTGCTAATGCACATGTGTGCATCTCTGTTCTGGGGAAGATACACTCCGTCCCCCAGCAGCTGGCACCAGGCCCACAGGTTGTGACCATTGAGCCCCTCACTCACACCACTCCTGCCTCACTGTCTGGAGCTGGGACCCCTACACACCCCCCTGAGCAGCACAGACACCCCACTGGCCCCAGCAGCTAACCCAACAGGCCAGGGACACCCACAACCCCTGACAAGCTGCAGGTGTTGTCCCCAAATCCACTCATACACAGTGAGAGTAAACAGAAAGATCATTAAAGGATTTAATCAGAAGATCAGAAAAAAAACTGTGGCGATGGGGTGCAGGGCTCAGTCAGACAAGAATGTTACTCAGCCCCATTTTACAAGTGACCAACCACTTTCATACTCTTTTTTGTCTATTCCCACTTTCTTCCTCCCTGACCACCATCTCCTTCCACTGCACATTCTCCCATCTCTATGTGCAGTACCTCTGACCCTCTGAAACATCCTGGACTCTCAGGTTTGCAACCTTATGAGTTGCAAAGTCCCCAGATGGCTGCAGTTTCGAGGTAGCCCTTCAGGTTTTGTTCCTTGTTGTTGTCCTTCTATGTTTGTCTGTCAGGTCTGTCTCTTGGTATTTTGATTATTGCTTTCTCCTTTTCATCACATTTGATGAGGTCCTTGACCAGGCAATCTTGGAGAGGTAAATGTTTTTACATTCTCCACACCTCTTGTCTGTTAGTGGGACATACCCTTATGTACTCCCTGACACCCTTAGAAAATTTGTGACTGAAGTTAAGTGAAATCAAGTAAAAATGCACTCCATGAACTGCCAAGGGAGTCTAACACCTTCTTTTCTTGCTTTTAGTGCGTTCAGGCAAGAACCATATTTATACTCATACAGAGAATTTATACTATCTGCATTTACAAAGTGGCTCCATTTTATTCCAAAGAACACTTTAGGGAGGAAAATTATGCTCTGTGAGAGAAAAGAGCACTTTCAGCTCAAAATAATGCAATAAGCCAATCTTAGAGGGGAAAAAAAAAAAGTCTAGATTGTCCACAAACCAAAGGCAAGCATTTAGTCAACAATTCTACTTGCTGTGAGAAGTAAGGGAGGGGGGGAACAAATGCACTTTTTCCAAGAAGTTTACAAGAGAAGTAGTTTACAAGAAAATGCTGTATCTGCTTCACTCTCTTTTTAAACTATGCAAAACATGGAATTTTTTTGTCAAATGTAGTATAGTTTTGAAAGAAAGATGATTGTTTCATTCTCTTGTGTGTCAGAAGTTATGTGCCCAGTTAACTCTTCCCACCTTGCAAAGAAGGGCAACAGCAGTTTCCAGAACAGCACTAAGCACTAGTACTTAAAACTTCCACAACAGCAACTCTGCTACGAAGTTGAGAAAAAATGGTAAGAACATTGGGAGGATTTTTCATAAATAGTTTTCATTTAGAAGTAGTAGTAATATACTGGCCAAGGATGGCCAGGGAGTACAACAACACAGGCAAAGAAAACATACTGAACAGAAGAGCTGGTATCATTAAAGCTGAAGGAAGAGGGGGGAAAAAATGACATCTCTGGGGTTCTCTACTTCCCTTCACAGCTCCAGAAAGAGTTTCTAGACTTCAAATGTCTAATCTCCTGGAGAGTCCAATTTAATTATCCCTCCTCCTGAAAGAATTTATTGCCTTTTTTTCATCTGTAATCTAAAGTTCAGAAACACTGTCAGGCGGACAAGAGATTATGCTTAAAATGTATTACATTGGGTAACAAAGAAATCATACTCAATGTTACAAAACAAAATTATTTTAATTAGAAGATCTAGGTAATCATTGAACCTTCAGACCAGTTCAATCCTTCTAGGCTCTTACAATGCATCTGCCAGGTAAACCCCACACTTGTTCAGCACACACGTAGGTATGTTAGCCTGAAAAAGTCGCTTCCTTACAAACATAAGTATAATGCCCAGCTCACTGTTTAGCATGCATTTTGTGTTAGAATTTAATTCTACCATAGGCAATGGATTTGACGTAACATCAGTGGAAAGATTAACTCTTTCCCCAATCTCAACTCCTTCTCAGAAACCATAAATATATAGCAGTTCATACATATTCCCAAAAAGTTGCTCCGACTATCAGCATTTCATGGCAATTATACTTTACAAAATGTTCTGCAGCTTCTAATTGAGTCTAGGCAGCTTTTGTGATGAAAGGTTTGGGGTTTTTTTTCCCCCCATCTTAAAAAAACACAGCTTATGAATTCTACCTGCTTGCTGATAAATTTGACACTATTGGAAAAATAAGGCAGCTGATTTAGGAAACAAGAATTATTCACACTGGTGAGGTATACATCATTAACCCTTTTTTGTTTCTTAATCTGTTCTTTATGTGCCGTAGACAGAACAATTCTGCCACCTAGAGTAAAATCCAGGACCAATATAAAAAGATTTAGTGAACACGCACCGTATGCTTAACTAATTTGAAATGGATGAGATGCCTTCTGTGGCTGATAATTCAATGCTATTATTATGGGTTTATTCTTTTTTTTTAATTATGCTACTAAATATTTAGTAGGCAGCACGCTATCAAAAATCAGCAGCCTTGCCAAAGAGCTAGGTGAAATATATGATAAATATATTTGAGATAACTTACATTTTTATTGGCCCTTTCATCACACATATCTCCAAATATTTCCAAAGCTTCACAAAGCAGTTACCCATTTCTCCATATAAATAAAATAGATATCTCTTAATGAGGTTTAAAATTCTTCTTTTACAAAGAACAACTCAATTAAT